>JASPKZ010002725.1:657500-1257500 GCA_030220185.1 Diploptera punctata | reverse complement strand
CTGTATTTTCTAATATAAACAGTTTCTTTCCTTTCCATTTTTTACACTTAGAACTATCTGTAACGTAGCAAATGTTTCATCAGCGTTTCAGATGGGTTAAAATTTTTTCTGACCTTTTATCCTAAAAGGTAGAGGACCGCTCGAATGGACCTAATTTCAATTGCTTGTTACTGGCAAACGGTTGAAGATAGAAACTTAAAACAACGTTCATATTACAGAAAAACTCACCAAGTTTTGATATCCAGATCACCACATCTCTATATGAGCCCCAGCAGTCACTGTGACGATATCAAAGCGATGAACAATTTCTTGCCAAGTACGTTGGAGTATGTCTTCTGGAATGTTCTCAATAGCCTCTATGATGCGCTCACGAAGATCACGAAGGTCTTTGACTGGGGTGGTGTAAACTTTATCTTTGACATAGCCCCAGAGAAAGAAATCCAGTGGTGTTAAATCGGAAGATCTCGGGGGCCACGCGATTGGTCCTCCCCTACCAATCCAACGGCCAGGGAAAATGTTGTCCAAAGTCGTACGAACTTCATTGGACCAGTGGGGAGGAGCACCATCTTGCTGGAAAACGATGTTAGGCTTGCAGTTGTTCAATTTGTGGAAAGAAGAACTGCTCCAGCATGTCAAGATATGTGGTACCACGAACAGTTTTCTCGGCGAAGAAAAAAACGGTCCAATGACCTTATTATGTGATGACAAACTGCACCAAAACATTCATCTTCGGACTATCACGAACATGCTCTTGAATAGCGTGAGGATTCTCCGATCCCCAGATCCGCACATTATGCCGGTTTACCTTGCCTGACAAATGGAAAGTGGCTTCGTCCGAGAAGAAAATCTTGGTCATGAAGTCAGGATCAGCGCCGAGACGGTCCAGCATCGTATTGGCGAATTCCACTCGTTTCGGCATGTCATTCGGCTCCAGACGTTGCACTAACTGCACTTTATATGCGTGCAGTTTGAGGCGTTTGTGGACAATCCGTTGTAATGTCGATTTTGGTATTTGAAGTTCCCGCGAAGCTCTTCTTAATGACTTCCGGGGGCTTCGCTCAAATGCGGCTTGAACATTTGCTACCATTTCATCGGATGCTCTGCGACCACCACCATGCTTCTTCAACACAGATCCTGTAGCTAATAATGTATCACGCCACTTCTTTATGCTTCTAGCAGTTGGAGCATCACGGTTAAACACACGCCGGAACTCCCTTTGAACTCTAATGATTGATTTAAACTCCGCATACCACAAAACAGCTTGCGCTTTCATCTGCGGAGTCGCCATTTTCACAAACAATTAAATCTAAGAACGAGAAACGTATCTTTGTGCCATCTACCGACAGGATTCGAAACTTGGTGAGTTTTTCTGTACTATGAACGTTGTTTTAAGTTTCTATCTTCAACCGTTTGCCAGTAACAAGCAATTGAAATTAGGTCCATTCGAGCGGGTCCACCCTGTATATATATAGTATTTAGGTTAGTAGTTTTAGGTAGCTGTTGGACGGAACGATCTTAGGCATATTAAACATTATGGACGGAATTAACTAAGTATTTTCTGCAAACATGTTTACGAGGACAAAAATGACATAGCCTCATGAAATGTCAATGCTAATAGCTTAGCCTACTTCAATAGTAAAAGCCTTACATAAACGACATAATATCTAGAGGACAGACTACATTTCGCGCATTGTTACTTTGCGGTTAGGGACCGTTACTTACTTGTATTATTCCAACCCGTAGTATAGGCCTGTCCAACCCGTAGTATAGACCTGTAACAAAACGTTGCCTCTGTTGTTCGTATCGGTGTTGAGATAGTTCCTGTCGTGTGCTACACGCGATAATTTTGCATTCGGTAATAAATTTAGCTTAACTTAGAATCACTTCTAATTACACAAATTCAAATTTGAAATGCCTATTCAGTAATAACACGTATATCGACATTTTTAAGTCAGTTGATAGTACAAATTAGCCTCTTGTTTCCCTAAGTACAGCAATGACGTCACGAACCCACCAGTTTAGAGTGCACGAAGTATGTTTTCTACAAGGAATGATCATTAAATATTACGGATGTACTAGTCGCTTTTCCTTCATGCTAGCGATAATTTATAATTATAGTGACTGGCCCAATTTTTTGAAAAAAGTTGGTGAATTAGATTTTTCACAGTAAATTTCGACAAAGACTCAATTAGGTGTGGATACAGCAGATATCCTTTCTTCGCGGAAACTGTAGCGGAAGTTAGTCAGTCTATTGTTTGGGTAATGACACCTTTCACTTGTTTCACTAACAAGACTAAGAATGTAACAGCAGCACGTGATGCCAGCCACGTGTTGAGAAACTCATTACTTCATAATACTTTACAAAAGTATTCATCACCGTGTACCTCATCAAGTATCATATACAGCTAAAATATAATCATTATTTACATTGTAGGATTTCAGAGTATCTTAAAAATTGTTACAGCGGTAAAATGTTCTGTATGGGGGAAAAATACGAAACAACACACTTGTATCCGAAGATAATGTTATAATAATATTATCTTCGGATATGTGTGTTGTTTCGTATTTTTTATGTTATTTTATAATGTAATAATAACATTATCTTCGGATATAAGTGTGTTGTTTCGTATTTTTTATGTTATTTTATAATGCAATAATAACATTATCTTCGGATATAAGTGTGTTGTTTCGTATTTTTTATGTTATTTTATAATGCAATAATAACATTATCTTCGGATATAAGTGTGTTGTTTCGTATTTTTTATGTTATTTTATAATGTAATAATAACATTATCTTCGGATATAAGTGTGTTGTTTCGTATTTTTTATGTTATTTTATAATGCAATAATAACATTATCTTCGGATATAAGTGTGTTGTTTCGTATTTTTTTTTTATTTTATAATGTAATAATAACATTATCTTCAGATATAAGTGTGTTGTTTCGTATTTTTTTTTATTTTATAATGCAATAATAACATTATCTTCAGATATAAGTGTGTTGTTTCGTATTTTTTTTTATTTTATAATGTAATAATAACATTATCTTCAGATATAAGTGTGTTGTTTCGTATTTTTCCCCCATACGGAACATATATCAAATCTTCTGTATTGAAATCACCAGTAATCTGTAAAACATAAAAAAATGTAACAATAATAGAAAAGATAAAAATGAAATTAATGTACTCAGGAATACTGTTCACATTTTGCAAAAGTTAAAACACTAAAAAGAAAATTATCTGCCTAAACCGGGATTTGAATTCAAGAACTCCAGCTTTACGCGCTGCCGCAACTAACAAACAAGCCTGAGTAGGTAAATTAATTTCAGCATTTTGTTCATAATTAGCTGATATGGCACGGAATAAATCACTCATAATGTTTTCTTAGTAGAATCGACACTGTTATACCGGTATCATGAATAATTCACTAATAGGAGTATGTGGGAATTTCAAATAGAGACAAATGTGTGTCTGCTACAATGATTAGTGCGCCAGCATGTAAAGATAAAGGTATCGGGTTTAAATCTCGGTTAAGCAGGCGTTTTTCTCTTCTCTTGCATGATAGAAAAGATACAATAATTTCGGGAACTTTGTATATAATTTGTGTGGACTGGTAAATAACTAAGTTAATAATATTGTCCTCTAATGCACGTTTTAGAAAGACGAGCCTTGATATTGAATCGTTTTCGTAATAAACTGCAAAGTTTGCTCCTTGTCTCATGATTTTGCCTGCTTAAACAGAACAATGGAACGCAAGTTTCTCACTTCGGGTTACAAATTTCCCGGCGAGGGATGGAATTTGTCTTGCATTCTCAGCAAAATCTGTTAGTGAAATTGATATTCCGCGAGGAATGTGGTAGTTTTCATACTCTGGCATTCACTCAATGATGCTCAAGACCTGTTAAATTCCACTATTTGTGTCACATTTAAATATTCTTTACGCTCGTCAGCTGATTATCAGAAGAAGAAAAAACATTCTTTGTCCAAGTTAAACAATTATTTAATTTGTATCACAGTTTTCATCTGTGGAAATTCGCCCAACTTGAATTACCCTTTTTACCAGTATATAAAAGCAAATGTTTATATAGCATTTAAAATATGGTTATGTTCTTTAGGGTCAAAATTAGGCTTATATAGACGGAATAAAAGTTTTAATCAGTGGAAATTCGCCAAATTTGAATAACCCTTTTTACCAGTATCAAAAAGCAAATGTTTATATAGTATTTAAAATATGGTTTTAGTATTATGTTCTATATTTAGTGTTAAAACATACAACATTTTTAATACAGTGCGTGTAAATCTTTATGGTCAAAATTAGACTTATGTAGACTAGATAAAGCGTTTTGGAGTCATAATAAAATAGAGTGAGTCCCACGCCGAAATCGAGCGGATTAAGGCATGGTGCTTTGGTTCAGAGCTACGAGACATGGGATGATTCGAGTCCCCACTGGGGGATAAATTTTCTCATGTAATTTCGGCCAGAAAGGGATCGGTGCCCTTTCAACATCGTGAGGAATTTGGGTATACACAATCAGCGGCTCCAGGTTAGAAAAGCAGCCATAACAGTTGGGGACCCCACACGCTGACTACATGTCACTCCTAAACTGGCTGATAGGCCAAGACCTTATAGGCCTGTCGCGCCATGAAGTTTTTAATAATAGAATGAATGCTTTCAGGACCGTTTATACAATGAAGAATATAATCTAGATGAAAACAAAACGATATAAAAGAATAAACAGGTTAGTCTAGAACTCGATGATTATGTTCCTGCATATTTTAAGTATTCTTTTTTTCGGCCATTGTGCCATTCATATCAACTGAGTATGTTTTCATGTCAATATTTCATTGCCATTTAGGGACTAGTATAATTAAAAGTGTAAATGTATTGGCACATAATGTTTAATGCAATCGGAATTGCACACTATATGATAAAAAAGGACACAATTTTAAATTATTTTATTGGAAGAAAGTGCATCTTCGGTCAATTTATCGACAAAGTTAGGTCACCATATCTGACAATCCTCGATTATTTTCATCATCATCTACAACAGCACGGTATGGACCTATCGGTCCGTTCAGTACCCATTAGAATTGTTGTCTCAATCGAAGTCTCTGACGACCAACGTCTCTTCTTCCCGTTGGATTATGTTGTAATGCTGGTTTCGAGAAGCAATTTTCCTCCATCCTGTCGAGATAAGTTTTGATAATTTTTTACAAGTTGAGTTTTATTTCTTCTATTTGCAGTTTTTTCCTTATATATTTACTTCTTTTATGTTCAAGTCATGAAATTCCTGCTATTGAATGCAAGAATCTCACCTCAAAGGTTTGAAGCCGCCTTTCTATTATTTTGTTTGGGATATGTAGAATATGTTATACGAGACTCCAGTAACATCATAAAAAGATCTTTTCACACGAACCCATCCCATGCCTTAAATACTTAGCGCACAATCGAGCGTTCTTGATCGTAAAGGCCTACACAAAATTTCATACCGTCTCTGCATGTCATTATAATTTTTTTATTTTCCTTTTGTTACCTCGCCGTTATTTGTTTCTGTTGTCACTTTTTAACACGTAAGGGCGTGTATAGACGCGCGCATACACACACACATGCACACATTTACAGATCCATTGAATGCAGGAAATTACTAATAAACAAAATGCAAGTTCTAGAGCAGGATTCAAATCTGGAATATCTTTCTCTTTAATTACGAATGCTAACCACAAAAGCACAAAGTCGGTCAGCTTTGTAATGAAGTTGGAGATAACAAATCACTTTGGTAAATTAACCCATGATATCAAGTTGAGTGAGGATTGATTTAAGTTTCTTAGTGATATAGTATTTTAACTGCACATACTCTGTTCTAAGTCATAAACACTATAAATGAGTACATTATGAGTATCTAATATATAAAAATGAATGTTTTGTGTTTGTTTGTACTTTATGCGCGGCCTTACCGTTGATCCGATTGTGATGGGGCTTTTTGCAAAATGTTCAGGAGATTCCCGGGATGAACATAGGCTATAATAAAGTTGTGATACTCAACTCCTACACTCTTAAAATCGCCCTTTGTAGTGTAAAACGTGAAAAAAGTAGCTCTTTGGACGTTTAAATGGCTTACGCTGCCTAAACCATAACAAATATACACAATTAATGTACACAGAATTGAATATCTCAAAATGCTCTACAAAAAAGTCCGCGACAGCATATGTTTATCTCTTACGGATAACTCACAATAACCATTTTTGTCTTTCATTGATGCCAAGAAGATCGAGACAAGTACGTAGATTCCTGTGCAAGCATAGCAGCACATGGCGAGTATTCTTTTACGGATAACTCACAATAACGAATTTTTTCTTTTAGCTCATCTATGCCAAGAAGATCGAAATAAGTAAATTCCTGGGCAACACCGGGTAATCAGCACAGGGAATCTTAAAATAATTACGATATACATTTATAATTGTTTTTCATTAATACTTATTCAACTAATCATAAGAATTATATTAATTTTCGTCTTTCAGCTCATTTATGTCAAGAAGATCAGCCCGAGGTATCTAAAAAATATACATTTATGATAATTTTTCCTTCTACTTATTCAACTAAACATAAAGCACATTAATTTTCATTTATTTAGGCGTAGCAGCGCACGCCAGTTTCTTATAAAATTAGCGACTACACCATGCATTTTCTGACATGGATTCCTTCTCGCTATCCTTTGTAATGTATTTTTGTTGTAACTTTTTTACACGCCGTTTTTTTTAATGTACAGTGCCATCAAGTGTTAACAAACCTGCATTATATGGTTTTTAAAAGATATGTTGGTATAAAACGAGGGACATTTTTCTGATTAGTGAGTTTTACAATTGAAGAGGTGGATTCCAAAACCAACTAAGTCAATTTTTTTGTGATTTTTTTAGTTATGCTGTTTAGTGTATTCTCCTATACATGATACTCAAGTTTAATAACAGAATATAAATCAAATCCAACTAAGTAATGTCGATTTTAAATGTTAAAATTTAGTTAAGCATTCAGCAATATTATAATTATTTCAGCTTTATTGCTCTCCTGAAAAAAGTAGCTACTTTTTTTGACTTGGAATCCACGTCTTCAGTTATGATTGTTATATAAGCCACTTAATGTTTCGTTCCTAAACTTCTTCTACAATCTAACAAGGATCCTCTTAATTTGCATTTAAATATAATAGTAGTGATGAATCTAAGTCCCACACTCCTTGACTGCATTGTTTCTCATTGCTTTGGGAAAATGAAGTCCTTCGAAAATTTAACGTTCTTTTGTCCATAATCTACACACTTTCAGTAAAATCCTTGAAATTATTCTTAAGAAAATGTTATCTTTCGTTGTAATATAAAAATAATTTACATTTAATTGGGTTTTGGTCCATTGTTTTGGAAGAGAAATCTGGTCCAGGAAGGAGATATAATTGTATCGCACGTACTTAACAAAACTGTGCGAAAGGGAACTAATTAAACAACATGCTTGGTGTTGACAGAAGTCTAGGGGAGAAAATCTTCCTTCTTCTTTCGTAAATCTGGCGTTTACGTTTAATGGTGGATATGAGTTAACTGCATACTTCATTTCCATATCTTTGTATCTTTGTACGTACACCCCACAATTTTATCATTGTCATAATAATCGAATGTAAATGAATAAAAGAAGATAGCAAGCAGATACAGTTCTATGTAGGGTCCATGTTCTTTAGATTTATCTAACTGAATTCACTTTGCGATACAAATCTGAATATGGCTTCCTTAGGGAGGGAAATTAAATTATGGGTCATGTGTCTTAGATGTGCTATAATATTTCATGAGCTGTATTATTTGTCGGTCCTTTCAAGCTTTGAATAACAACACTAACCTGATTTTGTATAACTGTAGGCTTTCACGGCCGGCGTCTTGATCCCTATTAGGTTCGTCTTCTTGTAGATACTGTGGTTCCGAAATCCTTATCTATAAGAAGAAATTAATCATCTCCAAGCAGCGTTTCAATCCAATGGATACAGCAAAACAGATTTTCGCCGAGCCATAAATCCCAATAAATACAAATCCGAAAACGGGAACAAGGAGGAGGCTAAGGGTAAGGTGTACCTACCATATATCAAGACAATAACGGAGAGGATTGGTCGAATATTAAATAAATATAACATATCTACAACCTACAAGCCAACACAAAAAATCAGCAATATACTGCGCCCAGCCAAAGATACAAGAGATCCGTTAAGTACTGCCGGTATATATCGCATCCCTTGCAGTTGTGGACAGGTTTATATCGGCACAACAAAAAGAATGGTTACCACTAGATTGCAAGAACACAAGAGGCATTGCAGACTAAAACAAAAGGAAAAATCAGCCGTAGCGGAACACTGGATGAACAACCAAGAACATATAATAAGATTTGAAGAAACACAGGTATTGTCCCAAACATCACATTATTACACCAGACTGTACAGAGAAGCCATTGAAATATATAAACACAAAAATTCCTTTAACAAAAAAAGAAGAAACCATGAAGATAAACAAAAATCTGGATCCCGGCACTGCACAATACGACAACGAAGCCTATGACTTCTGCTAGCGACAGCCTGGACAAAACAGCACGCAACACGGACCGCGCAGAAAACCACCTCTCCACCAGGGGCGTGCCTATAAATAGGGAGGGAGTTTCCAACGACCAGCCAGTCTGCAGCCGACTGTTGAGGAGTTCACAGAGAGCACGCAGTATCTCCTGAAGATGTCTACCGCAGCAGTAGACGAAACGTCGAGTAGAAGAACGACTGGACCACGGCCTATATGCCCGGAAGACGAACCTAATAGGGAACTAACCTGATTGGTTAAAGAGTGTTATTTAATAAAATAATACCTTCCTCCTTCTATCTGAATTGTATAATAATGTGGGCCAATTTTCTAGTTTAGGCCTATCTTGCTGTGTTTTGTTACACTGCATTCATATGGTAGATATTATGTTCATTGCCTATAAAAGTAAAATTCTGCTGCTATATATATATTATTAGGATTCCTGAGAGTAGCTCAGTTGGTTAGAGCAGTAACGTATAAATCCCGACTCAGGCATATATTTTTCTTTTCATGTCATATATATATATATAAGTGATCCCATTATAGGCCCTTAGGAAAGCAGGAGGTCAATGCTTCTACTTTTTTAGACAATCGGATTGTTAACTCTAAGAGACGGCTGCCTTTACCCCATAACAAAGTCTGTTACTTATTCCCTTTAGAGGGTGAGTCGACTCCAGCGCCATGGTGCCACCAGAAGGTTTGAGTCACTTTAAAAAACCACCGGGAATCGAACCCTCAACCTTACTTAACTATGCTGTGGCGCAGCATGCCACACACACGTTCAGATTCTAAATCTGGTGCACTTTTCTGCCAATATAGTAATAGACAAAACACAAAAATGATATAGCCTATACACACACTCTCACTCTCCCCTCACCCTAATCTTCAGTTTCGCCCTCGCTTTCTCTCGCTCTCACTTACTCTCTCGCACACACTTATATATTATTTAGTGTTTTTATTTAAATTAGTGTAATTTACGCTACTAACCTATATATTATGTATGTACTTAAGTTTCTCTTATGTTACATAACGTGAATTCTCTCTCATCCTCTTTAATAATTAAATCATAATATGTATTTATATTTTAGAAGTAATTAAACAATGTTTACATTTTTAACTTCTTCAATTCTATTTTGTATTAGGTTATTCTGCTTAACTTCTGGGTACTAATATTTTTTAAAACTTTTAAGGTGAAATGTTATACTTTATATTACTCGATCTCTATAAGTCATCTTAGTTTCTTACATTGTCTGCGTTATATACTTTATATTAAAATAAATTCAAGCTAAATAGTATAGACAAATTTGACTCCCTTTGTTTTTGCCTATTTAATTAAAATTTTACTTAAAAATTTTAAATCATAGTTTAAATTCTGTACTTGTGGATGCATTTACTTGCCTCACACCACTAAGGCTTTACAGGGACACGACCTGTCGAGACGGGATTTTTAATTCTGGATCACATATAAGTTATACATTTTGACCACACAAGGACTTGGCCTTCCCGGATGAGTCAGTGCTATCTTCAATATAATACGAACATTTAACAGCCGTCATTCACTTATAAAATCATGCAAAACAAGAAGAATATGAGATGACCGATTACGATGACCAAATTTTATTCAGGGTCTTTCGGGATGGATCTTAAAATTTGCTGACATTTGTCTTTTACGTGAAAAAAACCCGACACAACGACTTTGCCCTATACTACAGCTGAGGCCACATAATATTCTTATTCTTAAAACGTCTATGAATGTTATAGACCTACTCTTTAATTTTGCTATGCATTATGGTGAAAGTTAAAAATTAAATTGTACCTGTTGGTAGGTGCCGTCGTCCTCAACTTTGTTAAAATATTGTAGCAGAGCTGCTACAAACAGTTGGAGTATACATCACCGTACACAACAACAAGAAGTAGCGGAAACTCAACCTGCAGAAGATGGAAGATAACTTCCGAAGGCGCTCGAGTTAATTTTATATACAATATTTTAACAAAGTTGAGAACGACGGCACCTACCAACAGGTACAATTTAATTCTTACCTTTCATCATATAACTTTACCTCAACGGAATTTGATATGAATTTTACTAGTATTGATGTATTATGGTATTAGTTAATTCCCATGTAGCATATTACAGTATATGGATGTTATGTTAGAACTGTCATTTCAGTTTTAACAGAAACAATAAACTCTATGTGAATTGTGATGATTAATGTAAACATTCCTATTGCATATGAACTTTTTTTTTTATGAATGATAAGAAATGTTTATAATAAATAAAGTAGGTCATATGGATATAGCTTGGAAACGTTATGTAAACGAAGCTATAGAACCTGGGACAGGATTACAGATAACATTAAAATACAGTTTCACACGTAAAATTATCAATTAGGTCAGTTTTAATTAAAATATTGCGACAGTTTTTTTTTAATAATTCTCATGCGCAATTCCTCTTTCTCAATGAAAATAAATATGTAGTAAAAATCATGACGCAACTTGAAGATATAAATGTGTTGAAAATCCCTAGTACTCTCATATCGAGATCTCAAATAATTATAATTTTGGATTCTTCGTCTGTACATTCGTTTCATTAAGATATTTTAATCGACAATAAAGAAACCTTCCCACAAGGATTAAGTAATTTTATGACTCTTGTTTTATCGTGGAGCACAGTTGTATGTGGAAGCTTAATTAAATAGCAACTGATGTTTCTTACTTAAATAACAAGCCAACTACTTACTAAGTAAATTGTATTTTACACATAATAATACATGTTTCATTAATTAAAAATCAAGTTTCGACTTTATAACTTTATTGGAGGGAGCTTTTTGTACTCGTATAATTACGTTGTGCAAGGATATTCCCTCGAGAGAGAGTTACTTAACCAAGCTAATTTAGTTACGCTTATTTCCCTACAAGTGTCAGCGAATGACACGTCGGTAGCTCATCGGCTTAAAGAGACGCATAGTAGACAACTAAGGAATTTACTTGGATGGAAAATGCTTATTAATATTGCTTAAAAAGGCTCTGATTTAGGCTTAGGATTCTTTGGAATATATTCACACTTAAGACCCACGGCTTAAAGACCCTCCAGGAGGTATGGTCGCTTGGATTTTTCCGTCCTAAAAAATTAATCAACCCCAGCCGGGTTTGAGCTTGCAACCCTCGATACCAGAGGCAAAAAGCTTAATCTCTTGACCACCGAGATCGATAGTATAGCTTCCTACTTATTAAAATTATACTTACAGATCTACATAATTGGCTACTTAATACGAAATATAAATGTCTTGGCATTGAGAATTATTGAAAGCTGTCAAATAAATTTTAAATACCCCTTACATTGTACTCATTTCAGTAAAATTGTTAGGTATCCGCGCTAGCATAGGTGGTAAAAATTCTGTTTCCTGACTAGCGATCAGGGTTTGTAACCAGATGAGGTTGAAACTTTAATCATAAAATCGTCAATTTCGGAATGATAATACACAATTTTTTAATTGGTGCATTGTGCATTAGATGCCTAGATTAAATTCCAAATCCTTCCGCAGTATAATATGTTAAGTAGCCGTGAGGTACTGTTGATTAGTGATTTGTCCGTCCGTCCGTCGAATGGGGACATTAAGGCTACCGTTCCCTTGGTGATTTTAGACAAAGGATAGGCTAAGTGCCGGCACCGGGTTCATCTATTTCATCATCCCTCACACAACACATACAAACACTTAAACATACTCACCTTACTTTCCTCTCTGTATACAATACTTCGTAGGCCTATAAATAAACATCATATAGGCTTACGTCAAGTGTTCTGGCGAAGAGGTGCATAAATTGAAAATACATCACATTAACGCCATTTACTTGCCTGGAGCAGAACCTGAAGCACGAAAAATGCAGTGGGTGCCATTGTAACACTCTTCTTAAATTGAATTCTAGTTGTTAGAATCCTTCAAACTGATTCCGATGATCAAATGTTCCTATAATATCATCTGAATCCTTCAGAAAGAAAAGAGAAGCCATGGGTACTTCAAGATTTATGGCACATGAAAGAACATCAAATCCGAAGTAATAAGCATCTGAGCAAATTTGTCGGTCTTTGATCTCCAAATTTAAATTTCAATGCTAGTGACCTGAGTTTAAAAAAAAACACCTTTACTAAAATACTACCCATGTACCCTAATACTGAAATAGCTAATATTAAATTGCATTATAGTAAATTTTAGATTAGCGGAGCTCCTATGACTTCAAAGGTAGCTTTCTGACCAGAATAAATATAGCCTATAATTGAGAATGTTTCAAATATGTTTTAAGTCTATTATTCTAATAATGTGGTAAAACGTTAATGGTGTTCCATGTGGTTAATTGATCCAAATTATTAGTTTGAGATCATCATCGTCATCAACAATCACGGATTAAACCCATGTGGCTTGTTCCGCTCTCATAGATTCTCATTCAAAAAATTGAATCCATTTATTTTTCGGTCTACCAACATTCCTGTCTCTTTTTGGTTTGTAATTAAGTATAATTTTTTGTATGAGTTCATCTTTCATTCTTTGAACATATTCTATAATTAATATATTTATAAATACAAGAAAGGAAAAAAAAAATTTTTTTAAGCTATGGCAGTCCCCTTACTGTTGTATGGTAGTGAATTTTGGGTTTTAACTAAAAGAGAAGAGAAGATTATAGAAGCAGCTGAAATGAGATTTCTGAGAAGTGTAGTTGACCGCAAACGTCTAGATAAAAGAAGTGAAGAAGATATTATAAATGAGCTAAATATTTTTAAACTTTCAGATAAAATAAAAGAATGTAGAAAAAAACTGAATAGATTTTTTTTTCCTTTCTTGTATTTATAAATATATTAATTGTGCCACATATATAATTAAATTTATGAAGTTTGTTAAAAAATCTTCATTTTGAGATTATTATCCTAAAATAGAAATTTCATTGGAATATAATACAATAAAAAGATTGCTGCATCGTCTTGTTACATAACTATTCGGTTTCTCTGATAAGTAAGTTCTATTTCGTCTTATTAAAATGTATCTGTGTTGAAAGCTAATTAGATGTGTTAATTCGTCATTCCGGAATAATAATTGACATAGAAAATATTTACTTAAAATTCAATGGAAAAAAAATTGCATTTAGAACATTAACATTAATGTTTAAACATGTTTTTAGTATTCACTCTAAAGGCAGAACAAATTGATTTAAGTGAAGAATTGAATTTTAAAATTAAAATTGCTGCTATATCCTAAATATATTCACCACAGATAATTTATTTTAATGACACATCAATACATCATGTAAGATTTATTAACTTCACTTTCTTTTACGTTCCGATTTTCCTAACTGGAGAACCATATGACATACCATGAGTCGGACATTTCTCAACACAGAAATGCGTTTAATGTTTCTATTATCTTAGTACTACACAGCAATATTAAGTCTTTCACATCGTGGATCAGAATCGATAGCTCAACAGCTGACTAGCGCCAGTTCCCTATTAAACTATTGAGAACAAAACTATCATATGTCATATGCGCTACTTCTATTTATACAACATATTTATAATATATTTTAGTTACACATTATTTCTTATTGAATGAAAATATTAATTCTCTTAGATTTTTTGTTTCCTCTGATTTTAAAATTATATGATACGCAGACGTAAAACAATGGAAACGTAATAATACGTATGTTAATAAATGGGATATTATTTGTGATAATACAGTTGCATTACACATAATGAATAAAACCCAAATCACCAAACCAAAATGTTAAAATAGTCAAAGCGTTCCGATAGCGAGGTTATCATTTTCAAGACTAGTCATTGATTTTATCCACTGACTTGGAAGCCATATAATATATTAATAAATAGGATATTTTTAGTAACTATTTAACTCATGCCCCAAATGGGAGTCAATGACCAATCATGTTTCAATGATTTCTGTTTTACAACCAATCAGAGTCGTGTTTCACGAAATATTTATCAGTGTTATAATTACCATATTAAAGAAAGCTCCTCCTTTTTAATATTCTGAAATAGTATGATCTAGTTGCAGTGATAAACAAAAGAAGCAGATGAAGCGTACCTATCGTTTCTCATTTGTTTTCAAACATCGCCGTTTACATTAGATATATAAATATTTTAAAATAACTGCAGTTAAATAATGATTTGTGAGTAAACAGCTTAATTTTATTCGTTAAATAGTCCTAACAAATGCCACTCTTGATTTCCAAATTCTCTAGATAAATTCACTCCTCACTTCGTGAGTCGTGAATTTATCGATAATTTGGAAATCACTCGTGGCATTACTTATGATAATAAAATTATTTACACATAATCAGTAAAACCCATATCACCAAACCAAAATGTTAAAACAGTCATCACGTTTCGATAGCGAGGCTATCATTATCAAGACTAGTTATTGATTTATAATTATTGATTTTATCAATAACTGGTCTTGATAATGATAGCCTTGCTATCGAAACGCGTTGACGCGTTTTAAGATTTTGGTTTGACTAGTTACTGATTTATAGTTATTGACTACTTCCATCCATCCATAGTAATTCTGCCCGAGGGCAGGTCTTTCACTGCAATCATAGCATTTTCATGCCATGCTTTGCTACTTCCATCCATCCATAGTAATTCTGCCCGAGGGTAGGTCTTTCACTGCAATCAGAGCATTGTCATGCTATGTTTTGCAGCTTTACTAGGAAATTATAGGTGTGGTAGCTTCCCATTGCTTTTCACACCGGAGAAGGATGAGGATGATGATAATATTGATAAGGATGATAATGATGGCCAGATGATTTTCGGGGACCATTAGGCCCTAAGCTTCCTGACATTTGTCTTATAGGTGAAGAAAAACCTCGCCCAGGAGCCTGTCCCGACCGGGAATCGAACCCGGGCCCGCTGCGTGACAAGGCAGCACGCTACCTCGAGACCACAGCGGTGGACATTGACTACTTATTGATTTATAATTATTGATTTTATCAATAACTAGTTTCACTATCGAAACGCGTTGACTGTTTTAATATTTTGGTTTGGTGATTTGGGTTCTATTCATTATGTGCAATACAAGTATTATTGCATTTGAATTTTCCCAACTATGATCAATTAAACGAATGAAGATATCAGCTGTAAATAGAGGTAACTGGTATTTCTACCTGGTTTAGGATGGTACCAGTATGTTTCAAGTAGGTTCGGTTAATTAAAGCAATTCATTGACCTCATTAAAAACATAATTACTTCTATTTACAGTATTTGTGCTATACAGTCTCTGTATTAAACAGTATCACTTTCCACAAAACATATACATTATCATTACTTTCTTTGGCACTGCAAAAATTATATTTATTTTCTCCAAGAAAATTATATCTTAATCTAAAGTTATTGCATCTAAGGCGATGACTTTATTTGAAGTTCATTTTAACAATCATCATGATAATCTTTAAATTAAATTAACGCCAGAAGAAAGTAGTAAAGTCGTAAAAATAACTGATATAAGGTTTCTTATGTGCAATAATTTATTTGTTTGTATTGTTAGTTAGTTTTCTTGACATAATGGAGCTATTGTTCCACTTTGTAGTGTTTATAAAATATATTTTATTTTATTCTTTGTTTATTAACTCACCTGTTAAAATAATAAACTACTTATAAATGTGGGCTAGTAGGCAGACTGCACCCTCTACAGAAGTTATCCGGGTCGATAACCTAACACCAGGTGCATGATGCACAACAAATATTAATTACTAAAAAAAAGATTAACTCAGTATTGATTTCTTACAATCTATGAATATTGGTAACGCCCGTTCTATGTTAAGACATATATACAAGGGTCAAGTAGTAACTCCCTCCTTATCGTTTTTATACGTATATCGATGATAGAGCTAAGCTATTAATTGGTCCAGTAATTGATTAGCGTATTTGAAGCATGAATTACGAATATTTATGAATAGACTAACCATTTTTGTCACACTTCATGTTTCCTGCACACTTAGAGATTGTCATACAAGTTGCAACGTGTATGAGAACAATTTTAAGAGTTAAAGACAGATACAATTTAAGACAATTTGATGGAGCGGAGGCGAATTATAACTTAAATATCCCAGCAATCATTTCTAAATCAGGGAAAGGAATGGACCTCAAAACAACATACGAAACGCATTGTTGTTATAATTATGTTCTTATATTTGTGTCGATGGTTTATATTTCTTTCTTTTTTAAAATGTAATTTATGTTAATACAACTAAAGAGAAAAATGTCTACCTAAACCGGGATATGAACCCTAGATCTACAGCTTTTCGCCGCTAGCGCACTAACCATTGTGTTGCGTAGGCAATCCAGAAACAGACGAATTTTTTTTCTCATTTGAAATCCCAGTGCGTAAAGTTGGAGATCTTGGGTTCAAATCCCAGCTTAGAAAGTTATATTTTATTTTAGTTATTTTATTTTTTATTAACTATTGCATGCAAACAGCAAGACAGAGTACATTAATTTAAATATTACATTCATAATTACGTTGATCATATTTTATTTAATAATCATGACTCACATAAATTCTCATTTGTGTATAGCAAAAGTCCCAAACTTTTCTTTCTCGTACGCCATATGTAATTTTTTTTCTATTTTTGGTAACATCAAATAAGTTTCTCAAGCACCCCCAATTTTTTTTTCTCTGATATCGACCACTTGCAGGTCAAAGTCGACCCCTGGGGTTCGATATAGACCACTTTGGGAATGACTTATGTATAGGAACCAGCAAGAAAGAAAATATAGGATCATATAATTTTGAAAGTCTATCTAGGAGAGTCATTTTATAACATGATATTCTGAAATATTATTGCTTTGCAAGAATAAATTACTACATTTTTGTTAACAATCTCGAAAACTCATTTGTTAAAAATATTTATTAGTGATAATTATTGTATTCAAGTCCACCGCTGTGGTCTCGAGGTAGCGTGCTGCCTTGTCACGCAGCAGGCCCGGGTTCGATCCCCGGTCGGGGCAGTTTTTCTGGGTGAGGTTTTTATCGGGGTTTTTCCTCACCTGTAAGACAAATGTCAGAAAAACTTCAAGGCCCAAACGGTCCCCGAAATCATATGGCCATCATCCTTATCATCCTTACCATTATCATTAGTATCATCATCCTTCACCGGTGTGGAAAGCAACGGGAAGCTACCACACCTACACAATTCCCTAGTAAAGCTGCAACATAGCATGAAAATGCTATGATTGCAGTGAAGGACCTGCCTTCGGGCAGAATTATTATGGATGGATTGTATTCAATTTCCTATTATAATCTTCTAATATATAACAATCAATGTTTGTTTGTTTGTTTGTTTGTTTGTTTGTTCATATTCTATGCGCGGCCATACCGTTGATCCGATTTTGACGGGTTTTTTGCAAAATGTTCAGGAGATTCCCGGGATGAACATAGGCTATAAGAGAATTGAGATATTCAAATCCTTCACCCCTAAAAATCGCCCTTTGCAGTGAAAAAGTGTAATAGAGTCCCTATTGTTACGCTGCCTAAACCATATCAAATACATCAAATTAATGTACACAGAATTGAATATCTTACAAAACTATACAAAAAAGTCCGCAACAGCATATGTTTATCTTTTACGGATAACTCACAATAACCATTTTTGTCTTTCATTGATACCAAGAAGATCGGGATAAGCAGATTCACGGACAAGCGTGCTCTGCCATACCGTTCATCCGATTGAGATGGGGCTTTTTGAAAAATGTTCAGGAGATTCCGGGGATGAACATAAGCTATAAGAGAGTTGTAATACTCAACCCCTTCACCCCTAAAAATCACCCTTTGTAGTAAAAACGTGAAATAAAGTCCCCATTTTGACGCTTAAATGGCTTACGCTGCCTAAACCATAACAAATACACCAAATTAATGTACACAGAATTGAGCATCTCAAACAAGTCTACAAAAATGTCTACGACAGCATATGTTTATCTTTTACGGATAACTCACAATGACCGTTTTTGTCTTTCATTGATGACAAGAAGATAGGGATAAGCAGATTCCAAGGGCAAGTATAATAGCGCACGGCTGGTGGTAAAAACACATTAACATTATTTAGGAGTAGCAGCTCACGCCGAGTATTAGCTACTTAAATGTAAATTTAGCGCCATATGGTACGAATCCATTCTTTAGTAGACGTAATTGTAGTAATTAGTCTTATTAATTTAGTCTGGTAGAGTTATGCCTTGTGGCCATACCGTACCGTACAATCATTCTGATCAAGCATATGTTAGATTAAAATACAACAGTCGTAATACAATTTTAAATAAATATAAATACATGGACATTTTGGGGTTAATAATTGTAAGCTCATAAGAAAGTAATGGCAAGGTAGTCCTAGAAGGCCTTTTAGTCTACCAGCCGATTGCTAGGCTCATATCCACATGTTTGAATCACACATTTGGACGATCATTCATCCAGTATAAGGTTCACATGTAGTCAGCATGTTGGTCTCCCCAGCCGCTATAGCTGATTTTCTCAACCTAGAGCTGCTACTTGTTGCAACTACCCAAATTCCTCACGATGGTGTTTGGGTACTTGTCTCATTTTGGCCGAAGTATCATGAGAAAATGTCTACCCCTATGAGAACTTGGACCTGTAAATATCCTGTAACTCTGTATGATGCCTTAAACCGCTCGGCCACGGCGTAGAACATGCTCATAATAATAATAATAATAATAATAATAATAATAATTCTATTCATTAAATTAGTTTGACCTTTCATCTTATATGTATTTTTATATGCCACACGCCACCCGGGCCTTACAGTGGTATGACCTGTTGGGAGAGGGGTTTTGAACTATGGATGACACACATACCTTTTTTAACCACACAATAACATGGAGGGCCTCCCCGATTGAGTGATCGGCTCGATGTCAAGATCTCCAGAAACAACAAACCATTAAGACGAAACATATCATTCACACACACATTCATACTAAAGCGACCAATATGATAATGATGATTATGATAGCCAGATGATGTTCGAAGACCGTTTTCCTTTAAGTTTTGTGACATTTGTCTTGCTGGTGAGGAAAACTGTCGAAAAAAACCATCACCCAGGTAACTTATCCGGACGTGGGATGAAACCCGGTCTCAACTGCGTAGGAGGCAGGCGACGCTATTCTGAGATCATAGAGGTGGACATCATAATAAACTACTAACGTTGCCTACATTCTATAAAAGGCAAAATTATTAAACAAAGTGTTGAATTTGTTTATTTTATGATCATTTAATTTCTGATATAAATAGTGACATACTTACTTACTCACTGGCACTATCGAACCTGTAGGTTCGTGGCCGCGTGGACATAAGCTCTCCATCATCCCTAACCTAAGCTAATGCTTTCCAATCATTTCCTGTATAATCTACTTCCCCCAAATCGTAGTTAATATTATTCTCCCACCTCATTCTTGGTCTACCAACTGGGCGTTTTCCCTCTGGTTTTCCTACAAGAAGCTTCCATGCATGTCTTCCATTCCCCATTCGTGTCACATGTCCTGCCTACGAGACTTAACTTATCTTATTATGTAAATAGTGACATCGGCAAAATATTATAAGAAAATAGCAATATTAATTAATTTTAGAAAACATTTCTGTTATGTAACCGTAATTTTGATTTTATTGGAATTTATTTCTTAAAATTACGTTTAATAACTTCATTAGTATTGCTGTATTTTTACAATATTTCCCCCATGTAACTATTTATATCAGAAATTAATTGATCAGAAAAAATAAATAAATTCAACAATTTGTTTAATAATATTGCCTTTTATAGAATATAGGCTACTTTAGTAGTTTCATTGTGTAGAGTTCAGTATTTAATAATTTAATTTGCAATTTAGTTGCTAATTTGTAATTAGTCTATAACAAAATTGCAAAGGTTAATAATAATAATAATAATAATAATAATAATAATAATAATAATAATAATACGTGAATAATACGTGTATCCGCTAGTTTGAAATGTTAAAAAGTAAACTTGTACATAATATTCAAAATTGCTCCATATTTGCCATTTTCACATATTCTTTAAAAACTAAATTCGGGAAATGTTTTCAATTCTTAATAGTTGGACTTTATTCGATCTCTGATGAACGTCTTTAGTTCTAAAACGTATAAAATTTCTTACTCTTCCCCACTCTCTCTCTCTCTTCTCTCCTCTCTCTCTCTCTCTCTGTCTCTCTCTCTCTCTCTCTCTCTCTCTCTCTCTCTCTCTCTCTCTCTCTCTCTCTCTCTCTCTCTCTCATTATTTTGGACGAAACCCAAACATATGGTCATGTAATGAAGGAAAACGTAAATTGAAATATAAATAAAGTATGTTGAATGACATATGTTAATTTGGAAACATATGCTTCTAGAAACCCAAATCTAACGCATGTTCTGTTAAAAAATAAGCAACAAGCATGATTTGAAATCCCGTTAGAAACCTGTCATGCAACACGTGTTGAGTTCATATATTGTACACGAACTGCATCAGTGAAGTTGCAAAAGTGCTAAATCTTATTTTTTTTTAGAGAACAGCAGCGAGTTTATAATATGATTGTTATAATTAAATGTTTAACATTGAGCAATGCAAGCTTAATATGGAATGATAAGAAAAATAAATGCCTGGACGGGATTCGAACAGAGATCCGGGTTCGAATCCCGTCCAGGCATTTATTTTTCTTATCATTCCATATTATAATATGATTGTTAGACTTTTTAGTCCACTGAGACCACTTTTTAATATTTCTTATTTTTAAGATTTTTGTAAAAATTGATGTCTTATCAAATTGCAAATGCATGTTATTTCATTAGAAAATAGCAATTGCCTAGATTAGATATTTTTAGTTGGCTGCCGATTGATTGTTTGTTATTGGTAGGCAAAATACTTTTTAGGAAATCATATGTTTAGTGTGACGCGGTCCCTCAACCTTAATTTACATTTTGTTAAATTGATTTCACTATTTACGTAAAGTAACTACTGACTTATCCTCATAAGGCTGAGTGAATCCCATTTCAGACCCTATAGACAAAGAAACAATTAGGTAGCCTGTAAGCTAGGAATAGAACCGGGATCATGGGATCTTGCACATGCTAACATATACCATCGAGACGATAATACCGTATTTGACAGTTTTTTTAGAATGAAATTATTGTTCATTTTTATGTTAAATAGGGCCTACTTTCCAGAGATTCCTTAACTAATTCAAATGTATTATTACTAGGACATTCGATTAGTAATGGCCACATTGTTGTAAATCAGCGTTCCTAGCGGTGACCATTGTAATCTTTTGTATTATATTGTTGAGCAGGCTTTGTTGTATAAATCTGTAATATTGAAATAACAATATTTTGTGAATACATTCACTGTTTCTCACACGTAGTAAGTAATGCTCAATAGAATTTGTTTAGAAGATTGAATTTGAAAGTACTCGAACATCCACCAAATTCACCAGACAGGACCATAACTTATTTTCAAATATCAAATAATTCAATTTCAATGAAAAGTTGATATCCAGAAACCTCTAGATCGATCAGATGAGAAAGATATCCAGAAATTGTGTTTCAGTTGGAGTACTTCGTCTTCCAAGTATTTGGCAACTATAGTTGACTTGACAAGAGAGTATAAATGAAGTTCTATGTCAAAAGTAACCTAAATATATATATTTTTTGTAATGTTATATAGTGTTGCCATTACTTATCGAATGCCCTAGTATTTTATGGCAGATAAAGTGGGACTGTTATAGAGGCATTTACCAGTAACATGAGCTCTCCGCTTCATGGCATTAATTAGTTCAGACCTCTCATGGCATCATTGTACATTTATTCCCTTGTGCTCGGAGGTTTTAAGCAGTAATCATTGTCGGGATATGTTCTAGAGAAAGAGTTCATTTTTATCTTCATAACTGTCAAAGCCCCGTGTTTTTAAGCGTTTCTAGTTCCCGATATATCACAACGTAATTTTCTTATTAAAACTGGACACTCTGCATATTGAGTCTTGTACAGAAGAGAGAGTGTTTAAAATGCCTCAGGATATATATATATATATATATGCCAAATGTCAAAAATATAGTTATTTATAACATTTAAAAATTATATATATTTTTCTGGGTGAGGTTTTTATCGGGGTTTTTCCTTACCTGCAAGACAAATGTCAGGAAAACTTTAAGCCCAAACGGTCCCCGAAACCATATGGCCATCATCATCATCATCATCCTTATCATTATCATCGTCATCCTTCACCGGTGTGTGGAAAGCAACGGGAAGCTACCACACCAACAATTCCCTAGTAAAGCTGCAAAGCATAGCATAAAAATTCTATGATTGCAGTGAAAGACCTGCCCTCAGGCAGAATTACTATGGATGGATGGATGGATATAAATGTATTGATAGAATTATGTCCACGCGGCCATGAACCTATGGGTTCAATAGTGCTAGTGAGTTAGTTATAAATAAAGCAATGGAAAACTTATATGAAGAAAATATCCTATAAATGTACTATACAATTAGGTCTGCAAGTTAGTTTGGTTAATTTTAAATCTTATACTGTAGAGATATGGAGCGGGAGAAATCCGACAATGAGAATGTTTACGATTGGCTGTAACGCATCTGTCATTAAATACTATCATTCACTTTATTTATGTCTATGTCTTATGGAACAAATAGGTTCAAACTAGCAATAAATTTCATCTCCCCTTCTATTTGTAGGTCTACTTACACCTCCTCCTTACTTACTTACTTATCACTGGCACTATCGAACCCGTAGGTTCATGGCTGCGCGGACATAAGCTCTCCATACATCCCTATCCTGAGCTAATCCTTTCCAATCATTCCCTGTATAATCTACTTCCCTCAAATCATAGTTAATGTTGTTCTCCCACCTCATTCTTGGTCTACCAACTGGGCGTTTTCCTTCTGGCTTTCCTACAAGAAGTTTCCATGCACGTCTTTCATTCCCCATACGCGCAACATGTCCTGCCCATCGCAGTCTACGAGACTTAACTGTTTTTATTATATCTGGCTTCCTATAAAGACCATGTAGTTCATTGTTATGTAGTCTTCTCCATTCACCTGTATGTTCATCACTCTTTGGTCCAAAAATTTTCCTAAGAACTTTATTCTCAAATACTCGTCATCTCCTTTCCTCCCTTAAAGTAAGAGTCCATGTTTCGCACCCATATAATATAACTGGTAGAATAATAGTTTTATATATTTTCGGCTTAACGTTTTTTGAAAGGAGTTGGGACATCAAAAGTCTCTGCAATGCATAATAGTATGCATTTCCAGAATTGAGCCTATGTTTAATTTATTAGTGCATCTCATTCCTATTTGTGATTATTGTTCCAAGGTATTTGAATTCAGCCACTTCCTCAAAATTTCCCTCATTTGTCATTAGCTGTCCATTTCCATTATATACTGAATTTCTACGTGACTTACTCCATGGTACTTATATGTCAAGGTCCCGCGAAGGTCATCTGTATGCAGGGAGTAGAAATAGATTCAATGATGATTATTATTATTATTATTATTATTATTATTATTATTATTATTATTATTTTTATAAATATACAGTTAATTAAAAACATTCCATTTCATTAACGCAGTTTAACATCTCGCCTTATAGTACTTTTACGTGCCACACGCCACCCGGGCCTTACTGTGACACGACCTGTCGGGAGAGATATTTTAACTATGGATCACATACATAATGTTTTACCACACACGGAGGTCCTCTCCTAATGAGTGATCAGCTCAATGTTAGGGACTCCTCCGAGACGACACAATATTGACCAAAAACACCATTCACACACACATTGATATAAATATTGCGAATATGGTGATGTGGCCAGATGATGTTCGGGGACCGTTTGGGAATTATATTTTCCCAACATTTGTCTTATAGATGAAGAAACCCCACCAAATAAATAAATAACACCATCTCTCAAGAAACTTGTCCGGACCGGGGATTGAACCCGGGCCCACTTCGTACGAGGCAGTGACACTACCCGAGCCAAAAGCGACGGACCAATTTTAATAATATAGTATAATATTAAAGTTTGCAAAGACATTTTAAAAATGCAATTTTAAACATGAGTTAAATAAATCTTAATCTAATATATAAACATCAATGTTTGTTTGTTTGTTTGTTTGTTTGTTTGTTTGTTCGTATTCTATGCGCGGCCATACCGTTGATCCGATTTTGATGGGTTTTTTTGCAAAATGTTCAGAAGATTCCCGGGATGAACATCTATAAGGGAGTTGTAATACTTAACGCCTTCACCCCTAAAAAATCACCCTTTGTAGAGAAAAACGTGAAATAAAATCGCTATTTTTACGCTTAAATGGCTTACGCTGCCTAAACCATAACAAATACACCAAATTATTGTGTACGGAATTGAATATCTCAAAAAACTCTACAAAGAAGTCCGCGACGCATATGTTTATCTTTTACGGATAACTCACAATAACCATATTTAAATGGGGTAAGCTGATTCCCGGGCAAGCATAGCATCTCAAGGCTGGTGGTAAAAACACATTAACATTTATTTAGGAGCGCAGCGCATGCCGGGTGTTAGCTAGTTTTAAATAAAAATTTGTATCCCATAAAGATATTAGCCTTTATGGTTCTGTGGTTTGCAGTTTGCCAGTCAAAGATATCACAGGGCAGCACGAGAAATAGACACTCACCCTAATCCAAAATAATGTTTTAAAATTCCTTATCCCAAAGAGAGCCGACACCGGGCTGTTACAGTGGAAGTAGGATAGATTATCCACCGACACGCCGCCACGGGGATGGACTAAGCTACAATACTAAGTTACAAGTCTGATGTGCTGTTGTTTATTATCCTTTCTAAAAATCGTCATTATTTAATTCCATTGCTGCCATGCATGACATTTCCTCTAACCTGTTTTTGGTTAAGTGTTCTGCCACGCTTGTAATTAGAGTAGGCTATACCGTACCGTATTTTTGATAGCGAGATAATTTACAGTAAATCTACAATTAAGTTGCAACTATCAGTTACCATGTTTAAACGGTTCTTTGAACGTAAAGAAGGATGTAGAGAAAATTTAAACTGACCATAATTTGTTAGTATGATGCATTTTGTTTCGAGTAGGCCAAGGTAAATCGGCGACCTCAGTCACGAAGGGGGTGACGAAGTTAATAACACTTCTCAAGTATACTCTTTATTAGAATACATTAACTACACTGTTTTAGTGTTCATTCACTTTTTCTTTTGAACATATTTCGAAATCAAGTTATTATGAACGATGTAACTGACCGGTTTGTTTTTCACTCGATGTAGTCTAAATCAGAGCCGATCAAACTTATTTGTATTGCGGGCCAAATGGAAGTAACATCAAGGTTCATAATCCCTATTATAGCTGTAATGGATTATTATTATTATGATTATTACAATTATTACTATTATTATATTATTATTATTATTATTATTATTATTATTATTATTATTATTATTATTATTATTATTATTATTATTATTATTATTATTATTGCGAATGGAGGATGAAAGATTACCAAAAAAGATATTGGAATGGACACCATCAGGAACGAGAAGGAAAGGACGACCAAATCTCACGTCGATCCAAGGGATTAGAGAAACTTTGAAGGTCTGGGAAATAGAGGAAGAAATGTGTTACAATAGAGACGAATGAAGGAAAATTATAAAGCGAAAATGAAGAGAAGTCATTGGTGCCGAGAAATGTATCAATATTGTTAAAACCGAAAATATATTATTATTTTTTTTAAGAAGAGTAAAAGGCTGCACTAGAATGGACCAGGTAAGAAACGAGGATATCCGTGAAGAACTGCAGATCTACTCCATAAAAGAAAATATATTTAACAACAAGATACAGTGGAAAGAACATGTAGAAAGAATGGAAGAAAGTAATTACCAAATAAAATCTTCCATTATTTTCCAAGAGGAAGAAGAGATGTCGGACGTCCTCGGAAGAGATGGTCTTAGATCTATTAGTGAAGACGGAACAGGCAACTCTTGCCTAAACCAGGAAGTGAAGAAGGAGAAGATTATTATAATTATTATTATTATTATTATTATTATTATTATTATTATTATTATTATTATTATTATTATTATTATTATTATTATTATTATTATTATTATTATTAAAGCATGTCCCATCTCAATCTCTTTGACTTAATAACACTGCTAATATTAAATCATAAATTGTGGAGTTCTTATTTTTTTTAATCTTCCACCATTCTCCATTCTCATCCGCTATGGGATCGAATATATTCGTATTAAGATCCTAAATTCAAATGTTTTGTTTGTTTATATCCCTTAGTATAAGAAACATGTTTTACACTCATAGAGTACCACAGGTGAGATTATCATAAGTAATGCCACGAGTGATTTCCAAATTATCGATAAATTCACGACTCACGAAGTGAGGAGTGAATTTATCTAGAGAATTTGGAAATCAAGAGTGGCATTTGTTAGGACTATTTAACGAATAAAATAAAGCTGTTTACTCACAAATCATTATTTAACTACAGTTATTTAAAAATATTTTTATATTTAAAGTAGTAAACGGTGATGTTTGAAAACTAATGAGAAACGATAGGTAGCCTACGCTTCTACTGCTTCTTTTGTTTATCACTGCAACCAGATCATACTATTTATTGCCAAGGAACGCAATATTGTAAGAATGCTCTCTAGTGGAGAAAAAATGAAACACATCAATCTGTATATTAATTCATTTTTGATGTCGATACATTTAAGAAAGTGCAAACAGTGGTTTCTTTTTTGGTGGTATAATCAATTGCTACAAATGTTGACATGTAAGCACTATTATATACAATCTGGTAGCCGTATTTGTTATAGGCTCAGTCACTGCAAAATAACGGTCAGACCTGTTCAGAATATTAAAAAGGAGGAGCTTTGCTTAATATATGATAATCCTAACGTTGATAATTATTTCGTGAAACACGTCTCTGATTGGTTGTAATACAGAAATCATTGAAACGTGATTGGTCATTGACTCCCATTTGGGGCATGAGTTAAATAGTCTAATATATACCATTGATCCGATTGTGATGGATGTTTTTGCAAAATGTTCAGGAGATTCCCGGGATGAACATAGGCTATAAGAGAGTTGTGATACTCAACTGCTACACCCTTAAAAATCGCCCTTTGTAGTGGAAAACGTGAAAAAAGGTAGCTCTTTGCATGATTAAATGGCTTACGCTGTCTAAACCATAACAAATACACAAAATTAATGTACACAGAATTGAATATCTCAAAACACTCTTCAAAAAACGTACGCAACAGCATATGTTTATCTCTTACGGATAACTCACAATAACGAATTTTGTCTTTTAGCTCATTTATGTCAAGAAGATCGAGATAAGTAGATTCCCGGACAACACCTGGTAATCAGCACGGAGAATCTTAAAATAATTACGATATACATTTATAACTATTTTTCATTTTTGAATGCAGGCTTTCACGGCCGGTAATCATGATGTTGAGTGATTCCGGGTTCTGTGGCCGTGGTCCATAGTTGGTGTTGATACCAGACGTTTCGCCCTCAACTGCGGAGGGCATCTTCAGTGGCGAGGGCGAAACGTCTGGTATCAACACCAACTATGGACCACGGCCACAGAACCCGGAATCACTCAACATCATATTTTTCATTTTACTTATTCAACGAATCATAAGAAGTACATTAATTTTTGTCTTTCAGCTCATTTATGCCAAGAAGATCGGAATGAGTAGGCCTACATTCCTGGACAACGCCGGGTAAACAGTATGGGGTATCTAAAAATAATTACGTTATACATTTATTCTATCACTTATTTAACTAAACATAAAACACATTAATTTTCGTATTTCAACTCATTTATGTCAAGATGATCGCGATAAGTAGATTCCCGGGCAACACCGGATAATCAACACGGGGTATATAAAAATAATAAATTTATAATTATTTTTCCGTACACTTATTTAACTAAACATAAAAGCACCTTAATTTTCATTTATTTAGGCGTAGCAGCGCACGCGGGGTAGACCTATTAGCTAGTCGTTTTATAAATTGTAATACTGTATTTATATTCTTAGGACATGTTGCACGTATGGGGAATGAAAGACGTGCATGGAAACTTCTTGTAGGAAAGCCAGAAGGAAAACGCCCAGTTGGTAGACCAAGAATGAGGTGGGAGAACAACATTAACTATGATTTGAGGGAAGTAGATTATACAGGAAATGATTGGAAAGCATTAGCTCAGGATAGGGATGTATGGAGAGCTTATATCCGCGCGGCCATGAACCTACGGGTTCGATAGTGCCAGTGAGTAAGTAAGTAAGTAAGTAAGTAAGTATATTCTTAGACAAAAGCCAGAAGACAATATACATTTACCTACTAAATAGTAGTATGAATTTTCTGTCTTAAGTCGGTAATTAGATATAACAATTGTATCAAACACATACACCTAATAGGCCTGTATATATATATATATATATATATATGTACGTCTAACTGGTATGCAGTTTTTTATAGTTTTTTAAAGTAGTTTTAACTCTCTATAGATATGACGGCGCTTTTATTCATTGGGAACCAATATTTTTGACGAGCAGTATATTTTATAAATTTGAAATCAATCACCCTGGTCTAGTTTTAAAACCAAGATTTTTGTTCGAGTTTAATTGTGAACGCATTACCAGCCTATCGAGCCGGAATTATAAATCTGAGCATCCGTAAGACTACGAATAGCAAAACTAATTTGGTTTCACTGAAACGATTATGTAAAACCTGGAGCTTAATGTTGGCAGCCATAATTAAACATGTAAAGGTTGACAGTTCATGACAGGTATTACTTATACGTTGGCAACAAGTAATACTTAGTTGTTACAAAGTTGCAATTACCACTGGCTGCCAAACGTGTCTGCAACATGTTTTCTAGGGCAGTGATGAGCAATTTCTAAACCTTGGATGGGTGTACGTCTTCGGAAACGGACCACAGCGAAAACTCTATTTGTTTAATTATATAAGACCTAAACCTGTGACTCGAACTTATCATTCCTTGATAATGGCATGTGGGATCATGCCGAAACGTCGGAGTCAGTGGCCAGGGGCCGAACTTGAATCCAAGACGCGGAAAACCCAAGAAAACTTTCTTATTCATACTTATATCCGCAAAAATCTGCAATATAACATATATATATATATATATATATATATATATATATATATCCATGCCTCAATTAAATGAAAAACAAGATGACTATAATATATCACAAGACGATATTACTATACAGAGACTTCTTGATGATGATGATGAGAATCCAAACTGCCAACAAGTTCGTAGAAAAAAACGAAAGTATAATGAAATCAGCAAGCCTCCTCAAAATATTCCATCAATAAATGTATTTAATCCTTATGATACACTTATGGATGATACTGAGAATGCAGACAACATAAATTCGTCTCAATCAACAAAACCACTTCCACATAAACCACCACCCATATTTATACCGGGTGTAGTTAACGTACCAGAACTAAAAAATTGTATAAAACAAAAACTTTGTGATTTAGATTTCTCACTTAGTTCACTACAACATAATGTAACGTATACCTTAGCCACAGCAACGCGTGGCCGGGACTTCTATATATATATATATATATATATATATATAACAAAGTCGGATTACTTACACTATTTATAACTCAAGAACGGCTGGACCGATTTTTATGATCTTTGATTTGTTGGATTTGTTTCCGCCCCGAATAGCAGATAACTATTAAAACATCGGAAAAATTAACGTAAAAATATTTAAAGGCGACACGACGTTCGCCGGACCAGCTAGTTATATATATATATATATATATATATATATATATATATATATATATATATGTGTGTGTGTGTGTGTGTTTGCATTGGGATGCTTGGATAGCGTGGTCGGTAATGCACTAACGTATAGAGTTAGATATCTTGGGTTCAAATCTCGGTTCAATATTAATTTTTCTTTTCATGACATATTTACTTTATTTTATAAAATTTTTATTTTATTTTATTCCATGTTTTGTTAGTGTTAGCTAATATTAGACCACATCCGTATTGTCTTTTGTTTAATTTATATTTTAATAATATTTTAAAATATATTATGTAATAAGTAGGACTGAAAAAAAGTATTGGTTATAGGCTAGGCTGCATCGTACTTAGACAGCTATGTTTACAAACTGCACGTTGACACGCGCTACTCGGGACAGACTTCTAGTACAGTCCACTTTGTGTAGGAATGGTCTCATCTTTGCACAATTTTTGTTTTGACATTCTGATACAACCACACGTCACGTAAACAGGTCTATTACTGAGGAGAGTCGAACATACACACTCTCCGCTCCGAGGAGGCATTTTGTAAATAATGTGTATAGAAATTAGTTACTATCCATATACCGCTACTTTTTCCAGCCGTAGTAATAAGTAAATAATTTTTGTACAATTTTACTCTTCGCTGGTTGATTGGAACAGAAGGCCTTATGGCCTTAACTCTGCCAGCTAAAATAAAGCATTATATATATATATATATATATATATGTGTGTGTGTGTGTGTGTGTGTGCGTGCGTGCGCGCGCGTGTGTGATATAGGCCTAGGTAACATCGATGTACGAGTAATTAATTTTGGAAGCTTTTACGGTGTTCCTATGCTAGGTCTTGGGTTTTCAAAATCGTTTTCCCTGAAGTCAGGGCTTGTAATCTGAATAACAAAAATATTTTACCTCGCATGTTAATACCATTACAACCTTAAAAATCTCACAATTTTCCTATCTTTATCCTATGTTTGACATAATGTCAAATTACTCTATAATAACTAATAAGTTACCACGAACTAATATGAAAACTTTAAGCCAACGTATATGAAGTGCATCGGCGTTCCTTTATTATTTCACTAATTTATAGACTCAACATCTACGGTCATACGAGTTTACTTACTCTTTGAATGACTGAGCTTACTGTTTAGTGGCGAAATGACAAAATGAATCCTAGTAATAAAATTACAATCCTTAATAACTGAAGATGAACGAAGAAGCCTCAGTGAAGTCAGTCCGCACGGGGTTTGAACTTGGGGCCTCCCTAATAAGAATCTCAAACGCTACCGCTTAAGCCATTCTCGATCGATATCTGAATGCTTATTCATTTTTCACATTTTCTGTTAGCATTAAGTTAATCGGAACCAATTGGCAATATTGGGGTTAATCTTCATGGAAGTTCATTGAAAAATACAACTTCAAAGGCAAGCAAGCTATTTTTTCACATATGTCGATAATTAAATTAGTCGATAAATTTAAATTCATTGTGAAAGAGAGTGCAATGACGTCCATGGTTGCTTGAACACGTTCAAGTGCGGTTGCGCCAGTTCTCTTCGCGTACAAACTGATCGTGCGTGGCAGAACCAATGAGGAAGAGAGACAAGCAAAAAGAAGTGTAATGTCTTCAGGAAGTACACTCACGCTTCCCACTGCTTCATAAAAGTTCTTTAAATTACCCAACTAATCCTTTAATGGGCAATTTATTTTTCATAATCCGCTAATGCGTGTTATAACTTGTCCATTTATAATTGAACACAGATTTCTTATCCTCTGTTAGTTCTGTTTTAAGTCCTAGCAACTTTATGGGTTTATTTTTTATCGTTTTGTTTCAAATTGGTCAGAGACCCTGTTCGCAGATGAAAGTTGTTTCTATGATTCTAAAGTTAAATTAAACTCCAAATTACTTATATTTAGGTCACGTTTGTGGAAAACATTATAGACAGAGTCCTACTGCTGGCTCAGGTGATAGCATACTTGCTTCCTCACTATCGGGCCCGGGTTTGATACCCGGTGGAGTTGAAAATCAATTGTTGAATTAATTTGATTGCAAAATTTTCAGAAGAGGTGGCGGCGTACAACTTGTAATCACTAGATTGTGTACCAGATTCCTTCATTAAACTGCAAACCTCTCCGCAGTACATATGTTGAAAAGGCAGATTGGGACGTTAAGCCTGGCGGCCCCATTGGTGCTTTTCGACAGGAATAGGCTACTGCGGCACCGGGTTTCACCTTCCCCTTACTTTTCATTACCATGCCTCATTGAACACAATTTATACTGCACAAACATAAATATACACTCATCCTACACTCCTCTCTGTACACAATACAAGAATACATCATCTACGTTAAGTGGTCTGCTGAAGTGGTGCGTAAATTAAAAATAGGCAACAATAGCGCCATCTACCCGTCCAGCACGGAACCCGAAACATGTAACGTGCAGTGGATGGCCCAAAACACACACATATTTTAAAGAGGATCGTAATTTAGTAGGAATGGAATACTTTTTCTCAGATTGATGAGCGGTCAAGGCCTGTAACAGGCTGTAGGAGCTCCGATGAGATGACGATACTCTGAGAAGCACAATTATGTTATCTGTCAGGATATAAGAAACTAATCTGACCGAGATTGCTCAGACTGCAATGAATCTGACCATGAGCTCGACATCTCGCTTTCGATCCAGCGCAGTACAAGGATGTAAAATTTTATACTCTGTTTCGTGTCTATACTGGTCCTGGGTCTTACTTAGCCTACTCTAAAATAAGACATGTTTTGGAGTTAAACTCTATCAGAGCGATGAACTAGACACTATTTTCTCATACTATCAATCGATAGCCCTAGAATCCACGACCCTGTCGACCTTCAAGATATAACATATTAGTATTTTATTTAACAACGCTCTTTTGGCACCTCATGTGTTAACGCTACAATTCAAATCTCAACGTGTAGTGGCCGACAAATCTTACCTAGAAGCCTCTTATTTCAAGCTTGAGGTAAATTTACCTGCCGTAAATCTACGGCATGGAACCTGCTACTTTACTTCCCTTCCGAAGGAAATCGTACTAAAGTATTTACATCCTTAAAAAACCAATCTACTCCGGCCGAGTTTGAACCCGCGAGTATGATAATAAATTTAAGTACACCAGGACGAGCCTGCTAACTGAGGTACCTTTGCTTTTTACATGCATGTAATAACGGATAGAAGTAGGCCTACAGCTCGAGACCAAGCTCTGTGTGTTTGCGGGGAGAAGTGTGGGGAGTGGGAGGAGGTACACTTCTATGCTTCTCATATACTAACAGCTGAGTCAGCAAATTCCTTTCAGACACACGGAGCTGGGTCCCGAGCTGTACTTAAAGCGAACTTAAAAGAAATTATTCTTCTTTCTTAGCACTACAGTCATTTCAGTTTGACCTTGGCTTCCTTTAAGACAATTGCCCATTCTTGTCTATCCATTGCTCTACTTCTCCACCTCCTAACTCCCATCAATCTGAAGTCCTCCACATCATCCATCCATCGCATCCTCGGTCTTCCTCTTTTTCTCCTTCCTTCTGGTTACTCATTCATAATGTTTTTGACTGTACTTGTGTTTTCCATTCTCAAAACATGATCTGACCATTCCAATCTACATATTTTCACAGTAGATAATATATAATGAATTAAACAATCTCTATAACTCGTGGTTCATTTTAATTTTCCGAAGTCCATTTTCACATGTTGGTCCATAAATATTGCTTAAAATAATTACCGTTCTTAAATATGTTTAGTCGAAATAGTGATATATGCTTCAGACATAATTGTTTCAAATCTCAGTGATTGAAGAAGACTTGGAAAAAATTAAGGACCGGACGAAATAGAGACGATGGGTCAATTTCGTGATTCAGATTTTTGCCTGATTATCTTTCAATTATATGTAACTATCATGAACGAGTCTCACTTTTTTCCGATTACTGTTTGGTCTTAAGAATAATCTAGATATCTACCTTCTCGACATATTTATCCTTAAATACAGGAAACAAATTAAAGTTATGGATATATAAAATAAAATAAGTCAAAAGATACCTTCTTAGGTAAGATCCGTCGTCCTCAACTTATAAAATATGTATTCTTTATGCCTGTAGGCCTTTCAGAACATCCGTTCCATCTTCAGCAGGTCCTTCTTCGCTACAATATCCAGTATGATAGTTGATGCTGCTGGTCCTAATGTGGTGTTGTCGTGACTCACATTTGGACCAGCAGCATCAACCATCATACTAGATATTGTAGCGAAGAAGGACCTGCTGAAAATGGAACGGATGTTCTGAAAGCCCTACATGCTTAAAAAACACATATTTTATAAGTTGAGGACTACGGATCTTACCTAAGAAGGTAAGTTATCTTTTAACTTATTTTATTTTATGACTCTCCACCTCAACGGTTTCAACAATGAATTTTATTAGTAAAGTTATGGAACCGAAACAAAATATTATATGTTTTAGAAAGAAACTACTTACAATGTTTTATTTGATTCTGTTTTAAATTAATATTAAGAGAAATATTTCAATAATGTTACAAATGAAACTTCAAAATGAAAGAAGCTCTTTGTAAAAATTTATATTAAAATGTAACAAGAGGATGAAAGACTGCGTCATCTACTGTAGAACCGTACAATTCTATGAGATATGAACGTCGCTAGAAAGATAAATGGAGGGTCCCTTGCTAACTGAAATATATTGCACTGCTAGCTGGGAATGGTTTTTATTGCGACAGCAAAGAACGGTTTCACTATTTCAACTTAATTCAACTGAAATGAAACGATTGCACACCCAGACAACTGGACCAAGTGACGTAGAACCAACACTTATTTGCGTATCACATAGTGAAAAACAGCGATTCCTCGGGAATTAAATATCTTAATAAATCCCTGACGTTATGAATAGCAAAGTTCAACTGAATTGGCCCCATTACTGGCAGGTAGGCAGGAAATCACGCGGATGGCTTAGCCAATTCCTCAACTTTAATTTTAATTATTCGTCCACCGTTGTGGTCTCGAGGTAGCGTGCTGCCTTGTCACGCACCGGGCTCGAGTTCGATCCTCGGTCGGGTCAAGTTTGCTGGGTGATTTTTTTTTTCCCGGGGTTTTTCTTCACCATTTTAATACAAATGTGAGGACATCATCTGGCCATCATTATCATCAATATCATATTCGACTTAGATTAAGTTTAGATTAAGGACTCTCCTAGCGCATCATTGCCATCATAATCACCTTTCATGTCATCGGGGCAGCATAACTCCGGTTTTCAGGCGTCCCAACCTCAGAAGTGGGTTACAAGTACGCCATGCCAGGAAAGAATACAAGAAATGTCGTGGTGACAACTTAGTGGCATTGAATAAAAAAAAATTACCTCGACTCTATAAGTTCTGAAAAAATCCAACATTTGTATAGGACAAAACAAGAAAATTTACATAGCCATGGTTCCTAAACTTAATATAATCTGAGTTATCGTTTTATTTTGTGACGTAGGCATTTGTTACTATTATGCCGCATATTTAATTTGTATCAAACAATAACTAAACACAATACTTAGGCCCTATTACTTTGCATACTACAATATTGCTGTATCAATCATGTAGGCTACTGGTCATCTCTGAGCAATCCCGCTCCTAAGTATCATGTTTGGTGTTAACGTACAATGTTTCCTCGTGTGTTTCTTGCAAAGTACTCGCAATAGAAAATATGCCGCTCTTGCAATATAAGATCACAATTATTCAGAAGATAAGTTTAGACACCTTGGCTATATAAACATTTGCAATATGTGATAATAGACGGTGTTTTGATGATAATTTTACTAGAATTCATATCTTGCAATGTGCGCCAAAAAGTAACTTATAGGACGACAAAGTTGATTTCTAATTAAATATTATTTTCCAGTAGATGCACAATCCATTAGCCAGCCATCAATGCAATTTTATGGAGTATCTAAGCTTAATGTCCCGCGCCGAAGCCGAATGGTTAAGGCAAGAAGCCTTGGCGCAGAGCTATGGGACTTGCGCTGGTTCGAGTCCCCATGGGGGAAGAAATTTTCTCTTGGAACTTCGGCCAGTATGGGACCGATGCCCACCCAGCATCGTGAGGAATTTGGGTAGCTACAATAAGAAGCGACTCCAGGTTGAGAAGACCAGTTATAACGGCTGAGGAACCCGACATGCTAACCACATGTCACCCTACACTGGCGGATGATCATCTACCTATGTGATTAACACACGTGGATGTGAGGCCAGCAGACGGATAGTAGACCAAGGGCCTTCTAGGCCTGTAGCGCTTGGAGTTTTTTATCTAAGCCTAATATAACTTTCAGGAAATTCTTGACATCCAACCAAGGATTTTTTCACCGATTTCTTTTGTAATTAACGGGACTTATTATATAGCCTTACTAATCAACAGTTGCAATGCTACGCTGCGAAATATATATATACTAGCTAATACCCAACCTGCGCTGCTACTCCTAAATAAATGTTAATGTGTTTTTACAATAGCCGTGCGCTGTTATACTTACCCTGGAATCTGCTTATCCCGATCTTCTTAATTAAAGTACAAAATTATGGAATATTTACCTAAGAGGTTATATATCTCTAACCTCAAAATGACGCTACACAAAACCGATCTTCGTGTCTTCAATGAAACACAAAAATGGTTACAGTGAGTTATCCGTAAAAGATAAACATATGCTGTCGCTGACTTTTTTGTAGAGTTTTGTGAGATATTCAATTATGTGTACATTAATTTGGATTATTTGTTATGGTTTAGGCAGCGTAAGCCATTAAAGCGTCAAAATAGGGACTTAATTTCATGTTTTTCACTACAAAGGTTGATTTTTAGGGATGAAGGAGTTGAATATCACAACTCTCTTATACCCTATGTTCATCCCGGGAATCTCCTGAACATTTTGCAAAAAAGTCATAGAAATCGGATCAACGGTATGGCCGCGCATACGATACGAACAAACAAACAAACAAACATTGATTTTTATATATTATATATATTGTTTATTTTCTTTTTTATTGTTCTACCGTCCTCCCTTTCATATGACTTATACTCGTACTTTCTCATGCTACCCTCAAACAAATTCTTGGCCAATAAATATGTAGATAGGGAGTATTAATTTTGAACCACACTAGATAAATGCACAGGGATGGGTCTCCCTGGATCTGTGATCAGCAGGATGTCACAGCCATTGCCGGAAACCTTCACCAGAGATCGTAAGATAAAGGGTACAGTATCATACCTAAAGTGGAGATGTAAAATGCAATACCCGCCGGAATCGAACCAGGACTACGCCACCGTGGTAGGCTATTTACTGATTCATTTTATCATCATCAGCCAGTCTTAGTGGACTAGTGTTACCATGCTTACATCTAGTTCTGCGGTTCGCGGGTTCATACTTGATCAGGATCGATACATTTTTCACGGTGTAAAAATCTCGATAGCATAGCTCCCTTTGGAAGGGAAATAAAGTCGTGAATCCCGTGCCAAAGATTTACAGCAAGTAAGAAAACCTTAACCCTAAAAAAGAGGCGCCTGTGTAAAATTTGTCGGGCATTTTAAGACCAGATTTGATTTACAACCTTAGCTGTTAATAAATAATAGTTTTAGAAAACTAAAAGAACACGCTTTATTAGAAATCGAACTAAAAAATTGAAAAATAATTTTAATTTCCAACACGCTTGGGATAAATAATTTTACCATCAAAAGCGTGGGGTGCTTTTTATGATTTTTACATTTTCTTCTTAGAGACTTTACTTTTACCAATATCTGTTTATTATCAAATATATTAATTGGTAAACAGCACCCCACGCTTTTGATGGTAAAATTATTTATCCCAAGCGTGTTGGAAATTAAAATTATTTTTCAATTTTTTAGTTCAGTTTTCTAATAAAACGTGTTTTTTAGTTTTTTAAAACCTTTATTTATTTTATATTTTTTAGCTTTAATATTTTACAGAATAAGATAAAAATGTAAATATCTTTAAATTCGATAGGCTACTATTGTAGTATGAGCTAAAAGTAATACTCTTCTAAAAAAAAACTCCCAGCCGGATTTGAATCAGCGACCTATGGATTGCTGAAATTATATACCATTAAGGTACGTACACATATGCGCGCCGCGAACACGAACGGCGCGCGCGCGCCGCGCGTGTTATGTTCGTCGAAATTATTAATTTCAACGAACCTCCTGCGATCCATAGGAAACCCACAAAACTTCAGTAGACATTTTGCAGAGCAGGTGTAACCAACGATGTCTATTCCCTTTCCGTTCTCCCGCTTGTCCTGCATTCTTTCCCAAAAATAGGGACATTTTTTTTAAATGCCGCGGGACGCGGGACAAATTGTTAAAAATCGGGACTGTCCCGCCAAAATCGGGACGTCTGGTCACGCGTATTACTTATTACATCTTATAACTTTATTTATACTTTTTCAAATATTATAGCATTAAAGGAATTTAAAAAAATATATGATTTGTATATCCATCCATAGTAATTCTGCCCGAAGGCAGGTCCTTCACTGAAATCATAGCATTTTCATGCTATGCTTGCAGCTTTACTAGGGAATTGTGTAGGTGTGGTAGCTTCCCGTTGCTTTCCACACCGGTGAAGGATGATGAGATGATGATGATATGATAATGATAAGGATGATGGCCATATGATTTCGGGGACCGTTTGGGCCTTAAAGTTTTCCTGACATTTGTCTTATAGGTGAGGAAAAACCCCGATAAAAACCTCACCCAGAAAAACTGCCCCGACCGGGGATTGAACCCGGGCCCCGCTGCGTGACAAGGCAGCACGCTACCTCGAGACTACAGCGGTGGACATGATTTGTATATATATGTTTAAAATTATTAAGAATCTATCTCACCATAACATGACCTTAATTTTTAATAAAAATTTACATGATTTATTATACTAGAGGTTGTACTTTATTGCACAAAGATACTAGTTTCTAAAAAAAAAAGGTATAAAAGGGATTCGTTATGCATTAATCAACCATTAAAATAACTACTTACCTATTGAATATCAACATTTCACGAATGTTAAACATTTTTCTAATTGTATTAAAAAATATTTTTTCTCATTGCTTACTTAGTTAATTTTGTTAATTTTATTATTATTATATTATCCTGTTTAAATATTGTATTTATATGTGTATATATATTGTGCATCTATAGTAGTTTGTATTACTTAAACTTATGCCTGAATTTGTTTTCTTGTTTTTATTGTTAATTGTTTTATGGCCATTATTTTTTGTATATTGCCCCTTAACATGAGCAGTCTTGTCTTTGGAGTCTTTGAAGAGATAAATAAATAATTAGCAATAAATGTGTTTATATATTTATTGGTTTGTGATACTTCATACATAATATTATGAAATGAACGTCTTAAATAAATAATGTTTTCTAAATAATTCTAATTATTTATACAATTACAGTACACACGAAAAAAAAACACATATCATTGAAAAAAAAAACAGGCATCTCCTTTCAATGATTTTTTAAATGATCCTTATGTTGTGGATCCCACAATAATTGCTTGCTTCTATAAATGTCAACAAGTTTTAACACGTTTTCCTCTGACCACTCCATACTCAAATAATAGGTGCGCACCGAAAGCAACGAACCTCTCAGGTACCCGTCCAAATCTAAACAGCGAACCATCAAAGTGTTCGTGGAAAAAACCGACAATGAGTGGATCGTGGTGAGAGACGCGCGCGCGCCGTTCGCGCGCACCTTAAAACCCCGTCCAAATCTGACGAACATGGTGCGGCGCGCGCGCCGTTCGTGTTTGCGGCGCGCAGGTGTGTACGTACCTTTAGAGTTCACCACTCCTACCATCTGAGCTGTTACAATGATTGACAAGTCCGCAACCTATAATACCAGTTTTCATTTTTTTGATTTTCTGATGATTCTGACCAGGATTTTAGAAACAAAATATGAAATTATTGTATTGTCACGGATCCTTTACAAGTACACAAAGTTTCAAGTCGATCAAATGTTTCGAAGTGGGTGAAAATCGTGTTCAAAAATTCCGTTACATAGATGCAAAGACACTTTTTTTTGATTTTCTGATGATTCTGGCCAGGATTTTAGAAAATAAATATGTATTTATTGTATTGTCGCGGTCCACCGCTGTGGTCTCGAGGTAGCGTGCTGCCTTGTCACGCAGCGGGCTCGGGTTCGATCCCCGGTCGGGGCAGTTTTTCTGGGTGAGGTTTTTATCGGGGTTTTTCCTCACCTGTCAGACAAATGTCAGGAAAACTTTAAGGCCCAAACGGTCCCCGAAATCATATGACCATCATCCTTATCATTATCATCCTTACCATTATCATTATCATCCTTCACCGGTGTGGAAAGCAACGGGAAGCTACCACACCTACACAATTCCCTAGTAAAGCTGCAAGCATAGCATGAAAATGCTATGATTGCAGTGAAGGACCTGCCTTCGGGCAGATTTACTATGGATGGATGGTATTGTCGCGGGTCCTTTACGCGTATATAAAGTTTCAAGTCGATCCAATGTTTCTAAATGGGTGAAAATCGTGTTAAAAATTCCGTTACATAGCTACAAAGACACTTTTTGTTTTTCTGATGAATCTGGCCATGATTTTAGAAACAAAATATGAAATTATTGTATTGTCACGGGTCTTTTACAAGTATACAAAGTTTCAAGTCGATCCAATGATTTTAAGTGGGTGAAAATCGCGTTAAAAGATTCAGTTACATAGATAGATACAGGTCAAGTTAATATAAAGCGTGAAAAAATCACTATCATCGATATCTTAGTATGAACCTGTTGAACCGTTCCTCTTTCCTTTAGAAGTGATTTATAAAGAGTGAATTTTGTTTTTCAACTGGTTTACTAATTAAGAAGACCTATCCCATTTGCAACTACTTAACAGTGAACTACATGATCTTTATGGGTAACCAGGTATAATAAGAACTTTCAAAACTCATAGACTATGATGAGCAGGGCATGTGGCGCGAATGGGGATTGAAAGAGGAGCATGAAAGCTTCTTGTAGGGAAAGCAGAGAAAACCCTCCAGTTGATATACCAAGAATGAGGTGGGAAAACAATATTAACCATGATTTCAGGGAAAGTAGATTATACAGGAGATGATTGGAAAACATAGCTCAGGATAGGGATATATGGAGAGTTTATTTCCGTGCGGTAACGTACCTACAGGTATCGGTAGTGCCAGTGAGTTAATCTTACCAATTTTGCAATGGTGTCATTGCTTACACTTTTTCAAATGACACTTCAAATTGTCTTATAATGTCATCTATTATTTATAATTCTTCTTCTTCTTAATCATCTTCAATCAGGGATTAGACTATTAGACCTGTTCCGGCTTCACATATTCTCCAACCACTTATTCCGTGATCCTCCCAAATCTCTCCTTCCTTCAGGTTTATAATTAAGAATTTTTCTAGGAATACGACTATAGCTTATTCTTTCAAGGTGTTCAATCCACTGATCTCTATAATGATGAATTCTATTATTTATAATTTATTCGTTGAACAAAAATAACGAATTTTCTACCGCTTTCAAGAAGCAAATTTACTGAAAGAGAAACAAGGGGTTAGATATGATAAACAAAACACAAACTAGATTTTTATAGTGACAAACATTTCTTGTCGCATTTCTTGAGTGAGGAGAGTAAATAGAGCGGGCACGTACGTGGGTTTCATGCACGACTGATCGTTTCGCTTAAATTCAACTGCACACTCCACAGTAGTTACCTGTTCGATGCATTGCAGTTTGAATTTTCTGAGACAAGGTGTCACTCTTACAGTAAACACTTCTTAAGGTACAAATCCGCACCCTGAATAGGAATTTGTATCATACATCTCCATCTTCACGCATCTACGCTTTACCATTAAGCTATCTCTCGGACCAGATTCTTTCTGATGAGAAAAATCCCTGTAAACAGGAAAATCAGAATCCATTATTCTGCGAATTCAGGTGGAATGGAGCTATTGAGGTTGTTCACAGGAAAAGAGTTTTGATGCTTTTTTTTTGCACATCTTCATCGCTCTTACCTTGTAGAAATTGAAAGTAACCATTACAAATATATATATATATATATATAACTGTGTGCGCGTGCGTGCGTGTTTTTTCTGGCGGCCGCATTTTTTCGGAACCAAACTCGGCATATAGCAATAAATTATAAAATGTCGAGTTCGAAACTAGGTACATACTGTAGTATTGAAATAAAACGAGTAAAGTATTCTCCAAAAATCAGTGAAATCGGACCTTTAGGAGTGAGAATTTGCCTGAAAACCGAAATAAAAAAAAGGTTCTTTTTTCATTTCTGTCTGATACAGTTAAATAATTAACACGAGAAATTGGTGTTTTGTCAATTTAAGGGCTAACACACACACACACACACATATATACGTATATATATATCTTCGGGTTTTTTACAGCTGCTGCCGTATTCCCGTGCCAAACCTCCAAAGCCTACGATCTTGGGCATCTTCAATGCTTAGCCCTCTTGCTTGCATTACTGTCTTCATGTTTTCATTCCATGTTAACTTTTGTCTCCCTCTTTTCTTCTTTCTAGTCGGTTGCCATTGATGTAGTTGCTTCGGCCATCGCCCATCTTCCATTCTTAAAACATGTCCTAACCTAACCACTTTAATTCCTTCTTATATATATCATCATCATCATGAACAAATTCGTTTTAGGCCATGTGGCCTGTACGGTAAACCTAGCGAAGATGGTCTTATATATATATATATATATACACATGTCATTACAGAGAATAAAAGGTTGCATTGGCGTTTGTGTAACGGTAGATTCTGTCTCTTACATGTTCGTGTAGGTGCAAACATGTTTTTAATGATGTGTAGTCTTGATGGTGCCAAACTTGCTTTGTTTCATGAAGGTAGGAGTATTCTGAAGGATGCTAAAAGTGCGCACGTTTATATTAATAAGAAGGAAATCAGAAGATTCATGACAAATTTAACAATTATTTAATTGAGGTGGTAAGAAGTAGTGGGCGTTAGTGTTTTTTTTTTCGTAAACTAGTTTGATACATAATTACATTATTGAAGCATGATTGCATTTAGTGACAAAAGAATATAAATGTATGGATTAGGAGTAGATGAAGTATGATAGTTATTATTTCCAGTTATTATCTATGATTTTCTTATTCAACTTCAACTTTAAACCTGTTTTTCTTAATTACTACAAAACTTGCACCCCTTTGCTTCCAACCTTTTCAATTGTTTACTTTCTCCTTAACACTTTGCAGGGAAATAAAGTGTGAAAATTTTAATTTTCCATAATTTCTTATAAAACTAATCCAAACAATAACGATGAATTGAATACTAAATCAACTTAAACCAGTGTGATGGGCATTCAATTGGAGGAAGAATATTCTGCCATTGAAAATCTTATAATAAAGGAGAGGATAGCTGAAGAAGTGATGAAGAGAGAGAGAGAGAGAGAGAGAGAGAGAGAGAGAGAGAGAGAGAGAGAGAGAGGGTAGATAGAAAATATCTGATTCATGTTAAATCTGAAGAATGTTTCTTGATTAAATAAAACTAAACGCTATTTTCAGAAATAAAATAAAATTTCTTGGATTCTTAAAACCCAAATTATGGATATAATTTTATACACATATTCAATAAAATAATCTAACTAAATGTATAATTTACTAATTATTCACTATCTCATGAAATTTCATTAATATTAATGAATAGTGCACATACACTATAAAATAAAATTCATATCAGGGAAATGAAAATAATTATAAGTACAGAAATTGATGTTTTTTTAAGAATATCAGCTGGGAAATCTAGAATGGATAGAATACGAAATAAAGAAATAAGGGAAATTATGGGTGTACAAGAGGAGCCGGATATTATTGATATTATAGAAAACAAAATATTACAGTGATATGGCCATGTCAAAAGAATGCCAGAACAAAGATTGTCTAAAATTGTTATGGAAAGGATCCCAATGGGAGGAAGAAAACTTGGATAGCGGCTATGAATATCAGAAGATTGGAGGAAAATCAATGGATGGACAGAGAGGAATGGCGTTTGGTTTCCGGAAGACGGCGGCAGCTGCCATTATACAGGATGATGATTATGATAATGAATAGCTGTTTGTAAAATTAGGAACTTATAGGTCTACATACAGTAGCTGATATTTACAACATAGGATATATTCTAATTCTATAAGAAAATTCGGATGGATAAAGATAGTTAGGATTTAAATAAATAGTCGTATGGTGCCCAGGGGCAAATTTGACCTATATTTCTGGATTTTCGTATTACAGTTGAATAAAGATCAAGCAATATAAAATATTATGATTGGAATTCGAATCAGAGTTCACTGAATGCGTTATTAAAGAAATAACCTAATTCTACTTAGGACTGATTTAATTATGGATTTTCTTTAATTTATCTCTGGATTTAATAATTTATCCTGAAGATAAAGTGTCGTTAATTTGTGAAACAAAAAATACCCAACTTCAGTGAATGAAATTGCATTATAATAAATTAATGTAAGTAACATAGCGTTGTATTTTATTGAATAAATAAAGTTTCAATTAGATCAAGTTCAATTGTGGAAATACAATTAAATTGTGCTGTAGTTAAAGGTCAGTTAATAATTTCTGGTTTATTGAAATAATTATAGCATCAAATGACATGTAATCATGAACATTTAATATCGTTATATGAAATTGAATTAGTCACAGGTCAGTGATATAAATGTAAAATACAAGGCCAGTCCATAGTTCAAGGGTTTAGACACTCGCCCTCTACTCTGGGTATCGAGTTTGCCTCCCGGTCACTCCATATAGAATTCGTGTTGGACGGCTCGGAGCCAGGTATTTTTTTGGAGTTTTTCCAGCTTTACCGTGTAAAAAGTTTTATTCCATCACTTCTTATATTTGTATCATCCATTTAATTTAATTTAATTTTTTTTTGTCTCCATGGTGCGACAGACCTAGAAGGCCCTTGGCCTGCCAGCTGGCTGCTGATCTCTCATCCACATGTGTCAATCACAGAGGTAGTTGATCATCCAGCCAGGTAGGGGTGGCATAGTGTCAGAACGTCGGGTCCCCAGCCGTTATAGCTGGTTTTCTCAATCTGAAGCCGCTACTTATTGTAGCTACCCAATTGCCTCACGATGCGTGGTGAGCACCTGTCCCATTCTGGCCGGAAATTCTATGAGAGAATGTCTTCTTTACTTAAGTTTAATCTCTCGTTTTTGTTAATACTTTTACGTGTCCCCCCACCACAAGAGCCTTACATAGACATAGCATCATCATAAGTAATGCCACGAGTGATTTCCAAATTATCGATAAATTCACGACTCACGAAGTGAGGAGTGAATTTATCTAGAGAATTTGGAAATCAAGAGTGGCATTTGTTAGGACTATTTAACGAATAAAATAAAGCTGTTTACTCACAAATCATTATTTAACTACAGTTATTTAAAAATATTTTTATATTTAAAGTAAACGGTGATGTTTGAAAACTAATGAGAAACGATAGGTAGCCTACGCTTCTACTGCTTCTTTTGTTTATCACTGCAACCAGATCATACTATTTATTGCCAAAGGAACGCAATATTGTAAGAATGCTCTCTAGTGGAGAAAAAATGAAACACATCAATCTGTATATTAATTCATTTTTGATGTCGTATACATTTAAGAAAGTGCAAACAGTGGTTTCTTTTTTTGGTGTGTATAATCAATTGCTACAAATGTTGACATGTAAGCACTATTATATACAATCTGGTAGCCGTATTTGTTATAGGCTCAGTCACTGCAAAAATAACGGTCAGACCTGTTCAGAATATTAAAAAGGAGGAGCTTTGCTTAATATATGATAATCCTAACGTTGATAATTATTTCGTGAAACACGTCTCTGATTGGTTGTAATACAGAAATCATTGAAACGTGATTGGTCATTGACTCCCATTTGGGGCATGAGTTAAATAGTCATCATAATCCAATTACGATTTTAGGCCATTTGTTGACCTGTTTCTGCCTCTACTAAAATACCATCCAAAAGCCTTTTGAGTGGACGTCCTGGTCTTCTTCCTGCAGGTTGATAGCTTAACATTTATTTGGGTATCCAATGATCCTCCATTCGATGAACATCATGACTTATAATCTGAAATTTTGTTTTCTAAAGATTCCATATGTAATTATTCGAAGATGTCCTCATTTTTTATGATCTAGCAGTCTGTAGCCTCCAGTCCTTCGAAGATACCTCATTTTAGCAGTTCTAAGTCTCTGTGTATCCTTCTGTTTCAGTGTCCTAATTCGCTACCATACAAAAGAGTTGGAAAAGCCAGTGTTATATATATAATTTTAGTCTTGAATGTTTTTGGATTAACTGTGGCTTGAAGTACAATTTATTAACCCTAAAATCCTAAAAAAATATATATGTTTGCATTTACATAATTTTTTTAATTAGGAATATTCCACAATACAGTGTTTCTCCTTCAACCCAGTGATTTGTCGCCAGAGGTTCCTGTCTAGAGCATCTTCTTCCCTCAGATCTCTAGCTTCCATACCTCTCCTCACTCCATCCATCCAACATTCTTTAGGTCTACCTCTTCCACTTCTTCCATTAGCTTTCCAATTAAGGATTTTCTTTGGCATTCTCTCTTATTCCATTCGTATGATGTGTCCATACCATTTCAAACGTTTTTCTTCTATTTTTTCTAATACGTTTTTATTTTTCAACTTGCATAATTTCCCTTATTGTAGTGTTTCTGACCTTATCCCTTCTTGAAATTCTTACTTACATCCGTAATCGATAAAAAAGTTATCCTCTGCTTATGAGTGTTGGATATGTTCTCCCTAAAATAAAAAGTGTCCCATGGCCTGAGAAAAGTTTGGACGACACTGATCTAAGTATATAACAAAACGACTTTCTTATAGTATGGTAATACTATTAAACTCGGGATTCTTTCTGTCCAAGTTCCATAACAATTGTATACTTGTAGGTAAAGTTACACCAGGAATAAAATAAGAAGACTATTGAAGATACATTTTGCTACAAAGATCAAACCTTTGTTCATTAGTAACGCAGCGTATGCTAGGCATGCCATGTGCATGACATCAACGGGAAGAATTGAACGTTGTAGTGCATGTGGTTTTATATGTGAACGCTCCCTAAAATTTGCGGAAAACAACACTTACCTTCTGATTTTTTTTGTCTTAAGGTGTAGACGCGTGTGTATATATATATATATATATAGTAGAAGTTCCGGTCACGCGTTGCTGTGGCTAAGGTATACGTTAAAAAATTAAATTAAGTTGCTGTCTTTCAGCCAGATTATTTAAAACTAATACTTACACACGAAATTAATAATATTGAAAGTAAAATAAACACTGAACACACTTAAATTATGAAATAATCAATATTTGTAATTCAATTGAAATTCGCGGTTGCAACAAAAAGCACAGCCATCTGGATCTCTCTTTGTTAAATAATAAACCAATTACCTTACCAAATTACCTTACACCGCCATTTGTTAGAATCGTATGGAACTCACAGATAATTACACCGCCATCCGTTAGAATCGTATGGAACTCACAGATAATTATAACTCTTTGTTAAATAATAAACAAATAATTTGCAATAAAAAAAATAATGTGACTATAAATTTAGTTATAAACTACCTTAAGTCTCAAGTTGGATCAAACTGCACACAGTGTGCAAAATTTTATTAAAATCGGTTCAGTAGTTTAGGATTCCATCGCGGACAAACAACGTGACACGAAATTTTTATATATTAAATATATATATATATATATATATATATATATATATATATATATATATACACATATAATTTAATACAACTAGAGCAGTACTTTATGTGCTATTTATTTAAATATCAGGTTGAGAGTTCACTGCACCGTGGAATCATCAAATGTATAATAAACTTTTTTTCATCTATTTTTAAATGAAAACAATGGCATGTCAAGCAAATCTTCCCTTAGTAAAAGAAGTATAGTCTACGTATAAACTTGAGCAGTTCTTGAAATGGGAAAATGTCATGTAACGTAATGCAGCTGTTTCGTGATGTGTATAAATTTGGGAAGGAAATGGGTCATCTGGAGATGGAAATGAATAAAGTTTTGATAGGAAAAAGAGAAACCAGCGTGCGACAGTCACATGGTAATCATATTGATTCTGAGTTTGACGACTCGAGGGTGCAATGAACTGGCGACCTGACCTCATGTTTGTCCCTGCTTAATGAATTAGTCATTTAAACTTTTCACCCCGCGCTGTCTCACCCTCTCTCCTACTTGTGTTACCCAACATGTCATTATCGGCCCCTATATGTACTAAGAGCACATTGGAGATATTTGCTGGATTAAGGCATTTATGAAGAATTTATTAATTTTCAGGAATTGATCACAGGATGATATTTCTGAAATTTTTACATGTTACTTATCCTGACCTTTGGTTCACTTTAAGACTTACAAGTAATTTACAATTTTATAGTTCTTTATAAATTGTTTAATTGTGTTATTTGTTTAATTTCAAATATATTGCTCTAAACTTGTTATTATCAATTAGGAATTGATTAAGTTTAGATCGATGTTAAATGTTAGATCAGCATTCGTATAAATTACTTTGAAATTTAAAATAAATTTGGGTGATTTTAATATTTTTATATATTTTAATTGTGGATTGTGAGATTTAATACAAAATTTAAAATGTTTGATATATTGGTCATATAAAAACTACCTTTAATAATTAAAATATAAAATTATGGAATATTCACCTGAAAGGTCCGTCTCCTTAACTTAATTAATTATTTAACTGTAGCGCTTTCGGAACTGTTAAATAATTAATTAAGTTGAGGAGACGGACCTTTCAGGTGAATATTCCATAATTTTATATTTTAATTTTGAATAATACCTCAACGGAACACATCATGAATCTTATAAAAGTTGATTTACCTTTAATAGGGGCACGCGTAGCATAGTGGTTAAGGCACTGAGCTACAAGCCGGAGGGTCGAGGGTTCAAGTCCCATTGGGGTCAGGATTTTTAAACTGACCCAAACCCTCTGCCGGCACCATGGCCCTGGGGTCGACTCAGCCTCTAACGGAAATGAGTACCAGACGCTTGTTCTGGGGGTAAAGGCGGCCGTCACGCAGGGCTGACATATAGTGCCGATTGTCTAGAAAAAGTGGGAGCCTTAACCTCCTACTACCCCAAGGGCCTCCGGGCCTGTTGTGGGATCACTTTACTTTACTTTACTTACCTTTAATAAATTAGCAGAAATTAAAATATTGGCCTACCTTTAATTTAATGTCTTACCTTTATTAACAAGTTTCTATTTCTCATGAATTAATTTCCGATTTTTTTCCGAAAAATATTAAAGTCAGTAAATGTTAACACTTAGAGTATGAATTATTTATCTGCTGGAGAAAAAAGAAAAAAAGTCTCTACCCTATTTTTGATCACTCATTTATACGATCGTCTTTTATTCCTACATGTAACCAACATTTATTTTAATTGAATAGATACTCAACATTTTCGATAATTTAAAATATTTTATTTTACTTACTTACTCACTGGCACTACCGAACCCGTAGGTTCATGGCCGCGCGGACATAAGCTCTCCATACATCCCTATCCTGAGCTAATGTTTTCCAATCATTCCCTGTATATTTTATTTTAGCGCGCTTATTATCTCAGATCATATAGTTTTACGAACTTTAGGTTTACACTAGTGCGCTTGTCTGTCGTGTGATATTGTATTTTTACATGTAACTAACTCGCTAGCATTATTGAATCCGGAGGTTAATGGCCGCTCGGATAGGGTTTCCATACATCTATATCTGAATTAATGTTTTCCAATCATTCCTTGTGTGATTCATCTTGGTCAGATTATGATTAATGTTATTCTCCCATCTTATTCTTGGTCTATCTATAGGGCTTTTTCCCTCTGCGTTTTCTACAAGAAATTTTTGTGCAACTCTATTTCCCAATCGTGCCACGTGTCCTGCCCATCAAAGTCTGCGATATTTAACTGTTTTTATTCGTATTTTGTTTAATTTTTAATTAGCTTTGGAATTATGGCAAATTATAAAATAAGCAGAGAGCGTTATCTCAGTTTGGGTTTGAGACTATTATTCGGGAAGTTCTGGGTTCAACAGCAGATTGAGGTTTTCCTTGGTTTTTCTCCGCCAAAACATACTGATTTGGAATGGCATTACGGGAATCCAATTCTTCATAATCGCTATTAAATACAAATTGGTTAAATTCTTCGGAAAACATATGAGAAAAATACAAAGCCTAAACAGCCTACCGGATACACCTAAATGTCCTAGACTACATATGACCTAGATGATACGCAAAGATATGAAATCCTTTCCAGCAGTTGCCTTGACGACTGAGGAGTGCACGAGAAATTCCATTCAGATCCGTTGACAAAAGATTTCCGAATGGGACTCTTAAATGCCAGTTTAAACACTGCCATCTGAACCAAATTGGATATTTTAAATGTTAATTAACTCACTAGCACTATCTAACCTGTAGGTTCATGGTCGCGCGAACATAAACTCTCCATACATCCCTTTCCTGAGCTAATGTTTTCCTATCATCCCTCTATAATTTATTTCTCTCAAATCATAGTTAGGCCTACTATTCTCCCACATCATTCTGGGCCTGCCTTCTGGACGCTTTCCCTCTGATTTTCCTAAAAGAGCTTCCATGTCCTCTCATTTCTCATCCGTGCCACATGCCCAACCCACCTTAATAAATGAGACTTAACTCGTATATCTGATTTCCCATAAAGATCATATAGCTCACTGTTATTGTAGTCTTCTCCATTCGCCTGTATGTTTGTCTCTCTATGGTCCAAAAATGTCCCTAAGAACTTTATTTTCAAATACTCCTAATCTCCTTTCCTCCCTAAGAGTCCATGTTTCGCATGCACATAATATAACTGGGAGAATAACAGTTTTGTATATTTTCAATTTAATGCTTTTTGAGAGAAGTTGGGACAAGAGTCAATGTAATGTAGTTAGTCATTTAAATTTTATACTTATTACAAAATTTCAACAAAAAATGTAATCAATAAGTTTTGAATTTTTAACGTTTAATTCCCATTTTATGGATAAGGGCTTATTTAATGTTGTAATACATTTATCATTGCATCATTATAGTACCGTTAGTTTATGAAGAAGTCTGATTTTTTATAAACTATGTTTGTGTGTGGCATGTATGATTGATTTTCAAATAATAAACGCCACACGAAACAGGATTTCAGCAGAAAACCTTTTGCTGGCGGATGCACGCCTGAACGATATAGGCTTTACCAGGATCTACTCCAGATTTGATGTAACGAAAAAAACCGTTACGGTGTAAGTCACCCCTTGTTTCGAAGCGGAAATGCATATAAACACACCTGGTGGTGATTGTGTTTCCTGCAACAGTAATGAGTCAATTATATCTTACCACAACAACGCTTAATGCCCTCTAATTCGTTCTCTTGCGGTCTCCATGTATTGACATTTTCCTCCTCCAGACCGTTATATGTGACAACTTGGACATTTCCCATCTCACCACATCATCACCAGAGCCCTGATTTTTATGCACTAAAAATCTCAATAATATTTATTTGTGTGTGTTAAAATTCGAAAATACGTGCTACAAACTGAAAAAAAAAAATTCAGAACATTAAAACAGAAATATGATGAAACTCTAACTTACTAAAAAATAATAGCCTGTTGGAATTCAATAATTATAGCTAAATGTGTTTTACCCGATTGTTTTGATGATCTAATTCTGATAATACTATACATAAAAAAATACGTTTAGAGAGTGTGACGTCACATTAATAAAGTGCTTCATTTATGATGTGATATTTGTACTTCCCCGACATGTGCAACAAAATCAGTTGAAATAAGGTACATTGTACATCCTAGATTAATTGTCATATGTACACAAGCCGGAAGGTCGAGGGTTCAAGTCCCGGTGGGGTCAGGATTTTTAAACTGACCCAAACCTTCTGGCGGCACTATGGCCCTGGGGTCGACTCAGCCTCTAACGGAAATGAGTATCAGGCGCTTGTTCTGGGGGTAAAGACGGCCGTCACGCAGGACTGACAACCCGGCTGACATCAAGTGCCGATTGTCTAGAAAAAGTGGGAGCCTTAACCTCCTACTACCCCAAGGGTCTCCCGAGGCCTGTAGAGGGAATACTTTACTTTACTTTACTTTACTTTACTTTACTTTACTTTACATATAAAATGCTAAATATAAGTATGTAGGTAACATTTTTCATTATGTATAAAATCCATAAACTACCAATCAATTTAGATTTAAATAATTAGTGATCGACAGTTCCCGATAAGACTGGGAAATGAGTTCAATAGAAACTGTGAAAGATTCAGAGTACAAACATGTCCTGTGGTTTGGTACAACGAAAAAGTATATTGTATATACCTTGTGCCTAAACTGTGGTGAGTCGATAAATTTTGAAAACACGTTTATTTAAACTTCGTAAATGTGTAATCAGAATGTGGAATAATAAGACACATGAATTTTAGAGTTCAATGGTCATTTAGAGGAAGCTAATTCAAGGTCTGAAATGAACGAGATACGTGGCAATAATGGTAAACATTGGATCATCATCATCCGTCACAAATTAGGTCTTTGTACACCTATTTCGGCCTCATCTACCAGTGTTTTAAGATGTATTCCTGGTCGACGATGCCCTTTGGATTTATATTGCATCATTTTTTTTTTTTTTGGATTCTTGAATTATCCATTCTTTTTTTACATGGTCTAGCCAGTTTAATTTATATCTGTTGGGTTTTTCTTCTACTGATTCTACTTCTAATTGTTCTAAAATTTCCTCATTATATTTTCGATCTAAAAGAGTGTATCCTGCGTCCTTCTGAGAAAAACAGTATAAGGTAAACATTGAATACAAATCCAATCCACGCATTATGTTCACGCTGAAATATTCCACTTAGATCAGTTGTCAGAAATGTGAGAAATGTGTCGTAATAATCGAAGTGAGGTAGGCCTAGTAAAATAGTCTGTACAAGCATTTTTTTTTGTGGGAAACTTATTTAGGAAGTGAAGAATTGAGAACACTTTCTTGCAGGCACAGGCCTGGACTCTGGGTACATATATGAATCAGTCATTTCGAAAAGGGATCATCTACAGCCGATCAAATTTTACAGGAGAGGAAAAAAAAAACTGATTCAACATGTTCAGGATAAAGCATTGAATCTGAAATTTCTACTGAATAAAGTTAGAAAGTGGTAAAGGAATAGTGTAGTTGATCCATTCTCATACGAAAACGATGGAAGTAGGTATCTAAACATGGAATAATGAAAGAAGTGAATATCAAAAAGATTGGAGATGAACCCTTTTCGAAATGACTGATTATATTATATTCCCAGATTTTTTACTACCGAACTATAGAAAACGGTTTTGTCATTCAGGAGAATAATAAGAATATTTTCGTAATTTTTAATGTTTTGCATTCGTCGGTGGCCTGTAATTCTGCATTGAATCTTGTCAGCATTAAGTCAACGTTTCGTAGAACATTCGGTAATTAGAGTCAGTCAATTAAGGATAGTCAAAATTAAGATTGAAAGACACGTTAAATCAATATTAGAGCTAGACCTAATGAATTGAGCAATAAGCCACAGAGACAAAAAATAAAACAAAGGAGGAGAATAAAATGTAATATCGGGGTAGTAGTAGTACTAGTAGTAGCAGTAGTAGCAGCAGCAGCAGCAGCTTAAAAAAAATAAGAACCCTAATTCAAATGAATGAAAGCCTCTTAAGTAAGGAAAAATTATTCAACAGTAGTAGTAGCAGCAACAACAGCAGTATCAGCAACAGCTGGCCATTGAACTTCAAGTTATTTAAAATATTCTAGATGTAAAATCAATAAAAATGAATAATAATTTTACTACTTTCACTTTGGAAATATGCCTATGCATCCTTGCGTCCCCCTTCATCCTTCATAGTCTGTTAATGGGAGACCTTTGCTTTCATTCAGTACCGGAATTGTAGTTATAATTTCTTAGAAGGCAATGAACTTGAGTTATCATCTTTGCGGAATATAAAAGTGAGAGAATCGAATAATATGAAATTACTACTAATCACGCAGTGAAATGTTTGAGTGAAAGGAAGTCAATAACAGATACCAGTCTTCCAAGTTCTGTTTTGTTATGTGGGTGAATGGGAAGTGTCTAAATATTTGCTTCAATGAAACATGATACTGACGTTGAGGGAATTTATAAAGCTTTTAAAAATTAAACTGAATTTTAAGAATACAAAGTTAGACATGTCTGTAGCATACATTAGTCAATTATTTTATTTCTTAATGCTTTATCTATTAGACACCTTAGCGCGCAAAATCAAATTGTGTTGATAATTCTGATAGTATAAACGGAATTTATCGTTATAACTTTTGTAACAAACTCACTGGCATTATCTACCCGTTAGAACATGGCCGCGTGGACATAAGCTCTCCATACATCCCTATCCAGAGCTGGTGTTTTCCATTCAACCTCTATAGAATACTTCCCTCAAATCATGATTGATGTTATTCTCCCACTCCATTCTTGGCCTACTTACTGGCCGCTTTCACTCTGATATAATAATAATAATATTATTATTATTAATTATTATTATTACTATTATCATTATTATTACCAAAGAATATCCCTAATTGGAAAGCTAATGGAAGAAGTGGAAGAGGCAGACCTAGAGAAAGATGGATGGATGGATGGATGGAGTGAAGAGAAGTATGGAAGCTAGAGATTTGAGGGAAGAAGATGCTTTAGACAGGAACCTCTGGCGACAAATCACTTTGGGTTGAAGAAACACTGTATTGTGGAATATTCTTAAATAAAAACAAATATTTAAACTGGGTTCAGTTGGTTGGAGATAGGGTCAAGTGGAAAATCTCAATGTATGCAGCATTCAACCTATGACCCATGCTATAAGCCATAGACTTACATATTTTATAGTTAATTTTGGTTTTATTCAATGAACTGTATGGTGTATGTCTATTCTAGCGTGTAGTCGTTTGACTTTAGAAATTCATTGATGTAATTTAAATGTTATTATGGAATGATGATTTGATTAATGATGAACGGATCGTGGTATTGAAATTATAGCATTTCCTCCATCAATGCTGATCGAGAAAAACAACTATATTGGTCTATCCTGAAATTTGAATTCACGGAACATCTGTAATAGGACTTAGTTCCCGATGAATGAGGTCCCCATTCACCGGGAACCTAAATCTCTGACGCCGGCTCCATTTGCTGTCAAATGACGTAGAGAATATTACAGACCGCTCTGTATCTGCTTTATGATTCCCAGTCAGAGATGATCATGGTATAATAGAACGCATGATCGATGAGATGTCACGAAATTTTGAAATTAGACATTGGTGATTGGCATTAATGGACAGGACTGAATGTAGAAAACAAAGACAAAACGTGTCGTAGTGCCACCGGATGATAAACTTAAATCATTATTTTTAATGCAATAACGGCATGGGTAGGGAACTTTCTGCCATTAATATTGTGTATGTCTTCGTTAATGCTACATAATTGACAACTTTACATATGAATGCAGAGTGGATGTGAACACACTTGTTGACTAAAGGGAATAGTAAATTAATGTTGTGCGAGTTGAATGTCAGTCGAGTTTGTGGAATAACTACTCAAACTCATGTAATCACTTTGAACCGGCTGAAGTTACAATGCTTTGAGATACACCATTCTCTTGTAGATTGATTCATACACAACTCTTGTACTTGTCAACTTTCTACCTCATTTCAGTGTTAGCCCAACTAGTTAAACATCGTAAGTGAACTGAACTTCCTCTTCTTATTTATTTTTCTCCCTCTATGAGGTTTTTATAAATTGCCCCGCGCCATAGCAGAGTGGTGATGTAATATTTTTGTCCCACAAAGGATTTATGGTTGGGTTTCGGTTTTAGGTTCGGGATTAATATTGTTACATTGCAGAAGAGCAGGATTCTCTTCTAAGGGGTCGGAAGTCTGTATACAGGCGACGCTTCATAAAATAAAATAAAATGTTTCTTGTAGAAATTATGAGGATTTATCCCAAGTAGGTCAATTTAATTCCGGTAATAATTATCTTCACCGTCTATTTAATGTCAATTCTTCTTATTCACAACATTGATTATTTTCATGTAACTATAAAATTTCGCTTTTCTCAATCCTTGTATTGGAGAGAATATTAAATTTTGTCAGAAGAGCTCTGCTTGCTTCTATTCAGAACCACAGTTTTATACAGAATGAATAAATTATAACATGTTAAAATATAAAGTTTATTATTACGTCACATTAAATTATTTTTAACTTATATGGGTAATAATTCTATTAAGTATAAGGTTAAATCTGATTGGTCATATAAGAAAGATAAGTTATTTTAATTCCAATCACAATTTAGTTTACTTTCATTTATGAGAGTATAAAAACAAGATGTTATTTAAATGTTAATAGAAATACAATAGAAATTCAGTATTTATAACTCTGACATTAATGATTTAAATCATTTTTAAAAGCATTATTTAAAAAATCTTTAGTAAAATAGTTATTATTATTATTATTATTATATTATTATTATTATTATTATTATTATTATTATTATTATTATTATTATTATGAAATTTTTATTTGACAATAACTAACGATGAAATATTTAGGTTTTTATTTAAAGTGAGATTTAAGTATATATATATGTTTTTAGATACGACTTATATTTAATTATTCAGGCAATATTTAAAATCCTCCTTTAGTGGTTAAGGTAAGATGTCTTGGCGCAGAGCTACGGGACTTGCACTGGATCGGGTCTCCAAGGGAGAAAACTTTTCTCATGAAAGCATCGTGATGGATTTGGGTAGCGGTTCCAGGTTGAGAAAATCAGTTGTAACGGCTGGGGGACCCGACATGCTAACCACATGTCACCCCTACACTAACGGATGATAGTCTAGCTCTGTTATTAACACAGCTGCCGGCTGGTAGGCTAAGGGCCTTCTACGTCTGGCGCGCCATGGAGTTCATATATATTACTTAACAGGTTTACAATTTATACAATATCTTGCTTAGTTCAATATTAAGTTTTGATTCTCTTCCTCTATTAATTTCTATCATTGCATTTACAATCCTGCAGTCGCCCGTCCTCCATCAAATTCATAATTCCTCTATCCATGTCTTCTTATATATACCTAATATCCAATGCTACCAGGTTGGCATTACGACATATCTGGTATTCTCCGTTCTTGGCTTGCCGCACTTGTAACACCACATATCTGAGACTTGGGATCGCCTGATGCGGTCAGGGGTTTACGCTGAATCGGTGATATGAAATGTGGATGATAGGATAACATTTATTCGCCAACGATAGATCTTAATATAAACGTATTCGAGTGAGGTGAATATAATAGTAATGATAATGATTGCCAGATGGTTTCCTTACAAGTGAGGAAACCTGTCCCGACCTCCCGACCGAGGATCGAACTCGGACCCGCTGCACGACAAAGCAGCACGCTACCTCGAGACCACAGCGGTGGTCCGTTCTAGGAAGTTATAACCTGATATAGTGGGAACATTCCTAAGAATATTAATCCGTGCAGAATTAAATCAACCAGGGTCCGTATTGGAGATCTTGGTATCCTGAATGAATCGTCTCCAAAATTAGTCTTCCCAGTACAGGCTATCTCCTTTCCATTTCCTCGCCACTAAAATATTAATTGCATCTTTATTAACATAACTGCATCGAGCCATGTGCCCTTTATATACGCTCCTCTTGCTTCCAATACTACTTAGGCCTACAGCCTTTTTTCTTTTGCGTGCATTTACTCTCGACAAATAGGCCCTGCAGTATTTTCAGTTTATTTACTATGGACATATATGCTAATTTATAAAGCTTACTTACAGTAGTTCCTTATATATATGTATGCATTAAACTACTGTATGACCATGGCCTGATGGTAGCTATAATATATATATGTGTGTGTACAAAAAAAAATCATAGTTTGTACAACATCTCTCTTTGAGGGACAGCCTTCCTCTTAAGGCCCGCCAAGCTTCTCTATCAAGACCCAGCCTTCGCCAATTTCTTTCATCAGAGACATTACATTATTCGGTATTCTATCTCCGTACCTAAGTTTAGGTCTTCCACAGTTGAAGTAAATATTTTATGTAGAGACAGTGGATCAGTAGATCTTATCAAATGCCCTGGCCATTATGGACTCCATATTTTGATATATGTGGCAATGTGCACATTTTTGTATAGGTCATTTTTATACTTGTTATTCTCCATAAATGTTTATTGGTCCAAATAAAAAATATATATCCTATGTTAAATTAACTTAAATGTGTATTAAGTATAGCCAAAATAATTAAATCTTAATCTCCAATAATAGTAAGTTATCGTAAAATGGGGAACTTAGGCTACGACCAAGGTAAAATTACGAGTAGTAATGTTGGGTTTCGTTACATTTTCCCTGCTATTTTATTTCATTGACATTTTTCTAATTTAATTTGGATGAGTAAAAATAACAAAATTAAAACCTAAATAAATATTACCGGTACATTATTATTATTAATGTTTTTGGGCTACATAATAGTTTGCAATTTGTAATAGTGGCATTACACACTATTATACACTGATTTAATTATCAATATAGTATCGAAACAGTGTGTGTCCAGGCATGAATTCCTAGTCATAACTGTATTAACTAATTTTCCTCTACATCATCTAGAAATATGGAGTAGAGTCTCTGTGTATTATTAAATATAATGTATTAACATTGAAATATATTGCTATTAAATTTCCCCATAGTTGATTTTTTTAGCAAGAGTTTAATTTAAGAGAACACTCAATAATCGACTACTTTGTAAATCATTTTACCGCGTAATGGTTATTTTAGTAATTTTATTAATATTTTCTTGTTATTTGATTAGTATAACACATTGTGTGTTAATAGACTGTAGAAATAAATGAATAAATACACATTTTATGTCTGTATCACAAAATTACATATATTAATAATTATGATGATGATGACTATGAGGAGAGCCAAATAGTTCCATATGTAAATTAATACCAAGGATTAGGTCGAAGCTAATTACATTATTGCTTCTAATTCTAGTAAGGTAAATTGCTTATGCAATACTTTTTGAATGTAAATCAAATGTTATATTTAACTATTACCCTAAATTAGTTTGAGATGAGAACAAAGTTATGAGGATATTTTATGAAAGTGAGAGGTAGTACAGTTATCAAGGAAGTAATTTGGAGAACCTTCGATGTCACGCAGGATCAGTTTTAGAATTAGTTTAATGTCTTCATTGTTATTTTACTTTCCAAGGCCAATAAAGTCATATTGGTAATTAAAGTTTCCTTTTCTACTGAAATAAAAGCGTGAAATGTACTTTAAACCCTACATTAAGATCATTTACTAGATTACTATTGCAGTTAATCAGCCGTTTCGATAGCCTTCATCTCAGATTTATCTCGTTACACGTTATTAAAAAATGTTATTTTAGATTTTAATCAGCTCAAGATTCCATCGATATTTATTTATATGGTTGATTCCACGTACAATGTTACATAACATATGAAAATTGAAGTTTCTTCCCTGGTTCCCGAAGTGTACATAGACTATTAAAAATATGTTTAAATGCCTACATCCCAAATTACACTGAGCAACAGAAAATAACTTTTTTGTTTTGTCTCAGAAAGAAAAACATGTGATTCTGATTGTATTTTTTCTCCTGAATTCAAATATGATATCAGTTTTTCTCCATCACGCAAGGTTTCCGAGAGACAGGCATTTATAATTTCAAACACTGTAGTATTTTCTACATTCGTAACTACACAATATTCGAACATTCGGACTCAGCTAAAAAGTAAGAGATGACGATTTTCTGCTATATTTCGCCTGTGGAGCATCCATCTTAATGTTCCAACAACAATCGGCCAGCATATTAGGATTCCATTTGTCTTGAAATCTCCTGAGTTAGCTCATTTGGTTTTATTTTACAATGGACATATGGACGAAATAACGTTTATTAAAAAATGATTTAAATCCATTAATTGAAATTGAAATAAAAAAAATGTGGGTGATGGAGAAATTCCGAATACATATTTGAAAACACGATAAAAAAACTGCATGAAGTACAACTATTGGTACTCATGATACAAAAATCATGTTGAACAGTGTTATTGGAGAATATGACCAAACTCATACTTGACAAAGAATCGTTTTTTTTTTAATTGAAACTCTTACACCACGGAGAACCTTAGCTGTTACGTCAGTTGCCTTTATTTTGTATAATAATGACTAAAGTTTATTAGAAAATAAAACTCAAAACATATATTTTGTAACTCCTCAATTATAAGTTATTATAGCATTCACAATATTGCTTGTTGAAATTAAATTGAAAAACTTCACAGAGATTATTATTTTACTCTCACTCTGTAAAATATGTCATTCTACAGTTACGTCATTTACCGATATATACATTTCAATTACAATTATTAAAGACAGAAACTCTATTAAAGAGATTGAAACCTGTATGTAAATGTTTTGAAGAGAAAATGTAGTGTCCTACTATCTGAAGGCTAAACAAATTAAAATGTTATTTTATTTTGTTGCGATTTTACGGCAGTTACCATGGAATTCACCATGTTTTAACATTAACGTACAAATACAATTGTTTAGTTTGGAAAATAACACATATTAATTCTTAAATTTTAATTTGAAGAGAAAAATGTATACCTAAATCTGGATTTGAACCTAATATCTCCAGTTCATTGGGTTCAAATCCCGATTTAAGCATATATTTTTCACTTCAAATTTAATTTGTCATTCAATGAGAAGTGATAAATTTAGTATTAAACATCTAATATTAATTCTACTTTTACTGTCGAATCAGTTGTTTTCTTGTAAAGAAATATTTGTAGTGCATATTTTATGTCAGAATACAGTTTTATACATAAAAGAGTATTTGTCCTTATTTCACATCCTCTTTGAGTCATTGATATCATGTTATTATTGATAATTCCTTTTAACTGATACATTTATTAGATGCCAAACAGATATGATAGTTATCGAGATAACAAGAAAATGTAATGGTAGGATTTCTTCGATTTTATTTGCATTATGATTAGTGTGTAAACTTACCGGTGTGGTAATCGCAATTTGCTTTGTGAAACATGTTATCGAAATTTCGTTTGTCTACTCAGAGTATAAAGTACCCTAATCATTGAAACAATATGGACTCAACCTTAGCCAGTAGTCTGTGTATTTATATTTGTCGTGTAATTTCTGAGGAATTAACAGACATAAATTTATAGCAATTTGGAGCCAGAACAGGCTAGTAAATAAGCCTAAACCGTGATGAAGAAGAAGATTATTGTTACTGGATGAGCAGGCACAATCGATAGCGTTTGAGTCTCATGTAGGGAGATCCCGGGTTCAAAACCAAGTACCCAACCAACTTGACCTGTTTTACTTGGTTTGCCTCAGTCGTCAGGGGAAATTATAAGTTTAAATTGCATTACCATAATATCCATTTCATGATATCATGAAACAATAATATCCATTTCATGATATCATAAAACAATAAAAAGTTCTAGAACTTTTCTTTTTACCAAAGAGAAATGAACAGACATGTGAATGAAAAATACTACATAACAGTCGCTATAAGATATTTTTGGGAAATAAGATCTAATAAGAACAGTTAGGTCACGTAGACTGTGACAGGCAGGACACGTGGCATGAATGGGACATGAGAAATGGACAAGGAAATTAGTAGTAGAAAACCGGAAGAAAAGTCCCAATAGGTAGGCCAAGAATGAGAAGAGAATAATATTAACCATTATTTAAGGGAGGTGAATTGTGAAAACATTAGCTCAGGATAGAGATGTATGGAAAGCTTAAGTTTGTGCGACAATGAACCTATGGGTTTGATAGTGTCAGTGAGTTAGAACTTCTACGAGAATACAAATTATTACGTATAATGGATGGGGCACGACGTAGCGTAGTGATTAAAGCATTAAGCTACAAACCGGAAGGTCGAGGGTTCGAGTACCGGTCGGGTCAGGATTTGTAAACTGACTTATACCTTCTGGCGTCACCATGGCCCTATGGTCGACTCAGCCTTTAACGGAAATGAGTACCAGATGCTTGTTCTGGGGTAAAAGTGGCCGTCACACAGGACTAACAACCCGGCTGACATCAAGTGCCTATTGTCTAGAAAAAGTTGGTGCCTTAACCTCCTACTACCCCAAGGGCCTGCTAAGGCTGTAGTTGTATCACTTTACTTATTTTTTACTAATTTTACATATAATAGACATACCCATAGGCCTGTACATAACGTACTGGATAAAACCAGTAGTTTGATATGATAAATAAGCGAGAAGTAAAAATTAAATTTATTGTTATTCTGAAATTGCGATGGTAATGGGTTCTGATAATGAAATTACAATCCAACATTTGCGTTTCATTTACGTTTAAGATAGAGAAAACCCAAGGGAAAAAATTCCTGTCATATTTGGTTGGCTCCAAATATGAGTTTCAAACGCTATCTATAGTCTAACAGTAAGCCAAATCGCACGGCATTGAGACTTGTTTTACATATGTATCTTATCTGTGCAGTCGAATGTGAAAATGTGGCATTTACAATACTAGCCGTGTAAAAAATATTTTTATATTTTACATTATCTGATTCACAAATGATGTGAAGTTGTCTAACCGGCTTGCAAGTTGACATCCATGGCCTCCTACATTCGCCGTCATTGTTGCACAGGCAAACCTCTGCAGTTCGTTCAACTTTCCTGCACACAAAAGCTTCCAATTTCTTACCTTTTATTTCTATCTTTTGTTATCTTTTAATGATGTTTCCTTACATTGAACTTCTGAAATTCGCTACACGCGTTTGTCAGTTTGCTAGTCTATATTGCAAGCCAGTATAGAAATGTAGACCACTTTCTCGTCCATGCATGTAACCATTTCTCATAAAAACTGTTACACAGAAAACATGATAAAAGTTTACTTGTAGTTACAGCATTGTCTAATTTAATTTATTTCTGATTTTGTTTAGCTTTGGAGAATGAGGAGGGCAACTTCAAAGAACGAAATCTTAACATTATCCATATTACTTACTTACTGGCACTATCGAACCCGTAGGTTCATGGCCGCGCGGACATAAGCTCTACATACATCCCTATCCTCAGCTAATGCTTTCCAATCATTCCCTGTATAATCTACTTCCCTCAAATCATAGTTAATGTTATTCTCCCATCTCATTCTTGGTCTACCAACTGGGCGTTTTTCCGCTGGCTTTCCCACAAGAAGCTTCCATGCAAGTCTTTCATTCCCCATACGTGAAACATGTCCTGCCCATCGCATCTACGAGGCTTAACTGTTCTTATTATATCTGGCTTCCTATAAAGACCATGTAGCTCATTGTTATGCAGTCTTCTCCATTCACCTGTCTGTTCATCCCTCTTTGGTCCAAAAATTTTCCTAAGTACTTTATTGTCAAATACTTGTAATCTCCTTTCCTCCCTTAAAGTAAGAGTCCATGTTTCGCACCCATATAATATAACTGGTAGAATAATAGTTTTATATATTTTCAGTTTAACGTTTTTTGAAAGGAGTTGGGACATCAAGAGTCTCTGCAATGCATAACTTAATAGCACGCATTTCCAGAATTGAGCCTATGTTTAATTTCTTTGTGCATCTCATTTCTATTAGCTTTTGAAAACCATAAATTCAATTAAGTCATTCTTAACGGAGAACTAAAGTATATTTTTATTTTGAATTAAAACAGCATATCTTACATCATCAATTTCATGATCCTGTAACTCCATTTATGAGCATAGGTCATCAGTAAGAGCTTTCCATCTGGCAACAGTCTTCACTTCATTTAGGATTTACCTATCCTCTTCACCTCATCATATATTATCTTAAATATACTTTTTTTTAATTACATTTGACATACAGAGATACAGATTACAAGTTCGGGTAAGAGGACATGGCGTAGAGCTACGGACATGCGCTGATTCGGGTCTCGATGGGGGAAGACATTTTCTCATGGAATGTCGGTCAGTATGGGACAGATGCCAACCCAGCATCGTGAGGAATTTCGGTAGCTACGTAAAGTAGCGGCCTCAGGTTGAGAAAACCAGCTATAACGGCTGGGGGATCCGACATGCTGACCACATGTCACCCCTACACTGGCAGAATGATCATCTCTCTCTGTGATTAACACATGTAGATGTGAGGCTAGCAGCCAGCCGGTAGGCCAAGGGCCTTATAGGCCTGTTGCGCCATAGAATTTAGTTTAGTTTTTTTTTTTTTTTGCATTGCTTTTAATTTCTACACCATTTTAAAAAAACCAATATGCTTAAAAATAAAACACGTATCTTCTACTTTCAATATTATTAATTTGTCTTATATGTCTTAAATGTTACTGCGTTTGCAAATCATGTTAAATTATAAGGAAGTAAATATTGACCAATCTACCGAAGGCCTTGCAGGACTAATATTTATTATGCTCACTTCTGACTCCAAGGTTCTCGAGTTCAAACCTGGCCGATGTCGATGGATTTTTCAGGGCGTAAAAATCCTGAGCATGAGTTCCTTCGAAAGGAACTTGAGCCGTCCAGTGTCGTAAGAGAACCTCAAGCCTGAAAAAAATAATCCTCTTAGCAAAATGTACTAGCCTTTCATGCCCAAATGTGAATTGCGACGCTAATGAGTAATGACTCTTTTCTAAAGAGTGCTGTTAAATAAAATAGTCTAATAACTTGATAAATAAATCTATAATAGGACATAAAGTAAATAGTATAAACTTATTTTATGTTTTTATTTTTATAAATTAGTCTCTACCAAATTTTAAAAAATAATAAATATTTTTGAAAACTATCATTTGCAGACTTCGCAGTTGAGACACCGATCAGCGCTAGGTGTTGTGTGTGACAAAGAGTATAGATTGTTTGTAAAACAGCAGCGCACTGCCTTTCCAACTGTTTACAAGCAACCTTTGCGAAATCTAGTCAGTACTTATCTCAAATTATTTTCCTTTTACTGCAATATTATTTTTTTGAGCGTCGATATATATGACCATATCACATCTAGGATCCACCACTGTGATCTCGAGGTAGCATGCTGCCTTGTCACGCAGCGGGCCCGGGTTCGTTTCCCGGTCGGGACAGGCTCCTGGATGAGGTTTTTTCGGGTTTTTTCCTCATCTGTAAGACAAATGTCAGGAAGCTTAGGGCCCAACGGTTCCCGAAAATCATCCGGTCATCATCATCATCATCATCAACCTTCACCGGTGTGGACAGTAACGGGAAGCTACCACATCTATAATTCCCTAGTAAAGCTGCAAAGCATAGCATGAAAATGGTATGACTGCAGTGAAAGACCTACCCTCGGGCAGAATTACTGTGGATGGATGTATCACATCTGTGTAAAAATTGCTATGTATGCCTATATATACTGTCTGTATTCACGTGTTCTGTCATTGAAAACTTATATTAATTTTAAATAACCGTGTAATTATAATTAAATTATGTACAGAAGCGTGATGATGAAATTCCGTCCTATTATGAAAACAAACGGTCACCTTGGTCGGAACCATCCGAATACGAGTCTCAAACATCACTAATTCGTTTATTTTGCATTCGTTGAGATATTCTGTAATAATTTATATCATTATCATCTTCTTCACTGTTCTTATCCCGGGGCGAGCCTTGCCCTCCTTCATTAGACATCACACTTTTTTCCTATCCTGGATATCCATTTTCCAATTCCTGCATCCTAACTTTTTTTGGTCGTTCTCCACTCAATCCAACCATCAAAGTCTCGATCTACCACGATGTTGCTAGCTACCTGGATCTGTGTTCAATATTTTCTTTAGTCATTCTTTTTCCTCCATCCTCATCACATGACGCGCCCATCTAAGTTTCTTTATTTTAGTAAACTTAATACTTAAGTTATTAAAATATATAACTCTGTTATAGGCTACCAGTGGAAAGCAACGGGAAGCTACCATGCCTATAATTCCCTAGTAACGCTGCAAAGCATAGCATGAAAATCCTATGATTCCAGTAAAAGACCTGCCTTCGGACAGAATTACTATGGATGGATAGGCTACCTCTTCCTCCAACTTCCATTCTCAAAAATAGGGCCACATAATCTTTCTAAGGATTTATATTTATGCGATGTTGATTAATGCCAGGAGTATATGTCTTATTTATTAATTGTCGGTTGATCCTCGTCGACAAGTGGTTACCGTCCTTGCCTCTGGTCTCGGATCCAAACCAGGCCGGGGACGATGGATTTTTATGGGCGTAAAACTCTTGAATTATACAGTAGTAATATTTATTTGTGTTTCAAAATTACTTTCTGGCATATAATATGTCTTATTTATAAAATGTTTAGCTTATCAGCGTTGTGTGAAAAATTACACATAAAAGTCTATTTTTGTTTTTGTTTTATATTATTTCCTAATGTCTTTAATTCCTTTCTTCAATCTGGTATTAATCTATTCTATATTGTTTTGTCTATTTTATTTTCCCTTGTATTATTTCTTAATTTTTATGTGCCAGAATTTGTTTTATTTCTTGAAACTGGCTCCTAAATTTAAATATTTTCTTTCCCCTCTCCCCTTAACTAAAACGTTGTAATGTATATGTTCGGTATGAATTATTTCTGTAATTGAACTGCACCCGAGCAAGAGCACTAGCTCATTCGGGTGTCAATAATGTGTACAACATTTATTTGTGAATACAATTTATTAGTGTTCTTATTCTTATTTCATCTTTGTTTTATTGTATAAAATTCTGTTATACTAATGGCCAAGTATCGGTACTTACAGACTTTCTACAAAATATTTCCTTAACTTGTGCGAAATCTTATTTTGTGAGACTGTGTCGACAATTTTGGAACATAGAATAAGGATCTACCAGTTAGGCCTATATTATATGGATGCGAAACATGGACTCTTACTTTAAGGGAGGAAAGGAGATTACGAGTATTTGAGAATAAAGTTCTTAGGAAAATTTTTGGACCAAAGAGAGATGAACAGACAGGTGAATGGAGAAGACTACATAACAATGAACTACATGGTCTTTATAGGAAGCCAGATATAATAAGAACAGTTAAGTCCCGTAGACTGCGATGGGCAGGACATGTTGCGCGTATGGGGAATGAAAGAGGTGCATGGAAGCTTCTTGTAGGAAAGCCAGAGGGAAAACGCCCAGTTGGTAGACCAAGAATGAGGTGGGAGAATAACATTAACTATGATTTGAGAGAAATGGATTATACAGAGAATGCTTGAAAAACATTCGCTCAGGATAAGGGTTGTATGGAGAGCTTATTCCGCGCGGCCATGAACCTACGGGTTCGATAGTGGCAGTGAGTTAGTTAGAATAAGGATCTATTGAGTTAGTGTGTATTTCTCAAATCGACCTATGGTATCGTTTCTTTCACTCTGCGCTCATGTAGTGAGTGAGAATCCGTTCTGAAGCATTAAAAATACCTTGAAACGCAATTTCCGGAATCTCTCCATGTGTTATGTTCACAAGACGTGTAAGTCTCTAAAATAATACACCCCACAGCAGAAAACTTGCAAGTTACGGATAAGTGAACGTCAATATTGACGTTAAAAATGAAGTCAGGTAAAAAAGAGAATTTTCGTGTATTTTCAGAAAGTACATTCATTTTTCTCTGATTCTATATTTAGTATCTTGCTACACTCCATCAACGCTACTGGAAGGCCAGAGAATAAATGATCTCACGGCAACCCCTTTAATCCAATTGTTAAGATTTTTAAGATCAGATTGTTTATATTTTTATATTATTTCTGATATTTTTTCTATTGTATATATATTGTAAATATGTTAATAAGGTTGTCATTTGGGTGAATGATCTTCATTTCAAGTGACCTGCATTAAATAAATAAATATTTAGTATCTTGCAAGTTAGTTTCCTATAGTCAGCAGAATCTAGATGTAGCTTATACATTTTACATCGTGTGAAAGTGGTTCAGATTTCTACATATGTTTTTTTTCTCTTAAAGGAGGGCAGCAGTGATATCAGATTGTATTAATTTTACATAATTATCAACATTAATTCCTAATTATAAATTAAGTAGGCCCCTTTGCGTTTTTGATACATGTTAAAGTAATCTTCACCATATTCCTGCTTAATTGGATTTTTTTAGTGTCAATAGAACTTCTTTTTCTTCTTCTTCACTTCACGGACTAGGCAAATTGCCTGTTTCGCCCACAGTTGTTCTGTCCGTCTTTTCACTGGCCTTCCTACATTCCTTGAATCGCTTGGTTCGTAGTTAAATGCTGCTTTTGGTAATTTTGTTACATTAATTCTTTCTACATGTCAATATAAATGTTTGGTTAAGAATACAATTTTTAATCATATCCACTCATCTGTTAGTTTGAACACGAACTTGTGAAGAAAAAAATGTCCAGTTGCGCTCTCCGGGATCAACGAGTCTTCATTCAAACGCCGTTTTCCTAAGGTACTCTCATATCTTTACCTCTATTCATTCATTTAAAAAATCAGAAAGAATAACTTAAACCTTGTGGGTAGAAGTATATTTATACACACAATAGTGTTTGTAGATGTATCAGTATATTTTTTGGTCAATTGCACAAGAGGTAGGTAAGGTGGCTAACTTTAACTTATGTTTAATCGACTTTACCTCAAGAAAGTTTTCGACACTCGTTTAAATGTGGGAATCATAGTCCGTTTAATGTATGGTAGAATAGTTCCACCATAGTTTGGGAATCTCTCCCCGTTTATTTTCAAATGGTGTTCACCTGACCAGGTAGAGGATGAGAGCAAGTGTCCGAGGTTTCTAAAATATATTAACGCTACACTGTATAGCTCCTAAGAAAAAGTTATTCACTATATTATTTTATAGTTTTTTATTTGTGTAATATTTTAATATATTTATAACATTTTTTTAAATTTATATAATATTTTATAATATGAAATATAGGTTGAGGCTATATACTCGCGCATGTTCTACGTATAAAATAAATAATTAATATATTATATTCTGAATATATATTTTATATTTAATTTTTATAATATTTTAATACTAGTTTAAGAAAAAAATTAACTTATTTGTTACTCCATTTTGATTGATACAAAATTTTCTATTTCCATCTCAGACTTCCAGGAACTGCTGCCTTATTTCAAGTTGATAATTATAGTATCTAGAACCCTTCCTGTAACTTGCATTAGAATCCAAAAAGTCAACCCATCTCCCTTACACCCTCATCCTTACACATATTTTCGCGGAAAGATTCTCTTCACTTACCAATTGAACTGTAGTGAGCTCATCTGTCAGTTTGAACACGAAGATACTAAGAAAAAACTGTCCACTCCGCTCTCCGGGATCAATAGGGCCTGCATTCCAACGCATTTTTCCTAAGGTACTCACTCTTATATCCCTCGGAACTCTTAAGGGGAGTGATGGGTGAAATTTTCGACATTTTTGGTCAAATTTAACATTTTTTTGTATTAAAAATACTACGTACCTTAAAGTATAAGTTTGCGAAGTTTCAGTGTCCTATGGCGCTTGTAAGTCTCCCTAATGACTGTAGGAGGGCATGTATGATACATTCTAATTTAACTGCATGCAAACTTTCAAATTGACTTTTCCACACTTTTATTTTCATTGCATTTCAATACATTCAAATCAAAATAGCATTGACAACTTTAATGATAGAAGCACAACATTTTAACTGCATGTCCCACACACTATGACTAATAATTCTAAGCATGGATTTTGAAACAATGTTGATAGTTTTTTAAATAAAAAATAAAATATGTGTAGTAATTAACAAAATTCATATGCAGAGGATGTATATATTTTATTCTTCCTTTATTATAATAATATAGAAAAGTTAATGCATAGTATTGTTCTAAATAAGTCAGTGGTCGTGTAGAAAAAAATTGAACAATTGTACTAAAAAAATATGGGACTTATTAAAAATTTTAATATGCAAATTTTTAAATGGATTTTCTTCAATAACTCAAAAACCTTTTAAGCCTATACGGATGAAACTTTAATATAATGTTACCTATTATGGCATGAATGTGTGTACAAAAAATCAAGTATGTAGCTTAACAATTAATGTAGAAAATAGAAATTTCACCCATCAACACCCTTAAATTTAAAATCTTGATATGGTAAAAATATTCCTTCTTCATATTTAGCTGTACGGTCCAAAATGAATATTGGTTTCCCGTGCAACGCTCTTCCATATCCCTCTACCCTTAGTTTTAATTTTCCAGATCATAATCATCTGCATGTATTAAGCATGTTGGCATGTTCTTCAATCCAAAATTTGCAATGCCATTCTCGTTCATCTTTTCCTTGGTTGACCTCTCAGCCCTTCTCCCTACATTCTTACATTAATTATTAGTTTTGGAAATCCGTGGTCTTGTATTCTTACTATGTGAATCAGCCACCTTAGTCGTATTTACCTTGTCAAAATTCACAATATTCTCCTTCTAGTAATTAATTGTTTTCCTTATTTTATTTTGTTTAATTACCATTTGCATACACTACGCCACGTACGTATCATGACAATTTCCTTTAAAAAACACGGAGATTATTTTCATATGTTCTTAAAATGGCATTTATATATATTTAAAGTATGTGTATCGTTGTCTTCATCTTAGAGAAATCGCGGTTATATTATCTACTGATGGCGGCAAAGTATATTGAGTCAAGTTTATTGTTATAGTCCTGACTAAGATCGAGAGGTTTTTTGATGGGGTTATAGTTTCTCTAGAAAATTAATTTTTTTAATTCCATGGCGCGACAGGCCTAGAAGGTCCTTAGCCTACCATCCGGCTGCTGGCCTCACATCCACATCTGTCGATCACAGAGGTAGATGATCGTCTATCCAGTGTAGGGGTGACATGTGGCCAGCATATCGAGTCCGCCAGCCGTTATAGCTGGTGTTCTCAACCTGGAACCGCTACTTAATGTAGCTACCAAAATGCTTCACGATGCTGAGTGGGCACCGGTCCCATACTAGTCGAAATACCATGGGAAAATTTCTTATCCCATGGGGACTCGAACCAGCGCAAGTTCCGTAGCTGTAGAACAAAAATGGGAAATTAGAGACAGCTGTCGAGGAACAGGGATGAATGGAAGAGAGTCATAGATGAAGCTAGGGTCCACCTGGGCTATTGTGCTAATTAAGAAGAAGAATTTAATAGTCTTGTGTTAGAGAGAAATGTGAAATGTTAAAAAGATATTCCTCTCAAGTTTCGGAATTGTAGGAGCTCATACCTAGCTCCATGGTTAACACTTTGACAGAAATCATAAATAAATAAAAAAATATGAAAGTTCATCAATTTGTCTCCTCTGATTAAATAATAGCCTATTAAAGTCATATATATATATATATATTTACTTTAGTAAATACTTTTTGGGGGGGGAGGAGAATAGAAAAAGTTGTTTGTATACCTAGCTCCATGGTTAACACCTTGACAGAAATCATAAATAAATAAAAAAATATGAAAGTTCATCAATTTGTCTCCTCTGATTAAATAATAGCCTATTAAAGTCATATATATATATATATATATTTACTTTAGTAAATACTTTTTGGGGGGGGAGGAGAATAGAAAAAGTTGTTTGTATAGAACGGTGATTGAACCAATATATATTACTTTTGAAATAGGAGTCTTGAGTCGGTGCTAGTAAAATAAACCCCATGTAGCACGCGCTTCCTGTGCTGGAAAGGAAGGAGAAGTTGCATCTGAATGAAGTGTCTTTGTGATAGGACATTGACACACGTCAGGAAGTCATGCAACTACGTAAACAGATTTAACCCTTCAACTGACAATTAGCATTCTCCCTTGAACTTAGCGAGGCAAGTTGAGAGCGACCCATAGCACGTGGGGTCATACTGACCCATTGTACTTCGATGATAAGAGACAATCATTAACATATGAAGACAAAGCGGGAAAGACGACTCATGCCACATATACTGCACGTACAGTAGTTTACTAGTAAATGCAGACTGATTGCCCTGATCATGATAAATGTTTGAAGACACTGGATTTAACAAGACTTATTATAAATAATAATAATAATAATAATAATATTAATAATAATAATAATAATCCATCCATAGTAATTCTGCCCGAGGGCAGGTCTTTCACTGCAATCATAGCATTTTCATGCTATGCTTTGCAGCTTTACTAGGAAATTGTAGGTGTGGTAGCTTCCCGTTGCTTTCCACACCGGTGAAGGATGATGATGATGATGATGATGGCCATATGATTTCGGGGACCGTTTGGGCCTTAAAGTTTTCCTGACATTTGTCTTACAGATGAGGAAAAACCCCGATAAAAACCTCACCCAGAAAAACTGTCCCGACCGGGGATCGAACCCGGGCCCGCTGCGTGACAAGGCAGCACGCTACCTCGAGACCACAGCGGTGGACTATAATAATAATGATAATATTTATATACAGAATTTTAATATTTGCTCATCTTTCTGTGACTAAAGCTTTATTTTTCTTCTCCACTCGTCTCTATCCATCCACTCCATGTCCTCTAGTCCTCTTGTTCTCATTCCAGTTCTTATTTCTTGCATCCACGAGTTTCGAGGTCTTTTTTCCTTTTTTTTTTTTTTCCTTCTTCCAGGTGGACACCATTCCAATGTTTTCCTGGGTAACCTTTTTTCTTACATTTGTCGTTCGTGCCCATATCAATTTAATTACTTATATCTAATAATAATAATAATAATAATAATAATAATAATAATAATAATAATAATGATAATAATAATAATAATAAAATATATAAATGCAGGTGAACCCTTACGTCAAAATACAGAGTAAATTAAGAAAAAAATTAACTTAAATGGAAAGCTTCATTAGATAGATGTCTATTTGCTGACTTCCCACTTCTTAGACATTATGAAGAAGAAATAGTAATTTTCCAAAAATATTTTTCTTCAGATATTAAATGTACTATAGATCAATACGCTAAAAGTCATAAGGTCGTGGGTAGGATTTCTGATAAGGTCGGAATTTTTAAACTGGCTTAAATAATCTGTCGGCATAGTCCTAGTGTTGAATGAACCTCGAATGGAAATAATACCAGCCTCATTTTATGGAGGCTAACGTCTTGTGTTGGATGTCTGCAAAGATGGGATCCTTAATTCCATATTTAGAACAGCATTATTGACGTTTTCTGTGAGTGAAGGTGGATTAGGATCCCAAGGGTATGTCTATACCCTTACATTCCCCAAATCATTGGACTGAACTAGCTAAAAACGAATTGGATTTTGATATTAATATTCCAACCCAAAATTTGTCTTAACATCTGAGGAAAACAGCGAAAACAAGTAATTTACACCAGGATTTGAAGTCTGATCTCTCGAATGCAAGTCTGTAAACACTACCGTCTGAAACAACCATTTATATTATCAGTTTATATTATCTGGCATTGTATTAATTGACACATCGTTACATTAATTTGCAGTATCGTATCTGTGTAACAATAATGCTATTATAACTAATTTTATTAAACGAATTCTAATCCCTTATTAACAAAAATGAACCGAAAGTGATATTTCGGTTCGGTACATCAGTACTGTTATCCTCCCTCAATAGTGAGATTCGTGAACTATGCCAATTTCCTTTCTCTTTGTATCTACTCCCACTCTCCTTTCTACCCCTACCTTTGCTCTCTTTGTAGTGCGCAACTTCCCCTTCTACCTCGGAACGCTCAAATAGGCTACACACACATAGTGAACACTATCATTCGATCATAGATTTTCGTTGGAACACTGGTTTGTCGTCTGGAGGACGCGAGCTGCGTATTTTGGGTTTTTGGTCCGGCAAGCCAGGGTAAAGCACCCTAGGCAGGACTAAAAGTATGTATGAGAGATTGATTGTGTAAATTATATTAGTGGTATTATTTATTGTTATTCCTTTTGTATTCGAATGATCAAGTTATGTATTTCTTTAATTTCACTTTTCAAACTTCAGACGTGCAATTTAATATTAAATATCATTTTAAGTAAATATCAATGTTTGATTATTGTATGTTAGCCAAGTTACTTTTGCAGTTTTTGTCAGAATATCTTGTAGCTATAAAAAACACTTTTAAGGTAAAACATTTCGAGAATTCTAACAACTTCTCGATGTTTAATGTTCCCTTATTAGAGTATATGGAATATATTTATGATATATCATATGAAATCAAATGTCAATTATTTTTCTACCTATATAAATAGGATATAACATGAAAATCTCAACAAATAAAACCAATCAATGGCAATATCCAAGGACCCACGACGTGTTAAATTAGAAATAGAAGGGAAAAGTATAGAACAAGTCATGAAATTAAAATATTTAGGAGTAGAAATTAATAGCAACAACAGAATTACAGGTGAAATCCTCGATCAAGCAAATAATGCAAACAAAATATCGGGATGTTTAAATAATACTGTTTGGAAAAATAAAAATTTTAGAATAGATACAAAAGTAAGAATATACAAATCTGTCATAAGACCAGTTCTAACATATTATGGTTGTGAATGCCGAACAAAAACTTACGAAACAAAACATATCAATTAAACAACCGAAATGAAAGTTTTAAGAAAAATCGTAGGAAAATCGCTGAGAGATAAAATTCTCAGCTCTGTTATTAGAGAAGAATGTGAAATTGAACCTATAAACCTTTGGATAAATGATAGAAGACTAAATTGGAACGATCACATAGATAGAATGGAGAACAGTAGATTAGTGAAGAAAGTACGTGACTGGACACCTCAGCAGAAAAGGCCATTAGGAACTTCGGTTCTCTATGATTAGGAAGACCACAACTACGATGGAAGGATGTCGCCATACCCAAGACCTGTAGTGAATGAACACGCAACAATCTGCCAGCTTTCATGCGTAGAGGAAGAAGAAGATAATGTTTATACTGACCTCCGGTGATATATTTAGCCTATACACTTGTACTTTTTTAAAATAAACATTATTACATTTTCGATTTTACCTTTTCTAAGTACAATTGTAATATTAAGATGAAATTAGATAGGAAGTTGTATAGCTGTAATGAAGACTATTACCACACCAATCAAATGAAGGGTCGGTTTCTTATCATTATTTAATAAGTAAACTTCCTTTGGGTGAGTCTTATGTAAAGTTAGATTGCTGGAACTAAAATGAGCCAATGAATGAATTATGACTTAATCAACTAGGAAATCCACATCCGGGGATTTTCCATCCAATTTTTAATTTATTTCTTCATTTCAGTATTCTGATAGATAGACTGAAGCACGGTTTTGATATATCGTATATGCACAATGCATTTTATTCAGTTACATTAACATAGTGACAGCACTTATGTTTAAGGAAATACTATTTAATTAGTGACTGTGTCCGCTTGGAGATACGATGGATTTCTTAACTCAGGTATGAAAACATGTCATTTAGAGGCTCTCATAACTTTAGACATATTACAGAATTTTTGACAGATTAGCAATAATGTTAAATACCCATTTTATGTAATTTATTTGGTTTCACTTTAAACACCTCAATTAAAGAAATATATACCAGTACGATAATTATGGTAGTTGAGATGATGATTACGATATAATTAACTTTTGTGTGTTTTTAGTTACACAATCTCTACTTTAATAATGCAGGCTGATTCATAATTCCTGCTACGAACTTCTGGGGACTGTAGAGGGGACTTAGTAGATAAAGTTTTGATGTCCAGGTTCCTTATCAAAACTTTATCTACTCAATCTCCTCTACAACCCCCAGTAGTTTGTGATAGGAATGGAAGTAACTTCAGTAATACATTTGATAGCTATTATACAGTAAAACACAATCTAATACAAAATAAAAATATATCTACTCGATGTGGAAAGGAAATAATTAAATATAATTCATTTTATAATTAGGTTATGATTTTTGAGAAAATTTAGCTTGTAAAAAATTAAAATACATAAATTCATTTTTTTTAAATTTTTTGAAACAAATACGAATTTGATTAACTTTTTCATGGATCTCTTTCACTGATAAAGTATTTTATTACTATATTTTATAATGTTGATTATTTGATTTTTTAAATGAATTTTGTAAATTAATTACTTCTAACATTATGTAATTTATTTTCTTTAATGGAATCCCTAAACTGGAATTGATTAATGAGCTTAGGCTCCTGCAGTCCTCTTCATGAAAGTAAATAATTTTTTTAACATTTTACTTTTTATACATAAAATATTTTCTTTCAAAACTGCGGAAAAAACTTCTTATACATGATACTTAACTAAGTAGCTAAATGTTTCAAGCTTCCTACTTACATTATTTCTCTATAACAAATGTGGTATTATTTCTACGTTTATCAAATAAAGTTATAGACTAAACGATTTTGATAAAAATTGATTTAAAATCGCTAAATTATACTTTCATAAATGCCAATTTATTTCCGTAAAAATGCGCTTGTGATAGATAAATCCTGAGATTTGAATTAAACAATTATTTTTCAAGATCTCTGTTCGTTTCGATGTACTGTTAGTTTATATGTTTTATATTGTAGTTCTGTCGTGTATTTCCTTTGTATTTATACAATAAGATTAACAAAATGGACCGAGTCTTGTTCATTAGGAATATAAAGGTCCACCGCAGTGAACGAATAATGACTCTGATGTATCCAATCAATTTTATTTTACGACTGAGATTGTTAGACGAATTACCGTACATCATATTTCAAAAGTTTAATTATGTGGTTTTGACGAGTCTGTTCCTGGAACCGTATGTTACGTATCATCGTCAACATCATATTCTATCTCTGTCATTGATGCAAAGGGTTTTAACTAATATTAGCCACTGACTTCAATTTTTGGTGATATTGACAATATTATATGTGTAGCAAACTCGGTTAATTTCGTGATAATAGGTTTTAGACTATTATACCTTAACATTAGGAATATTAAAGTTAAAGATAAATGAAAATATATAAAACTATTATTCTACCAGTTATATGGATGCGAACCATGGACTCTTACTTTAAGGGAGGAAAGGAGATTACGAGTATTTGAGAATAAAGTACTTAGGAAAATTGTTGGATCAAAGAGAGATGAACAGACAGGTGAATGGAGACAACTATGAACTACATGGTCTTTATAAGAAGCCAGATATAATAATAACCGTTAAGTCTCGTAAACTGCGATGGGCAGGACATGTGGCACGTATGGGGATGGAAGCTTTTTGTAGGAAAACCAGAGGGAAAACGCCCAGTTAGTAGACCAAGAATGAGATGGGAGCATAACATTAACTATGATTTGAGGGAAGTAGGCGTAGATTATACAGGGAATGATCGGAAAGCATTACCTCGGGATAGGGTTGTATGGAAAGATTATGTCCGCGCGGCCATGAACCTACGGGTTCGATAGTGCCATTGAGTAAGTAAGTAAGTAAGGATAAATGAATGAAATATATATATATTATTTTATTACCAATATGACATAAATTATATATCAATTTTTTCCTGGAGGTTTGAAGAACTCTGGTAATTTTGTGATAGTATTAGGGTAAATTCGTGACAAACTTTTTAATCGCTCTCCATGCTACATCCAATGCATTTGAAATCCCATTTATAAATATTCAACTCTTTGACGCTTTTCATAGAACCACAGATCACATTTTTCGACATATCCATGGTTCACCTTTTAGCATCGACGAATATCTACTGAAAAATGTTCTTTAAACAGTGTTCATTTTTAACAACTGCTAGCTTGAATGAAAACACTTCCTCTACAAGTTAACAGAATACACCCAAGGAGTGCTTTTATCACAAATATGGGGGACAAAAAACAGCAAGAAAATAGACTTTCTGCCATCCATGAGACAGATTTTTTTTTCTTGCCGGTACAACCTCGTTAAAAACAAAAGAAATTATCCGTGTCACGAAATTCGCCGAGTTTGCCCTATATGAGAAAAAAAATCTGAATTTGTAAAAATTATAAAATTTCAATTAATGTCATAAATAATTTTATTAGCGTCAAAGTAATTTAAATAAAACATTACATATTAACTTTTTAGCCTAAAATAAATAGGCGAGAAAGATAATCACGATTATCTTTGGAGGAAGCTTCTACTTGATGGTTACTGAATATTCATATAGGCTAGAATTCTTGAATTGGAACCTTTTCTCTGTAATTAACGGCGTGACGATTTATTTGAAACATTATGTTAATACCCTTCAGCTGTATTGTAATAACTCGGTTCTTATTTACTGCTGCTGTGCACATAAACATTAATAACGCTAGGTCAGATTATATCACGATTTCTGTATTATTATACCAAGATGAGAAAAAAGTTATCTAGGCCACGGTGTTGGTTGTCTTCCTGTATTTGTTTCCAAATAACTGATTTTTTTTCTTTTATTCTGTATTATTATAGATTTCAAAGAGGATTATGCAGATGCATATATATATATATATATATATATAACTTATATAGTATCTGCGTTCCTGAATTAATTTGATTCCTACTCCTCCTACTCTTTTTTCTTTGTTCCTGTCCTCCATAAAAAAAAATACGCCGCTTTTACAGTCGATGCTTAATTGTATGAATAATTGTAATAATCTGAATTGCACACATATTATATTTAAATAAAGAGAAGCCTGATGTCCGGTTTTGGCCCTCCCAATGTTGAGTCATCCGAAAGCTAAATCTAGCAAGATCCCGCGTGATCGACTATTCCGATTGAGGTTTTAAGCGGTTTCCCTCAATACAAAGAGCAAATTCTGGAATAGAACCCCAAAAAGTCCGCTTCCGACTTCACTATGCTAATTAACTTCAAATTTGAATTCAAAATTTAAATGTATTTTACAGGAACCCGGGGTTCTACCTATTAAGGAGGACCAAAATGGATTGCTCACAGCCAACACTTAAAGTGATGGTCGCAGAGCTTTCCATCTATCTATCTATCAGTCGATGCTTGCAATTGACTAAACAATATTGATTGGTTTTGGAGCCTTCTGCTCGGTGGAGGAGTGATGGGAATTACTACTATTATCGCCTCACTCTGATGGTTAACAGTTTATATAAAAGCGGGTGCCGCACAGCAATGCTTGACATGCGGTGTAGTCACGTTTCGCATAGCGCTATGTGAGTTTATTACACAAAGACAGAAGACATTGATTATTTATGTTATTATTTAATTTTTATGTTATTTGGTATTGTTTCACTTTTAAAATTAAAATTATACATGTACTTATTTATTAAATAATTTAATTCTAACATTATATAGTTTGTAGGTCTACATAAATTTAATATTCATACAACATCATGCTGAAAATATTATTTTTATTACTATTATTATTATTATTATTATTATTATTATTATTATTATTATTATTATTATTATTATTATTATTAAACTGTTCGATCTGAAATATTTTCCCATGGCCGCCAGATGTAATCACTTATATATTTAACTAATATAATATGTAGTTATTTTACTATTATTCGAGCTACATATCACAATAAATCACTGATAATTATAAAAATCAATTACAGTACACAACTTTATAACTGGATCGACTGCTCCACGTTCCGAGTTTTAATTGAAACTCAGGGAAGAAGAGCAATGTGGCAACCTCGTGGTAGTCGCAGCAGTCGAGATCTTTGTATTATAATAACATATAACAGCTGCGGACAAACAAAGCGTGCCGTTTGTTAAGCATCAAACTGAGGCAATAATAGTAGTGCTGCTGCTGCTGCTGCTGCTGCTGGTGGTGGTGGTGGTGGTGGTAGTGACTGACTGATTATGGCGAGTTCCAAAAAATATGGTAGTGTTTTCTACTGCTGTTACATAAAATTGATTTATTACTTTTGTTTCCTCCTATAGGCCTATCTAGTAAAGTTATTTGTTTACATATTTCAACTAGTAACATTATAATTCTAATAGACTTATATTTATTTCGAGAAATTTGGCATAAGGAAAGAATCCCCATGGAATACGAAATTTCCTCATGGAATTTCGGACAGTATTGGATCAGGGCCACCCATCATCGTGATGAATTTGAGTAGCTACAATAAGTGCCGGCTCCAAGGATTAGAACGCCAGCTGTAATGGCTGAAGGATCCGACATACTGACCACGTGTCATCCCTGTACTAGCTATATGATTGTCAATCTATGCGATTAACACATATGTATGCGAATACAGCAGCCGACTGTAGACTAAAGGTCTTCTAGCTCAGTCCATGGAGTAGAATTTCCCTCCGAATATCAAGTAGTTATATCATTTAACATTTTCCAATACTGTTATTTTAACACAGTTCCAATAATGGATCATATTATAATATTATAATGATATTGTGAAAAGAAAAATTGTCTGAACCAGGAATCGAACCGTGGACCTCTAGTTCTCCAGACTAGTATGCAGCCCACTACACCATTCTAGACCTGGCGCAAACATTAACAATTCCTTCCACAATATCATTATAATATTATCCATTTTGGAACTGTGTTAAAATAACAGTATTGGAAAATGTTAAATAACATCGTTTACTGCTTATAAAAGTGGTGGTGTAAAAATTCTCAAGTACAGATACTTTTAAACGAAGCCGGCCGTTGGCGATGGTGTGTCACCTACCTGACAGCGGACGAAACGAGAATTATAGATTTGTATATGTAGAAAGAATTGTTAATCGCCAGGTCTACAATGGTGTAGTGGACTGCACACTAGTCTGGAGAACGAGAGGTCCACGGTTCGATTTCTGGTTCAGGCATTAATTTTTCTTTTCACAATATCATTATAATATTATAGTTATATCATCTCCTCAAAGAAACACATAATAGCCAACTAAAAAATTACTTTGATGGGACAGTCCAATTCAGGTTTGTTCAGAAAATCCAATTTAGTTCTGAAGTTCTTTTACGAGTCCGAGAAAAAGGACTTGTTCCTGTCATTTTTCAACCCTAAAATTCCATCTTCACGGATTATATAAAACATTTAGTTACTTAATTAGCATTTGGGATATGAACGTGACTTAATCATGTTTTTTAAATATAATTAATATGTATATTTTAGGTTACGATTGTATCTTGCATTGGAATTCCAGGAACTATTATTTAGAACTATATCCCTTAATTCTATAACAAATTGCGAACATATATTACAGTATCAGACTCTCGTGAGAGAAGATACTATTCAGTTATAATTCATATTATATGTCTTGTTTATGTTACTCTTTCCTGAATTACAGTCTCATGGCATAACTCCAGCATTCATTATAGTATATAAATTTATAAAAAATCATAAACTAACAAAACGTAAAAAAACTGTAAATATAGTCAATTATCATGAAATTCAATACTGGTAATATTTATGTCTAAATATGTTTTTCATAAGTAATGCCACGAGTAATTTCCAATTTATCTAGAGAATTTGGAAATCAAGAGTGGCATTTGTTAAGACTATTTAACGAATGAAATTAAGCTGTTTACTCACAAATCATTGTTTAACTATAGTTATTTTAAAATATTTATATATTTAATGCAAACGGCGATGTTTGAAAACAAATCAGAAATGTGAGGTTATGTTCATTCACTGCTGCTTGATCATTTATTTATTTATTTATTTATTGCCAAATAAGATCGCAATATTGTAAGAGTGCACCCAAGTGGAGAAATAATGAAACACATCAAACTATATATCACAATCAACATTATGGGTTATTCATTTATTTTTTTAGTAAACAACTCAGTAAAATCAAGGAATCTTTTCATTATTTGTTACATTCAATGTATTTGTTGGAGAAAACTAATGCTTTGACCTGTTCAGAACATTAAAAAGGAGGAGCTTTCTTTATCACAAAAGCAGGAGCTGATAAAGAGAAATCGATAAAGAGCGAGGTGAAACACGACTGTCATTGATTGTAAAACAACATTCATTGAAACGTGATTGGTCATTGAGTAGAATTTGTGGCATGAGTTAAATAGTCATAGAAAACTATGTAACCAATCTGTTATACAAATTTATAAATAAAAAATAGAGATTCGGATTATCAGTGGTTTATGTTGATGTGACATTCGTCCATCTATCAGTGGCGTTTTCAGATATTAGCCTATAGCGCAGGAACTAGTTACCGTAATAAAAAAAACTACTCTAGAAAAATGAGATTAGCGACCTGAAAGTATGTATGTATATTTGTGTGTTTGTTTTTTTGTGTTTTATGTGTGTGCGTGTATATATATATTTGTGCGTATGCGCATGTATATCGCTTCTGATCAGAAGAAAGTCTGTAAATTAATTAAATTAATCAGACATTGAGATAAAAATATCCTAAAAGACCCAATAAAACATCACGGATTTTGCAAGGATATCTATAAATAACCATGGATAGAGCCAGTAACTAGTACCATTTTAGGACTAACTACGTCAATCATGGATAGAGCAGAGATTGCATATATTCGGGAATACAGGGTCGCCGGAAAATGTAGCGTTACCATGAAAACACATTCAAAGATTAACAATTTACTGGAATATAATTCCATTCATAGCAATTAGCGTTTGACTTAAGAAGCTAACGTAAATAACTCACTCCAATCTTGAAATTTCACCTGGTGTTTGAAAATTAAGATTTCACTTAAAAGTTAGACACGTGTAAATTATCACAGTTAACTCTTATTAATCGAATATATTTTCGAAGTTGTTGTAGCTCCCTTATAGTTCTACAAAAAACTAAACCCCTTACAACCTGCTTGAGGGAGCCCTAATAACAAAGACATAAAATACAGCCGGCCGCAAACGATAACATTTCTACTGAGAGAAGGATAATCGATACCAAGTATTGTAAAAGTATTGGAAACGAAGCTATTTCCAAATAAACGACTGAATTTATTGAGCATTGTGAAATAAACTATACTTGTATGCTATACCTTCAATACTAAACGGGCCGGATTTCCTTCTCACATCTCAAATTCGTCATGATTCCGTATCTCGACGGCGTATATTTCATTTTGCCAGCATGAAAACCTTTAAATGAACATGAAGACTTCGTCGCCGTGGCGTACTCGGTAGAGACCATGTCTTCTAATCCGGGGACCCGGGTAGAATTCCCAGCTGGATAGGGAATTTTGAATCTCCATCTTGGGTCTGGGCATCTCTCTGTGATTGTGTAAAAAAAAAAGAATACAATGACGAAAAAAAACTTCTGAAACAAAAAGGAATAAACAGTAAACGAAAAAATATATTTAACATAAATATGGCTATGTTTAATTCTTTAAAAAATTACGAGTATATAGGCCTACTGATGCGACAAAATAAGTAATAGTAATTCTGCCCGAGGGCAGATCTTTCACTGCAATCATAGCATTTTCATGCTATGATTTGCAGCTTTACTAGGGAATTGTAGGTGTGGTAGTTTCCCGTTGCTTTCCACACCGGTGAAGGATGATGATGATAATGATAAGGATGATGATGATGATGACCGTATGATTTCGGGGACCGATTGGGTCTTAAAGTTTTCCTGACATTTGTCTTACAGGTGAGGAAAAACCCCGATAAAAACCTCACCCAGAATAACTGTCCTGACCGGGGATCGAACCCGGGCCCGCTACGTGACAAGGCAGCACGCTACCTCGAGACCATAGCGGTGGATATATAGCTATATATATATATATATATATATATCGGTCGCGGTGGACTAGTGGTTATGCTCCTTGCCTCTGGTCCCGAGGGTCGCGGGTTCAAACCCAGCCAGGGTCGATGGATTTTTTAGGATGGAAAAATCCAAAGAGCAAAGTCCTCCGGGAGGGACTTTAAGCCGTGGGTCCGGAGTCTGAAGATTTTGAGGCTCGTAAAAGATCCTTAAGCCTGAATGAAAAGGCATCTAAGCAAAATTTACCGAATTTTCCCGTCCAAGTACTACCTTGGTTTCCTAGATATCAGTATGAGGCGGAACGCTGACCACGGACCACTCAAATGATATCTAGTGTAACTAAATTAGTATGGTTCAAATTCTCCCTGTAGGGTAGAACGCCTAAATCTCTGTTAAGGGAAACATGGGCTTACAAGACAATATATATATTTTTTTTCACGGCTCTATAATAAATGGTATAACATATATACTTATTATCGATGTTATAGGCCATATCTAACAGTACTAAAGTATAAATATTCTATGCATCGGTACCTGTAATTGATTAACGAAATAAATCATTGTTTTTATTAGTTTAACCCCTTCCTTTGTAGATACTTTTACATGCTGCATGTATCTCTGTAAGAAGAGAATCACATAATAACTTTTGAGCACATAAGGACATGAGGAGTCTGCTAGGATGTGTGATCAATGCCAGGACCACCTCCGAGACAACATGAACATTCAAGACAAGGCACACTATTCACTCCTACATTCATACTAAACAAGGCGAACATTATAGGGTTATCATTATGGTCAAATTGTGTTCGAGGATTACTTGGGCTTTAATTTGTCTTACAGGTGAGGAAAAAAATTGGGGGAAAAAATCTCGCCCAGAAAACTTGTCCCGACCGGATATTCAACCCGAAACCACAGCGTTGGACTTAATAACTAACAAAATACATGCAAATATTTCACACAATTTTCATCGATCATGGTATAAGTGCTTTTGTTTTGGGCAAGAACGTATCATAATATTTTCTTCAAGAATAATAATAATAGTAGGCCTATATATTATTCTATTTTGTATTATTATTATTGCCAAAGGAATACGGAATTTTATGAAATTTCATGTTTTAAACTATTATTCAGAGAGCACTGAGACAAAGTATCTTCACATTTTATGATGTGCAGAATAAAATAAGACCAACAAAAAACTTTATATTTCATAATATTTTGGCTAAATGTTCATATTTTAGTGAACATTTTATATTGCTTCATATTTTAAACTTTGAAATTTTGGTTTTTTTTAATAACAGTTCTAGGAATTTATTAAAAACATTTTTAAAATGTAATGTTTTGACAATGTAATATGGTAGGCAAGTGAAAATTCCTTAGTCCCATACTGAATACGATAAATAAATTTGATAAAAGTAAATAATTGGATGATAAAATATAAAATGACAAGTTAGATAGAGGTTTTTCTCTGAAACTCCATCCCTACAACAGTAGAACAAAAATGTAAGAACAATAACCTCCTACCCTTCTAGTCAGGTAGCAGCCAGTTCCTTCTTGCTACCTATTTACTTGACCGCATTAACCTTTTAGCCGGTGAGGGGAAGCAATGGCGCTAGTGTTGAAGAGGGGAAAAGTGTCTCCTTCCACCGTTGGTACAAGGGAATAACTGGGAAAGTGGTATAATCAGTGGCAAAATATAGTGGTAGACCTACTTGAAATAGGAGACAAAGTTAATGAAAGATCATCGGAGGTTGTATGTCCACGGGGTTTTTGGATAATGTGACGTATAGAGAAATTAAATCAGCAGTTTATATACTGTGAATATAGGGTCTAAGTCCCGCGCTAGCCGAGTGGTTAAGGCAAGAAGCCTTGGCACAGAGCTACGGGACTGGCGCTGGTTCGAGTCCCCATGGGGGAAGAAATTTTTCTCATAGAATTTCGGCCATTATGGGACCGGTGCGGCATTTGGGTGGCTACAATAAGTAGCGACTCCAGGTTGAGAAGACCAGTTATAACGGCTGGCGGACCCGACATGCTGACCACATGTCACCTCTACACTGGCTTATGATCGTCTATCTCTGTGATTAACAGATGTGGACGTGATGCCAGCAGCCGGATGGTAGGCCTAGGGCCTCAAGGCCTGTCGCGCTTGGAGTTATAGGGTGTAACTTTCGTACTTGGCATTGTCACTAACTTACTATACACGACTGAAGGATAATAAACAGTCACTGCACCTGAGACAAGGGTCTACTATCTCCAACCCCTACTTACCCCTACCACATTCCTTTAGTTCGCAGTTTTTCCACATTGGAAGTTAACGTTATCAAGTAAATAAGAGTAGTCCTACTTTGTGAATGGATTGCACCGTTTGATTGTAGGAAAGACTGTTGATCCTGAACGTGTAGCAGTGCTTTTTTAAATAAGCGAAGTTCTTGTAGGTAAGTCCAACATTATTCTCACTTACATCAAACATGATACAAGTATTTATATATTAAATTTGGGAATTTTTAACATTATGAGGTTCAATTAATGAGAATTAAATGAATCGTGATTTTTTCTTATCTCATACTTCTATGTTTTTTTAAACACAGCACTGACTGAAAACAGCTGACGATGGTGATAATGGGTCACCGATACTGCAGTGCTGTGTTTAAAAAAACATAGAAGTATGAGATAAGAAGAAATCACGATTCATTTAATTCTTATGATACAAGTATACTTGCAAAACATAATGTTATGCGGAGCGCACTTTTCCGTCGTACAGAACGACAGGCAGGCGAGAGTTTACTATCAGAATATAGAAGACGCTTCTAACTATGTATTACGAACGGAATTGATAACTGGATCGTATAAAGTACAAGTAGACCAAGACTAGACACTGTGCTTGGCCCATTTCTTGAAAAAAAACTACTTCTTCTTCTTCGGCTTTCCCCCATTCATAGGTTTGCCGTCTTCAGTTTCCATTTATCTCTATCATTCCAATCTCCCTCTTCCAAATTCCTATCATCCATTATAAAGGTAGTTCTGACGTAGGTTTTCCATTTCCATCTTGATCTGCCACGTTTATTTCTTCCAGGGGGGGGGGGTGACCATTAGTATATATTTTTTGTGCATCTTTCATTTTCCATTCTTTGTACATGGCCATACCATTTAAGCGTTTGATTTTCAATCCTCTTAACAACAGATGTGGTGACATTCATTTCTCTCCAAAGGAATTCATTTCTTATTTTATCCTGTCTTGTTTTTTGGAGGCTTCTTCTAAAATAATCAAATTCAACTGTTCTAATTTTATTCTTTTGTAATTCCGTCAAAGACGAAGTTTCACTTCCATATGACAAAATATTCTGTATTATGCTCTTATAAATTTTCATTTTATTTTCCTTTGTAATATTTTTGTTCCAAATTATTCCATGTAATGTCTTAGTTGCATTTTTCGCCATTGCAATTTTAGTCTGTACATCTCTCTCACAGGTACCTGAACTTGTAATTATTGACCCAAGGTAATTAAAAAATTCACTCTTGAAAAAACTAATGTTACAATAATTCTAACTCTACTTCACCATGCCCATAGTTGAGTAAATCTTACTGTAATTGCAAAGATAGTTCTGAAATAATCAATCGAATTTATTGTGTATTAATAATTTTTAACATCTTATTTCTCCAAATATGGCATACTGGACTTAATCTACTTGTGCTCTGAAAAACAAATGTAATGACATTGTTATATTTGCATGTACTTGAATTCAAATACCTTCATGCAATATAAATAGAAATCATCCAAACGTAATGGGAGGTTGAAGCTCCCATCTTTCTAGACAATCGGCTTGAGTCGTTCACCGGGATAACGCCCCTGCTTGTTGGCCGCCTTTACCCCTAGAATATACTGCGTCTGATTCTCATTTCCGTTAGGAGCTAAGTTGACCAGGATGCTGCCAGAAGGTGTGGCCCAGCTAAAAATTCTGACCCCCCATCGAAACTCAAACCCACGACATGCCGGTTTGTAGCGTGATTCCTCAAACAACTACGTCGTGAACCATAAATATTGCTTCAAATCATGAACATGATATTTTATATTGGGTTAGAAATAATTAAAATGGAAATACAGTGAACATATTGATTTCTTGAACCACAAATAAGGTCTGCTTGTCTCATTTATGTGCTGGTATGTAAATTTATAAATTATAAAGGGCCTGTGCATGTAAATATATGTAAATAGTTTAGAAAATAGTAACTTCATAATATTTCTGTCATTTTCATATTTTTCACATTTTGTATTTATGATTTCATATTTTGGTATAATTTTCTTCATATAATTCCTCGCTCTACTTATAGGTTATATAGAATATTCAATAGAGTAAATCAGTTTCATTTTTAAAAATGTTGAAATGTATCCAGTTATATGCCTTCTAAAATATATACATCGATTATCGTAATTAGAGTGAAAGTCTATTCATCCAATATCCAATATTAGACTGATATTATATTTGGAAATGCATAGATTTTCCCTACACTAGAACAGGCTAACAAATGTTTTATTCTTATAATCTACATTATAAAGATATACTTCATAGATCAGATCCATATAAGAATAATTTTGTCTCAAAAGTAAGTCTTTCAAAAGCATATATAAAAAAATATTTTTAAATGTCGAGGGAGGCGAAATAGGTTTTACCTTATTAACCAAATTTACTACTACTTGAATAAGAACATTGAATCGTATAATTATCTAAAAGCTGCAACTACTATGCTCTTAATGTGTTGGCATTCTCCACACGTTTAGAGCTCTCTGGAGATCAATAAAGGCAACAGTGTAGATTACGTACCGAATTCAGTAATTTTAACTACAATTGCTACACTAATACATAATTACAAGTTTTGTCATTGCAAATGGAATGTGAAAAGTTTGTGTCTGGCTTCCTCCTGTATTTATTATGTACACATTACTATGGAAATGGGACAATTCGACCTCATATAAAAAACTATTAGTTTAATTACAATGGCACAACATTTTACAGATGCAACATTTTGAGAGCAGTTACGCGTCGTAAACCCACTTGATTATCGTTTCAATTAGTGTTATGGGTACTGCATTTGACTGCAGTGTATTGTGCATGTAGTAAAAATAGAGTAATATTATTTAGGATAATTAAAATGCATAAAATAAGTCAATTCACTTCTGTACTAATAATAGTATAATTCTCATTCTGATTTTAGGGAAGTAAGTTGAATCTACCAGTGAGGCCATTGGCAACGGCATGTAATTGCTCAACTTACTTTCCTAGGGAAGAAAAGCAATTGACTTAATGTAAAAATGTTACCTACTTAAAATTTTATTGAATAATCTTCTTCTTCTTCATCACGGTTTAGGCTTATTTACTAGCCTCTTCCGGCTCCAAATTGCTGCTGTTTCCATCTTTTCTTTGGTCTTCCCAAAACTACTACTTCCTTGTGGTGAATAGCTGTATGCTGCTTTTGGTGTTCTATTCTCAGTCATCCTTGCCAAGTGTTCTTCTGTATTTCACTATTGTTGTGTTTATTTCCTCTACTTTTAGTTGTCTTATTTCTGTTATGTTTTTTGTCTGTTCTTTGATATTCTGCTATTGGTCCGAGGAATTAGATTTCAGCAGATTGTTGTGTTGTCACTGTCCATGTTTCGGATCCATAAGTAATAATAGGCACTGCCATTGTCTTGTATAATTTCATTATAGAGTCTTTCCTGGCTTTATTTTTCAAAGCTCTTTTTAGTGTTCTTGTTATATAATTAAACTTATTTAGTTTGTTATTTATATCTGTTTCCGCTGTGTATGATATTTCGCAACCTAGGAAGTTATATCTTACCACTTGTTCTAGTGGTTTATTTTCTAATATTATCTTTGTCCGAACTTGATGAGCGCCCTTGAAAGCCATTGTTTTTCTGCTGATATTTCCATGTTGTATTTTTTGATATTTCATTTAGTTTATATAGCATTCTTTGTAGTTCGTCCTCTGTTTTTGCTATTAAAATCCGGTTATCTGCAAATGCTACTGCTTTTATTACTATATTTCCTAAGTTAATTCCCCCAGTCGTCATTTGCTTCCATGATCTTATCATGTCAAAATAAATGTTAAATAGTGTGGTTGATAATGGACAACCTTGTCTAACTCATCCTGTTATATGTATTGGTTCCCTTTGATTTATTTTTATTTTCTCATACATTTTCTTAATTACTGCTATCAAGTGTAGTAGAATTCCTTTTTCACTAAATATGTTCCATAATTTTGGTCTAGACACTTTATCAAAAGCCTTCTTATAATCCATAAAGAGGATGTGCCTCTCTAAGTTCAATTCTCTTCGCTTCTCTATTATTTGTTTTAAAGTGAATACGTTGTCTGTGCAGATTCTTCCTTTCCTAAATCGTGTCTGCTCTTCTGATATGATTGCGTCTACTATAGTTGTTAATCTTTGGTTGATCATTTTTGCATATATTTTGTATGCTACACATAGTAAACTTATGCCTCTATAGTTTTCTGGCTTTTTTTTATCGCCCTTATTAAATATTGAGATTATTTTTCCAATTTTCCATTCTTCTGGTATTGTATTTTATTCCAGCACTTGTTATAGAATTTTAATAATCTTTCTTGAAAATTCTTTGGGGCATGTTTTTATCAATTCTATGTTTACATTGTCTATCCCGCATGCTTTATTATTTTTACATTTCTCTGATATTTCTATCATTTCTTGCATCTTTAATTCATCTACTTCTGCATAATGTTCGTTTGTTTCTACGAGGTTATTTCTTCTTTTATTAAATAATACAATACGATTTTATTCTGTCACACTTATTTCTCACTTTGATAATTCAAATTTATAGTCATTGAACAGTTGTTACAATTATTAACATTAGCCACAAAATTTGGGTGATTTTCATTAGTATTTTTCTCATTTATTTCAATACGTTTCTCTATGTTGAGTAATACATTCTTAAATATTCTGTATACTCTTTCATATATATTTTTCGACTTTGAACCGCAGCATTCGCCGCTTCCTCTAAATCACAATTAATCGTGTATGTAATTAATATGCAGTCTGAAACTGTTACTTAAAATATCTACCACTAATCCAAGCAACAATAAACAATTGCAGCTTTTTATCAACATTCCCTTGCTCTCAAACAATTTAACTCTTCAAACCAAGATATAAATTCACTAAATATAAAAACTAAACATAATTATTACATTATTAGTATAGGAGTGAACAAAATTATATACGCAATTCTCTAAAACTCGGGCTCAGATACGTCCTCGGCTACACTCTAATTTAACACAGGAAGTTACTACAGACCTTACGGATTATGCCAGTGTCCCTCTACCTACAGAGGGTAGATGTTGCCAAACTCATAATAACGGTATTTGTTTGTTAAGGAGGGGTGAAGCGGCAAAGTTAGCAGTATTTTTTCCAAATCTATGTACTATACATTTAGAAAACATACTTTTTACGGCATGCAAACTAGTTTTATAGTAAACATGAGAGTCGACACTTTCACACATGATAGTACAGATCTGCAATATTTCAGTGACAAGTGGTAACTGTTTTTTTCTTCAAGACGGGGTGGCTTTCTCGGCTACAATTTACAACTATGTACCTGCTGTGTTGCAATCTTCAGTTTTATATAAGGATCTCTCACATGAAAATACTGTTAAAATGGCAACCCAGTTCCCTATTCCAAACACACAGTAACTTCCTGGGTTAAATCTGAGTGTAGTATAGTATATTTCAAAACATGAGGACTTCGCCTCCCACCATAGGCTCATGGCAAGTACAACCCTCCCGAGTTAACAATGACAATGTACTGTTTCTAGATGTTTGTCTCTTTTGTCCACTGGCATTTAAAGGATTACAAAAGGGTTGCCTTTTGTTCGCAGAAATTTAGAATGTAGAAAAGAGGAGCTAATTCCAAGGTACTTCCAGGAACTGAGGTTCTTAAGGTACGTACACATATGCGCGCCGCGAACACGAACGGCGCGAGCGCGCGGCGCGTGTTATGTTCATCTAAATTATTAATTTCAACGAACCTCCTGCGATCCATAGGAAACCCACAAACCTTCAGTAGACATTTTGCAGAGCAGGTGTAACCAACGATGTCTATTCCCTTTCCGTTCTCCCGCTTGTCCTGCATTCTTTCCCAAAAATAGGGACTTTTTTTTAAATGCCGCGGGACGCGGGACAAATTGTTAAAAATCGGGACTGTCCCGCCAAAATCGGGACGTCTGGTCACGCTTATTACTTATTACATCTTATAACTTTATTTATACTTTTTCAAATATTATAGCATTAAAGGAATTAAAAAAAATATATGATTTGTATATCCATCCATAGTAATTCTGCCCGAAGGCAGGTCCTTCACTGAAATCATAGCATTTTCATGCTATGCTTGCAGCTTTACTAGGGAATTGTGTAGGTGTGGTAGCTTCCCGTTGCTTTCCACACCGGTGAAGGATGATGAGATGATGATGATATGATAATGATAAGGATGATGATGATGGCCATATGATTTCGGGGACCGTTTGGGCCTTAAAGTTTTCCTGACATTTGTCTTACAGGTGAGGAAACACCCCGATAAAAACCTCACCCAGAAAAATTGCCCCGACCGGGGATTGAACCCGGGCCCCGCTGCGTGACAAGGCAGCACGCTACCTCGAGACTACAGCGGTGGACATGATTTGTATATATATGTTTAAAATTATTAAGAATCAATCTCACCATAACATGGCCTTAATTTTTAATAAAAATGTACGTGATTATTATACTAGAGGTTGTACTTTATTGCACAAAGATACTAGTTCCTAAAAAAAAAGGTATAAAAGGGATTCGTTATGCATTAATCAACCATTAAAATAACTACTTACCTATTGAATATCAACATTTCACGAATGTTAAACATTTTTCTAATTGTATTAAAAAATATTTTTTCTCATTGCTTTCTTAGTTAATTTTGTTAATTTTATTATTATTAATATTATCCTGTTTAAATATTGTATTTATATGTGTATATATATTGTGCATCTATAGTAGTTTGTATTACTTAAACTTATGCCTGAATTTGTTTTCTTGTTTTTATTGTTAATTGTTTTATGGCCATTATTTTTTGTATATTGCCCCTTAACATGAGCAGTCTTGCTCTTTGGAGTCTTTGAAGAGATAAATAAATAATTAGCAATAAATGTGTTTATATATTGTATTGTTTTGTGATACTTCATACATAATATTATGAAATGAACGTCTTAAATAAATAATGTTTTCTAAATAATTCTAATTTATTTATACAATTACAGTACACACGAAAAAAAAAAACCCATATCATTGAAAAAAAGAAACAGGCATCTCCTTTCAATGATTTTTTAAAATGATCCTTATGTTGTGGATCCCACAATAATTGCTTGCTTCTATAAATGTCAACAAGTTTTAACACGTTTTCCTCTGACCACTCCATACTCAAATAATAGGTGCGCACCGAAAGCAACGAACCTCTCAGGTACCCGTCCAAATCTAAACAGCGAACCATCAAAGTGTTCGTGGAAAAAACCGACAATGAGTGGATCGTGGTGAGAGACGCGCGCACCTTAAAACCCCGTCCAAATCTGACGAACATGGTGCGGCGCGCGCGCCCTTCGTGTTTGCGGCGCGCAGGTGTGTACGTACCTTTATACGAGAATTTCCCGGAAGGATCAAAACGCTGGAGGGAAAATTTTCTATAGGATCGTAACAGGCCTTGGCCTAATACTTGGAAGGAAGAAGAAGAAGAAGTATTTTTACTATGATAGTATACTACAATGTGAGGTTGGGAAGTGGTTTTTACAGAAGTGAGGAAATCCGAGATTCTGTAAAACACTTCACAAACGTGCGTTGTACATTATTTTTTGCGCTATGATGTTTTCAAAATAATAAATAATAGTAAAATAACATCGTTGTTGGAAATATTTGCGTTCATTATAAACAACTGACTAACGTTAACAGTGTGGCCAATGTTTATACGGTAAATGCCGAAAATAATTTAGTTGAGACTACAGCAGATCGTGACACCAATCAGTCATGAAATAGCGGCAAGTACGAATTTATTATATTATATTATTTCAAATGAAGTTCAGTTAATTTAAAATGCAGTGATTTGTTTCATATAATGTATATTAACACTAAGTTTCGGTTATATTTTTGTATATACATTGTACGTAGTATACATAAAGAGCACGAGGTAATATGTAATATTACAGTATAATTATTTAGGTTGGCAACCCGGAAATTTAGGAAATTGAACTTTCAATCATGGTCGCCTTTGCTGTAAGTATGACAGAACGTATTACCGTGCAAAAATTGTTGTAAAGTATTCAGTCATAAAATAAAATAAGTTAAAATATACCTTCTTAGGTAAAATCCGTCGTCCTCAACTTATAAAATATGTGATATTTATGCCTGTAGGCCTTTCAGAACATCCGTTCCATCTTCAGCAGGTCACTCTTCGCTACAGCGTCCAGTATGATGGTTGATGCTGCTGGTCCTATGATGCTCAAGATGGAACGGATGTTCTGAAAGGCCTACAGGCATAAAGATTACATATTTTATAAGTTGAGGACGACTGATTTTACCTAAGAAGGTATATTTTAACTTATTTTATTTTATGACTCTCCACCTCAACGGTTTTAACAATGAATTTTATTAGTATTGAAAGTATTCAGTATCAAATTACTAATATTGTCTTTGTCGTAACTCGCTTTCAGGCTCAGAAGATGTGAAAAATCGTGTCAGTAGTAATCTGGAATACTTTTTTTTTGATCAGTAATAGAGTAAACACTTTTCTGCTGTTTGTTTATAAGAGACTAGGGTGATAATGTATAAGAATGTGTTTGTTCTGTAATTGAAGTATAGCATACGGGATAATATAGCTGAAGTTTGAATTCTACTAAGAGAATGGTTTATTTATAAAGCTCTCGCTATGAATGTAAATGTTATGATGGAACTGAATGTTTCAAGTTGGTGTGACAGAAACAATGAGAACAAAGGCACCATGAGCCTGACAGCCAGGCGTTTCACGTAAAATTCTATAGATAGAGCAACTAAGACCCCTTTACACATTAATCAAAACGTAGGATGTTACTTCCAAATAATACATTTAGATACCAAACTGTGCAAGCTGCAAATTTCTGAATTAATATTATCTCAGTTAATTACTCACTTTTAAATCGTAAAAATAAAATAAGTTAAAATATACCTTCTTAGGTAAAATCCGTCATCCTCAACTTATAAAATATGTATTCTTTATGCCTGTGACAACACCACATTAGGACCAGCAGCATCAACCATCATACTAGATATTGTAGCGAAGGACCTGCTGAAGATGGAACGGAAGTTCTGAAAGGCCTACAGGCATAAAGAATACATATTTTATAAGTTGAGGACGACGGATTTTATTTTAAGACTCTCCACCTCAACGGTTTTAACTATGCATTTTATTAGTATTGATTTTAAATCGTTTCTTTAGACAATATTGATTTCATTCATTTATTCAGCCATGTTTAAATATATCTGGATGTTATTTTATTTATTTTAATGCAGTGACATTTGACAAACGTTATTAGCCCACAATAACTGGAGAAAACGAAAAGTAACAAACAATAACTAGAAACTATTTATAAAAGGTTCATCTTTTCCCTGGCCTCCCAATGTCTGTCCACGAAATATCTCTGGATGTTTCATTGATTAATGTGACAAAATAAGATAAGTATCAGATTTTTACATATTTCTAGACCGCGATATTCAGTGGGAGTGGCCGCTTTATGTTTGAGGTTAGCAGACACACAGCTGACAACATCTCAGCAATTTCAAACCTTACTAGCTGCGTCAAGAGCATTGATTGGTTGTGGCAGACATCTACACCTTTATTCTTATTGGCAGTAGAGGGCGAATTCTCCCTTTACCCCTCGTATAACCTAAACTTCAGAGCCGGAGGTATGACGGCTCAGGTATAGTGGCGAAGATAAGCGAATGACTGGACAAGTTGTATAATCAGTGGAAAAATATAGTAGCAGACCTACTTGAAATGGGAGGTGAAATTAATGAAAGATCTTCGAAGTAAACACAAAAACTGAAAGAGAATTATACATACAACATTAAAGAATAAAACAAGAAGAGATACTAGACTGAAGTTTTATAAAACATTAGCAGTTCCTGCATTACTTTATGGGAACGAAACTTGGGTAATGACCAAAAAATTACAAAGTAGAATACAAAGCGCAGAAATGAACTTCCTTAGAAGGACAAAAGGCTGTACAAGATTGGATCAAATAAAGAATGAAGATATAAGAACAGAGTTAAATATATATCCATTGAATGAGAAAATCAAAGAATATAGACAAAAATGATTTACACATGTAGAAAGAATGAATGTAACAAGCATACCAACTACAAGCCAAGAGGTTCAAGGAATGTAGGAAGGTCAGTTAAAAGATGGACAGAACAACTGTTAGAGGCGGAACAGGCAATTTTTTGCGTAGCCCGTGAGGTGAAGAAGTTCTTCGGAGTTTGTATGCCTACAGGTTTCTGGATAATGTTACGTACAGAGAAATGAAATCAGCACTGATTTCCAACTACTGTCTGGCAGACTTAAATTTGTATACGCTGTGAATATAGGGCCTAACTTTCGCACTTGACATTGTCGACAACAACTGACTCTACACGACTGACGGATAATAAACACTGTCATTGCAATCTGAGACAAGGATCTACTACCTCCAACCCCACAGAGGACCCAGAGGAGAAAGTAGACAAGTTTCGCATATATGCCACAAGCGGTGCTAGTGTAGAACAACTAACTCTACAAATTTTCGATTTTTTTTGTGGTACTAATATGAAATTCAGCACCGTCTGGTGGTAAAATTATTGATTATAATTATACAATCCCATGTGGTGAATAATCATGGAATTGAACTTTTATAGGAATAAATAACAATTTATCTTAAATTATGGAATTATGTATACGTAGCCTCTCAGACCTAGATATTTTTTTTTTGTTTTAACAGAGGGAAAAAATGGAAATAAATAAAACATGTTAATTTATCTTCGTTTATTAAAATTTAAAAACGTGCATTGTGACTTATTTTAAACATGTCTACAATTGATGTACCCTCTTATTCTCACATACATATTTTATACATTATTTATTAAAGAACCTTAGCCATGTCGTACATCTGAAATCCATTATAAAGTTACTCACATTTTTAAATGTTTATTAAAAATGGCTGTACACTAACATCACTCTTCCTAACCAACAAATCTTAGAATTTTAACACTTCTAGTAGGTTTGTCTTTGAAAATAGATTCACATTAAAAACGTAAACAAGTTTGAATTTACTTACAAATTAGAGTAAAATAAAATCTAAGTAATGATTTTTAACTTTCGATATTATAAAATTTGTACTGTACCATCTACATAGAACGAAATGGTAGTAGTTAAAAATATCAATTTACAAAATGGTTAATTTCCCATAATCCCGAGTGAACACGCCGTGTGCCTTGCATTTTTTTTATTTAGTTACATATTCTGTTACTACGAAGCAGCGCTATCATTGTAGTTTGCTCATTGTAGTTCATCGTAAACGACCGTAAATTTTTAGACGCCACTGTAAGCAGTTTTCCCTCTATGTATTCGGTCTCTGTATGCTCCAACCCATTACTCGCCCTTTCCACATTCTTTTAGTTCACAGTTTTTCCGCATTGAAAGTTAACGTTGTCGATTAATAGACGTTAAGGTAAACACAATTAACAACTCAGCTGATTGCGGCAATATGTTTTGTCTCCTCAATAAACTAGCATTCGCATATAGCATAAATATATTGAGAACAAAGGGAATTGCCATGAAATCGGAGATACGTTTATCGGAATTCAGGTATTAAGATTGTTCCCTTGAGAAGAGTTTTGAAAATTGTATACTAATCTTCATCGATTCCACTTACTAGACATCGAAAATGACCGCGGTGGTCTCGAGGTGGCGTGCTGCCTTGACACGTAACGGTCCCGGGTTCGATCGCGGGCGGGACAAGTTTCCTGGGTGAAGGTTTTTACGGTGTTTTCCTCACCTGTAAGACAAATGTCAGGATACTTTAAGACCCAAACGTTCCCCAAACACATCTGACCATTATTATTATTATCATATTCCCATTTTTAGATTAAGTTTAGTTCAAAGCCTCTCCTGGCGCATCATTACCATCATCATCACCTTTCATATCATCGATGAAGCATAAACCTGCATTCCAAGCGCCCCAACCTTCTTCTTGTAACCCCATGTTTTCCGTGACAGAGATTTAGGCGCTCTCCCCCTACAGGGAAGAATTTGAACCATTATAATTTATGATGATCTTAAAGAAGATTTTCGGGCTGTAGACCGTGGTCGTGAGGCTTTTCGCCAGAGACTGCGTCTGGCATCCTCAAGGGTCTATGGCGAAACGTCGGGGAACTACAAGACTCACGACCACGGTCTACAGACCGAAAATCTTCAAGATCATCATAGCAACTCCGGCCGTTTAAGTCTATGTTAATACATATTAATTTAGTTACACTTGTTTTCGTATAGATGTCATTTTTGAGTGGTCCGTGGTCAGCGTTCCGCCTCATACTGACATCTAGGAAACTAAGGTAGTTCTAGGACAGAAAAATTCGGTAAATTTTGCTTAGAGGCCTTTTCATTCAGGCTTGAGGATTTTTTTAAAAGCCTGAAAATCTTCAGACCCGGGACCCACGGCTTAAAGTCCCTCCCGGATGACTTGCTCCTTGGATTTTTCCATCATAAAAAAATCCATATACCCCGGCCGGGTTTGAACCCGCGACCCTCGGGACCTCAGAAGTGTGTTACAAGTACGCCATGCCAAGAGAGAATACCAGAAATTCCTAATGACAACTGGTGGCATTGATTAAAAAGTTATGTCTATATGTATGTATGTAAGTGTATGTTTTCATTCTCTGGCAGCCATTTTTTCGGAACTAAACTCGGCATGTGGCAGTTCATTAAGGAAAAAAGTCGAACTCGTTAACCAACAAAATTGGACCATTAGGAGTGGGGTTAATATGAAACGAAATTTTTAAAAAATCACTCTACCAGCAGCATATTTCGTTTTTTCGCAACGAAATTCGGTGTATGCTATTAAAATATAATGGGAAAGGTATTCACCAGGAATCAGCGAAATCCGACCATTAGAAGCGGGTATATGCTACCAGAAAGCCCTTTCTACAGGTGACGGGTTCAAAACATTGGTTTGCATGTTCCATAGAGGGTATTCTTCTTCTTCTTCCTTCCAAGTATTAGGCCAAGGCCTGTTTACGATCCTATAGAAAATTTTCCCTCCAGCGTGATCCATCCGGGAAATTCTCATATAAGATTTGAAAGCATAATAATAAGTCCTACAAAAGAAGGGAGGTTACAAATAACTTAAAAATTGAAATAGTTTATTATTATTATTATTATTATTATTATTATTATTATTATTGTAAAATTATTCAATAGGTTATTAAAACGTGTTGTTCTTTAGTCTCTAAAGTAAGCCTGAGATATCCATATGAGTTTGCTTTCTTGTTAACTTAAATGACTAGAATAATGCCATTTCAAGGGATGAGCTGGGATGGTCATATTATTCAAATTCTGCGATATGCACGGATGCCGGTTGACCAGGGCTGTCACAGGAGTATTCTATAGTAATCTGCCCTAGTGCAGGTCCTTCACTGCAATTATAACATTTTCACGCTATGCTTTTGCAGCTTTACTGTAATCTCTCAGGTTTAACTTTACAAGAAATTTGTAGAATGAGACAACTATACTCACCTCTCTTACTCGCACTAGTGTTGCCGGTATTTCTTCACCAGATGTTAATAGGGAAAAGGGAGAAGAGGAAAACTGACAACAGGGTGGGTTCTTTCTTTTGTATCTCGACTTAAGTGGTCAATGATGTACACTTATCTCTCTCTCTCTCTTTCTCTCTCTATCTATCTATCTCTCTCTCTCTGCCAAATTAAGCCAGCTATACAATAGGTGTGGTAGCTTCCTATTGCTTTCCACCCCATGGGATGATGATAATGATGATGCACGGATGTAGGCTGATCAGGGCTGTCGCACTATCACAGGAGTATTATATAGTGTTCTGCCCTAGTGCAGGTCCCTCACTGCAATTATAACATTTTCTCACTATGCTTTGCAACTTTACTAGGGAATTATAGGTGTGGTAACTTCCCGTTTCTTTCCACACCGTGTGATGATGATGATGATGATGCACGGATGCCGGCTGACCAGGGCTATCACACTATCACAGGAGTATTCTATAGTGTTCTGCCCTAGTGCAGGTCCTTCACTGCAATTATAACATTTTCACGCTATGCTTTGCAGCTTTACTAGGGAATTATAGGTGTGGTAGCTTCCCGTTTATTTCCACACCGTGTGATGATGATCATGATGATGGTGGTGGCCAGAAGATGATCGGGGACCGTTTGGGCCTCAAAGCTTCCTGACATTTGTCTTACAGATGAGAAAAAAACCCGATAAATATCTCACCCAGGAAATCACAGGTGTAGATGAGATGAAATTAAATCAAATGAAATAATGGACATGCATATTGAGAAGTGGTAGAATGAACTTTTCACAGAAGAAAAACGGAAGAAGCTCTGTGAAAAGCATGTCCTGGCTCCGATTCGTCTACTAGTGACCCCACATGTGATTGAACGAGATGGAGAGCGAATGCACCACAGAGTCCCTTGTTTTCTCGTTAAATCGCCTATAATTAATTTGGCGGGGAAGGAGTAGAATGTGGACATGAATGAGAGAGCAAGGAACGTGGTAACAAGCTGTTGAATCCCGGAACTGATCCGCTTCTCCCTTGGGTGAGCACAGGAACTTTCTCCGGCACTTCTTGAGAGAAACAAGAGACTTGCGTAAAAACGTCAGAGCTGTGCGGCGCGGCGGCCTGAACACCACACATCCAGTCTCCAGCAGGAATGTCAGTGCATTTGTTATTCATAGTGACAGTGTAATTGTGATCTTGTCAACATTGTGTTGTACAGACCTTTCGGTAAAAATAAGGAAGTGCTTGGAATATCAACAAAAAAGGATTAAAAATGTAATTGTAAAAACGCGAAACTTTCTCTAGTTACCACAACTTCGTTTACTATATATCTTATTACCAAACTGACAAGTATTCATGGACATTTTTATTTTTAAGTATTGTTTATGTTTTGAACTCGCGAACTTTAGACACTGAAGAATTAATACTTTCCAAAATAATATTTATAATAAAACAATAACATTAGCAATAATAACAGTAACTGTTAATAATAATAATAACTACAATAGTAATGATTAATAATAATAATAATAATAATAATAATAATAATATTATTATTATTATTATTATTATTATTTGTAGTAGTAGTAGTAGTAGTAGTAGTAGTATTGTTTATAAAAAGAATAATAATGGTAATAATACTAATATTAATATTATTATTATTATTATTATTATTATTATTATTATTATTATTATTATTATTATTATTATTATCATGTCCATCGCTGTGGTCTCGAGGTAGCGTGCTGCCTTGTCACGCAGCGGACCCGGGTTCGATTCCCGGTCGAGACCGGCTCCTGGGTGAAGTTTTTTTTTTTTTTTGGGTTTTTCCTCATCTGTAGAACAAATGTCAGGAAGCTTAGGGCCCAACGGTCCCCGAAAATCATCCGACCATCATCATCATCATCCTTCACCGGTGCGAGGCTACGATTGCAGAATGGATCATCATCATCGCCACCATTATTTTCTCTCTGTCTCTATCTATCTCTCTGCCTTAAAGCTCTTCCTTTGTAGGTACTTTACGAGCCGCACATATACTGAACCACGTATGATCATGACGTGCGGAGAAGATTATTAATTCTGGGTTATAATCGTACACAAGTAGATCTCTTCAACGAGGCAATACAAACATTAATACTGCCACGCCATTTACTCTTGCATTCATCCAGGATATGGTTAATGTGATAAGGGTCGTTACAATAGCATCATTTCGACGACTCCGGAGTCCCTTAAAGTGGTTTTTCGCACAACTGTTAAAGATTTACATGAATGTGTTAGACTAGTGTTAATAATATAATGGCTTATTTCTAGATTCTTGTAAATAATATGAAGTTAGATTGAATTTCATAAGGTTACTATGCCTACGACATCTTTGATGGCATTCCCAAAGTGTTAAGTTGTGCCAGTACAATTTAAGGGGGGTGATGGGTGAAATTTTCGACATTTTCGGTCAAATTTAGCATTTTTGTTTTTTTGTATTAAAAAATACTTTGTACCTTAAAGTATAAGTTGGCGAAGTTTCAGTCTCCTTAATGACTGTAGGAGGGCATGTATGCTACATTCTAATTTAACTGCATGCAAACTTTCAAATTGACTTTTCCACACTTTTATTTTTCATTGCATTTCAATATATTCAAATCAAAATAGCATTGACATGATAGAAGCATGAAATTTTAACTGCGTGTCCCTCACACTATGGCTAATTATTCTATGCATGGATTTTGAAACAACGTTGATAGTTTTTTTAAATAAAAAATGAAATATGTGTAGTAATTTTAAAAATATATATGCAGAGGATTTATATATGTTTTTCTTCCTTTATTATAATGATATAGAAAAGTTAATGCACAGTGTTGTTCTAAATAAGTCAGTGGTCGTGTAGAAAACAATTTTTAAAAATGTGCAAATTTTTAAATGGATTTTCTTCAATAACCCAAAAACCTTTAAACCTAGAAGTTTGAGACTTCAGTATAATATTACCTATTATGGCATGAATGTGTGAACAAAAAATCAAGTATGTAGCCTAAAAAATGTAGAAAATAGAAATTTCACCCATCGCCCCCTTAAACAAATTATGGAAAAGAACTATTACTTGTAAATAAAGCATTACTGAACTTATGTTCGTATAACATTATTCCATTCTTAAAATGAGACGAACTTCGAAATTTTGACATGTGTATTTGTTGTACGATTTAACATTTGGTGTTGCAAGTACTAATTTCTTGTAACTTCAATCGCGTTTATTTTTTCATTTTTTATTTTTATTTTATTTATTTATTTATTTATTTATTTTTTGGAGGGAAGTTTTGAAACCATATTTGAATTCAGTATGAAATATGTATTCAGTTTAATTGTATTTCATTTTTGTCTCTCTTCTCTCTTTACCTAGTTAAATCTCTTCCTTTATATGTATTTTTATGTCCCACGCCACACTGACCTTACAAGGACACAACCTATCGGCAGAGGATTTGTAACGTTCTTTTTTTGACCACACAAGAACATGGGAGACCTCCCTGGATGAGTGATCAACTCAATGTCAGGACCCCTCCGAGACAACACGAACGTTTTTAAGACGAGATACGCCGTTGACTGATTCATTCATACTAAACAAGGCCAATATGATATGGATAATTTTGATAGCTACATGATGTTCGGGGACCATTTGTGCCTTAAAATTTCTTACAGATGAAGAAAAACCAAAAGAACTCACCCAGGATATTTGTCTCCACCGGGGATCGAACTCGGATTCGCAGCGTATGAAATAACGACTTTATGCCGAGACCACACCGTATTTGAAGAATCGTACATACATTCTTACTAAATTGGCTAATCACATTCGACCTAGTTTGTTTCCTCTTCGTTTACAATTTGTCATTCCTTTCCCAACAAATAAATTGGGGACCTGAATTCTAAAACATGCTATGTACATTTTTTTTTTTAATTTTCAGGATAAACATAAAACTGTTCAATCCAGTTGATATTTTAGTTTATGAACTTTTTATGTAAGACATGTTTAAATGTATCTTTTAAAATATCAAGGAACAGCCAGGCTGTTGTCTTGTCCTTCAAAATCAAATTTTAAAAATTGACTTAGCATGATTTAGCAGCAGAATTATGGAAAAAAGTGCAAAATGTAATAAATAATTACGTATAAATTGAATTCTAAATCATAATTCCATGGACGTAGCATGATTTAGAATTGAAGTATTTTTTATTATGTCTATGGGAAAGAGTGTGATTTAGAGAGTTTTTGTCATTCAGGACCATAGCATGATACATTATTAATACCATAGCTATGTTGTGTTTTACTCAATATGTCATATTTTGGAGTTAGCATGTTTGGAATTCAGGTCTCATATTTTTTTTAACGAAAAAAGTCAGGCTACATTATTTTAAGTTGGTTCTATATTATTGCAGTCTCTGTCTTTCAAACGTACGGGTATATTAAAAATAAAGGCAAACTTTTAATAAGCATTTCATCGCCTTATTTCTAAAATCTCGTAAGTCTAATTGAACTCAATTTTCAGAAAAGCATAAAAACATTTTTTTTAATATTGCTTATTATTTTGTACCTATATTTTTAAGGTTCAATTTTGAATGTTTACATTCAAAATAAGACATTACAAATTGTTTATTTATATACATCTTTTCAATGTTTACACATATTTCCGTCCCTAAAATTTTATTTTCCTTCTCCACTCGTCCCTATCCATCCAATCCATGTTCTCCAGTCCTCTTGTTTTCATTTCAGTTTTTATTTCTTAACATAATTACAAAATAATACGCAATGTAAAACATGTTTTTGTCTTGAAAATTTTGATAAATTAGACTTACGAGGTTTTAGAAGTAAGTGACAATATATATATATATATACACCCCATACGTCTCGCGTGGGGATACGATTGCTCCCTAGCGGGAGTTTTTTAACCAATCTATTTCAGTAACGCTTATTTACCCATAATGTCAAGGAGTGTCATGTGGTTAGCACATCGCCTCAATGAGACTTCTAGTAAGCAATTAAGGTATTACTTGGATGTATGAAGATCGGTTAAATTTTACATAGAGGCATTTTCATTCAGGCTTGCGATTCTTTTACGACCCTGGAAATCTTTAGATTCGGGACCCACGGCTTTAAATCCCTCCCGGAAGGTTTGTCCCTTAGATTTTTCCACCCTAAAAAGATCCATCGACCCCGGCCGAACCGTCGACCCTCAGGGCAAGAAGCAAGGAACATAAATGCTAGACGACCGCGGCATATGGATGTTTATTATTAAGGCAGTATGAAGCATTTTTTTTTTCATTAGCCCTTAATTTGCAAAACATGTAATTATAATCCTTGGGCAAAATGCGTTGAGAATGTGGCCTACTCTGCGTCTGGTTGACCCAGTGGCGGGTCCCTCCTTTGGGAAGAGCCCCGGGTTCCTAGACACTGTCAATTTGTCCCGGTAAATTTTGAGGTTAAATGTTTGAGTTGCTGTTTGGTTCATTTTTTTGGGGGCTCATTTCTCGTGCCAGTTATTTAAATGTTGCGGACCGCACTGAAAACAAAATCTCATGCATGACTTATTATTAGGTTTATTGTGTAAATCGACACTCATTTCAGTTATTACTACTCGTTTGTGTTCTTCTGTCACATTAATAATAAATACATCGAACTAATTGTTGTATCCTATAGGATACGTTGCCAATTAAAGGGTTAAAGCCACGTTCCGTTTACAATAGATTTAAACTCGGTTTGAATCCGGATTCGAGCTTTGTCTTTATATGGCGCACTATACCTACGCGGAAAACTGAAACAAGTCAGTTGTGTTTGTCACGAAATGCGTTTCACATGCTGTGACATTCACTGCACCGAAACAACATTTTTGTAATTTGAAACTTCCTGCATTGGCAGTTTGATACAAGTTTCATGTGTCGTATCATTCATCATAAGCTTTGTATGCATATAATGTGGAGATGCATATATGATAAGAAATTCATTTCATATGTAATTGCTCTTGGTGAAGGTTGGTGTCTGTTGTAGTTCCTTGTTTCTATTACTGATAAGTTCTCATACAATATTTTTAATTCTTAATGGTAATGAATCACGATTAATCTATACATTAAGTATAATGTTGGCATTAAAATAACATAGGCTTGTGATTAACAATAATGTGACAATTTAATAATAATGTTTATTTTTTTATTTAGGAATATTCAACAATACAGAGTTTCTCCTTCAACCCAAAGTGATTTGTCGCCGAGGTTCCTGTCTAAAGCATCTTCTTCCCTCAAATCTCTAGCTTCCATACTTTTCTTCACTCCATCCATCGTTCTCTAGGTCTCCCTCTTCCACTTCTTCCATTAGCTTTCCAATTAAGGACCATAATAATAATAATAATAATAATAATAATAGTAATAATAATAAAAATAATGATAATAATAATAATTATTATTATTGTTATTATTTTATGTTGGTTAGCTGATTAAATGGGATTATCATTTAATGACCGATACACACATTATAATAAACTCATAAGTACTGTATCAACCCTTAAGTTTTGGCGAAACGCTAAATACACGTGCCAGTTATTTGAAAGTAAAAAAAAAATCGTGTATAAGTTATTACTGTATATAGGTCTACTGTTCTTATACGAAACAAATTTAAGTAATTTATACTCTAATGTTTTTTAGTTTTATTAAAAAATGTCTGTCATTAAACCGATGTTTCATATAGAATACGTTGCTATAATTCAAGAATTGAAGGTCAGTACACTATTTTTAATAGTAATAGATCTCTGGAAACAATATCTTGTCCAATCCTGTATAGACATGATCAAATAGCACAGTTCATACAGCCAAACAATACAACACAAAGTTAGAATAGCTTCTACTCCCAACACCCTATTGTATACAAATCTTGCTCTATTCTACAAAACACGATACTGGAACAGAACACTTAATTACGACATTCTGTAAGCTTATGTACGTGGAAGTGTGTTTAAATAGTTTTTAACTCCCTTGTTTTACCATCTGTGCATTAAATGGGCGATCATTCAATCCATTCGTGGATAATCTGAAACTTGCCTGAAAAATTGATTCTTCCGTGATGCTCTAACCACTCGTTTTGCTATCAGCTGAATTAACTTCGGTCCTTACTTCCAAGGGTAGTGGTTTATAAAGTATTATATGGCTTATTTGAACGAGCTGTATTTTTAACCAATCTTGTGATTATAAGAAGTCAGTAAAAGACCAAAATCACCAAATTAAAATTTAAAAGAGCCATCTAGTTTGAATTGCGAAGCTGTCATTTTGAAGACTAATTATTATCAATAACATATAACTAATAATTAGTTATAACAATTATTGTTATCAATCAATTAGTCTTGAAACATGATAGTTTCGCTATTGAAACTAGTTGGCTCTTTTAAATTTTAATTTGGTGATTTAGGTATTTTATTCACTTCTTATAACATAAATTTGTCACCAAGAAGATCCTTCTATTCTATTAATCTTGTGATTGTTTGTTTTTGCAGGTTCCGGACAGTGGGGGAGCTCCTCCTGGGATGGACTGCATGCCGCTGCAGCGCTCCCCCGGGCCCTTTCACTACCTTATCCACGAGCAGGCCAAATCGCTCGTTGCTCTACAGGTCAGTACTGACCTCTATCTTTTTAGTGAAATATTTCCCTTATTTGTATATCCTACAAAACATCATCGATCTTACCGCCATCGCGGTAAAACGTGCATGAGAATGTATATACATAGGCTATAAAACTCTAATATTCATAGCTTCCAAAAGTCTTTCAGCTGTGCAATTATATAGCCTATATATGTAAATATCTTAAACTATAATAATAATAATAATAATAATAATAATAAATAATAATAATCTATAAATATAAATATAAAACTCATGTAACTAGTTTTATTTTCAATGTACTTTTTTTTACACACGATCATCAAGAACATATGGGAGATATGTCAATTGAAGACTTCATTTTTACTTGGCCACTATATTTTAAGGTATAATACAGATATGTGTACATTACGCATCAATTAATGTGAATTTATTTATATTTAAGGAAGAAGTGAAATCACAGTTCATCGTAAAATAAGACGTATCAAATCCTACAATTTGGAAATCATTGTGTAAAGTAGGATTTGGGGTATTGAACTTTTTTTTTCAATTTATTTAAGGATTGAGGTTAAATACTTTACACAACTTTGATAATTAGCTCATTATCTTAACTGAACTTAAAAAAAGCTACTTAAATAGTAAATTTTACCTTCGCCAATCTCCCCTTCTACTACTGCTACTACTACTACCACAAAAAAATTGAATATGATTATAGTCAAACTTATTCCGCTAAATGTTATTTTTCTCTTGTTACAGGAGTTACAGAATGAGGTCGGAGCGCTGTTGGAATTTCGGGATCTCGTCATGGAGACGTTCCCACACCTTCGGAATAAGATGGTGGCTTCTGGAGTTGCGGGAATTACATCATCGTCATCAAATATATCCCATACCAGCAGCACTCCATCTAGTGGCACATCCAACATTCCAATCCCTCTGACATCATCCAGACGTGAATGGGAGCCCGGCATCAGAGTCCGTCGCAAATTGCAGTCGCATACGAGTGCCAAAGACTCTGAAATATCGGTGACATCCATAGCTTCCAGTAGAGGAAGGAACAATAAGACATCCGTACATACTCAACAACCAAAGAGCGGAGAAGGAATCAATAGTGGAAGTGGCAACAGTTCTGCAGGGAGTAGTGCTGTGCAAGACTCTGGATTTGGGACAGAGACGTCCTCTAGCAAGGAACACTGTCATAGTTCTTCGAGCAGCACCACCACGGGACCTGTAGTAGTACATAGGCCAAGCAGCACGTCTACAGCTCCAGTGGCTTCATCAACAGTCCTCGACGAAGCAGAAGACGAACTCTGGAACCTTCTTGACGTCATTCATAGGAAAGGTACCAAGCTTCGTGAAGAAGTGGAACATCTTCAACAGAGGTTTCAGGTTAACGAGAGATTGGGGATTCTAGGGCATAAAGAGAGTGAAATAATACTCAGGAGAAGGAGTCTAGGTGATATTGAACAGCAACTCATGCAGGATTCACAAAAGTTCTGCAACATGGAGGAGAGAGAAAGACGACTTAGGAACCTCAAGACTGGTACTAGGAAAGCTCTTTTGGCTGGAGATGGTGATAGTCTGAACGAAAATTTCAGTAAAAGACACTTGCACAACAAACTTACTGAGAGAGAACCCAGATCGGATGATATTATTCACAGCTTACAACGCGAGAGGAACCTGCTTCTTGACAAAGTTGCGGATATGGAAGCTGCAAATATGGCTGGTCGGCAAACTAGATCAGACGATGAAATCCGCAGCTTACAGCGCGAAAGAGACTTGCTTCTCGACAAAGTTTCTGAAATGGAAGCTGAGACTTTGGCAAGTAGAGCAAGAGCTTCTCAGCTACAGAACGAATTGGGATGTTTAATAGAAGCAAAAAGAGACCTTGAAGAGCAACTTAAGGCAGCTGTAAGTCAAAAAAGTGAACTAAACAGCCGCATTCATGACTTGCACATGCAGTTCGTGAGCGGGAACAAGAACAATGGAACTAGTTCATATGCTCCTTTGAGTGATTCAGGTAGGAAGTTATTACTAGTCCCTGGAGCTAAAAGGCCTGTAGCCTTAAACCATTCTTCCCAAGAACGATTACGAAATGTAGTGTCTAGTCAGGCTGCTTATGGACAAGGGATGAGTCCAGGCCGAGGGCTTTCTTGCTTCACTCCCGTGTTAACCTCGAGAAGATATTCGGACAGTGTAGCCAGCATAAAGACTAATGAAGAGAAAAATAGTAATACGCATGTTTCCAGTCATTCCCAGACATCGATTCCAAGGCAGGAACTTAGTGATAGTGTTAAAGCTGAGGAAGATAGTGGACGTGTGAGATTGAAGTTAGGGACGTTGGATGGGATTGTCAGTTCGCCTTCCCGGATAGCAAGGACTGCGAGGGGTGTCGTTCCTGACCCACACAAAGTAGCGGCCATTCTACAGGAGTTCAGTGCCATCGAGCTGCAAAGACATCTGCTTACCACTTCAGTTGAGAATAAGGTTAGTGCCCATATTATTATTATTTTGTAAGACAAAAACAAGTTTCGAAATAAACAGTAAAATTAGAAATTTAATGAATTTAACATTAATGGCTTTCTAAAAAAATGTATAGTAATATTAAAATTTGCATAGTATCATATCTCTTATTGTTTACGCCATTTGGTTTGTCCCATCTCTCTGTTTCTTTTGTCTACCGATATCCCCCCCCACCTGTTGTGATGTAATTCAAGATCTTGCACCATATTGTCACAATACCAGAAGCCCTAACACTCTCTCACGTCTGGTGTTTTAAACTGTAATTTCGATTAACGACCAGTTTCCTGGAACAATGTGTATCTATTCAAATTCTCAAATCAGTAATTACCTTCTTAACATGTAGTTATCGGAAACCAAATTTCTTTTTATTAAACAATTACATTGAACTATAAGTTGTAAAATTGTGTTTTCCGAAGTGTATTAAGATATCTTGGTAAGATAAACCTGATTGAATTGTTTATTGACAACTTATTGAAACAATAATTTCGTGAAGAGGTAACTTAAATTTAGAAAATCCTGCTATAATGGAGATATTTCTATGACCTTAGAATCTAAGTTGCAAGACTTGCCAATAAGTTGATGACCAGATTTCAAACCTACAATTTAAATATGGCAGCCAAATTTACACTCTTAAGTATACCAGTTTAGAACTACATTTTCACATAATCGCATTTGTACGTCGTAGAAAAACATGTATATTACGCAGCTCAGTAAGGTCAATATTTTATTTGTTTACATTTTTTGTTATCACACTCAACCCGTAGTAGGGCCACCTACGTATGTCAGACGGGTTGTCAGCCCTGCGTGACGGCTACTTCTACCCATAGAACATAAGTCTGGTCCTCATTTCTATTAGAGGCTGAGTTGACGCAAGGTGACGCAATAGGATTTTAAACCAATTTAAAGATCATCTCCCAAGACTTGAACCTCCGGCCTTCCGGCTTGAAGCGTATCGTCTTAAGCACACTACAGCTTGCGCCAAATTATTTACATATAAACTCAGTCAATAAAATGAAAGAAATGCCATAGTTTTAAGGACTTACATATGTGCTATATTGAGTCATTTTCATATGCAGTATAGGTCAGATTTGCCACTGTTGTACTTTCACTTTATTCAATTTTGCATTCTTATTTAATTCATTTCAATTATTAATTGTAATTCAGAATGTTATTTTTTACCTTTTCTGTATCTCATATAAAGTAGCTGTATAGGTACTGTATAATTTGGGTTATGTGAGTGTATTCTAGGGGAAGATTCAGCCCAATAAGTATACGATCAACAAGAACGCTGTTTAGGTTTAATTATTGGATAATTATTTATTTGGCTTGAACTGCTTAAGATTATCTCTTATAACGTGATTTTGTGTTATTTTATTAAAATAACAAGTAGATAACATAGTTGATTCTTAGGGACAAAACTAGATTGTACAAATCAGTCTTGCAGCAGAATTGAATGTCAAAACAAAAAGTGAAGGGTTACATTTTTATTTTTATTTTTATTTACTCATTTTTGTTACTTGTGTCATTTTAATGTGGTTTGCATGTCCTGCATTGCTGTTAAAAACTAATCGAACGCTTTCAACCTTGAATATATATTCTTTGAGTCTATTTTTATTTAGCAGTGAAATTGATCGTTGTTCGTATATTGTATTTGTTTGGAGTCAACAGCTTGCTTTAAAAGAGAAAGGGGTGTTACAAGTAGTTACATGCAATATGATTAATGTCAATTTTTAATAGGAGTTACGATTTGTAAAGTGTGTCACAAAATGTTTTTTGCGCGATAGTGCGTTTTGTCGTACTTACAGCAATGGCGACCATGATTAAAAGTTCAACTTCCTTCATTTCGGGGTTGCAAATCTAAATAACTATTGTAATAAAAATAACTATACTGTAATATTACTTATTACAAAACGCGTGTGGGAAGTAAAACCACTACCCTCTATGTATAATACATAGAATGCATATACAAAAAATATTCAAAAGGTAGTGTTAATATACATTATACGACACAAATTACTGCATTTTAAATGAACTGAACTTTATTTGAAACAATATGAAACAATAAATACGTACTTGCCGCCATTTTATTACTAATGTTCTCACTGCCTCCTGTAGTTTCAACTAATAAACATTGCCCACACTGTTAACGTTAGTCAATTGTTTATAAAAAAGGTAAAGTGATCTCACAACAGGCCTCAGGAGGCCCTTGGGGTAGTAGGAGGTTAAGGCTCCCACTTTTTCTAGACAATCGGCACTTGATGTCAGCCGGGTTGTCAGCCCTGCGTGACGGCCGCCTTTACCCCAGAACAAACGTCTGGTACTCATTTCCGTTAGAGGCTGAGTCGACCCCAGGGCCATAGTGCCGCCAGAGGGTTTGGGTCAGTTTAAAAATTCTGACCCCAACGGGACTTGAACCCTCGACCCTCCGGCTTGTAGCTCAGTGCCTTAATCACTACGCTACGGCGTGCCGCAATTGTTTATAATGAACGCAAATATTTCCTACAAAGATATTATTTTACTATTATTTATTATTTTGAAAACACTATCGCGCAAAAATAATGTACAACGCACGTTTCCTTGATAATGGCATATGGGATCATGCCGAAACGTCGGAATCAGTGGCCAGAGAAAGAATTTGAATCCAAGACGCGGAAAACCCAAGAAAACTTTCTTTTTCATATATAGACCATATATATATATATATATATATATATATATATATATATATATCGTATTATATCGGTAGGCCTATGCTATTTCGTTTTATCAACCTTTATGAAAGTACGAAAGTCTGATTATATATAGGCTCTATATAGGCCTATATTTTCAGAAGAAATGGATAAACTGACAAAAAAATATAGGCCTATATAATATTTTCAGTTTATCTATTTCTTCTGAAAGTATAGACCTACATATATTCATATTTTCGTATTTTCATAATGGTTCTCTTCTTATTATTATTATTCTTCTTCTTAATCATAATTTGTAGGATTTTCATTCTGTATATTTCTAAAATCACTCCTCGGAGGAAGACATATTGGATGTGCATTCACTGTCTATCCATCTCTTGGCTGGTCTTCTTGTTCTTCTCCCGTCCATTGGTCTATCTTCTTTAGCTCTTTTAGCAAGTCGGTTGTCTTCCATTCTTTCTATATGACCCTTCCAATAGTTTCGTCTATCAATAATAAATTTGGTTATGTCTTGAATATGGCATTTGCCCCTAATTTCTGTGTAGTGTATTTTATCATAAAGGTTGATAATACGGAAAGCAGTGGTACAGTATTGTTTGTTTGTTTGATTGATTGATTATTTTATTATCTCAAACTGTATTAACTGGTTCGAATAGACATGCCACAGATTAGTTAAATTTACAATACAATTCACCTAAAATTACATTAAGTATTAAAAATTAAAATGTAAATTTAATTAAGAATTAAAATTGTATTAACCACTAGCTAATACCCGGCGCGCGCTGCTAGGCCTAAATAAATGAAAAATTAATGTGATTTTATGTTTAGTTGAATAAGTAGAAGGAAAAATAATTATAAATTTATATTTTTAGATACCCCTGCTGATTACCCGGCGTTGTCCGGGAATCTACTTATCCCGATCTTCTTGACATAAATGAGCTGAAATTCGAAAATTAATGTGTTTTATGTTTAGTTAAGTAAGTGATATGAAAAATTTATGTCGTAATTATTTTTTGATACCCCGTGTTGTTTACCCGGCGTTGTCCGGGAATCTACTCATCTCGATCTTCTTGGCATAAATGAACTGAAAGACGAAAATTAATGTACTTCTTATGATTAGTTGAATAAGTAAAATGAAAAATAATTTTAAATATATATATCGTAATTATTAGTCCACCGCTGTGGTCTCGAGGTAGCGTGCTGCCTTGTCACGCAGCGGGCCCGGGTCCGATCCCCGGTCGGGGCAGTTTTTCTGGGTGAGGTTTTTATCGGGGTTTTTCCTCACCTGTAAGACAAATGTTAGGAAAACTTTAAGGCCCAAACGGTCCCCGAAATCATATGGCCATCATCATCACCCTTATCATTATCATCTCATCTTCATCATCATCCTTCACCGGTGTGGAAAGCAACGGGAAGCTACCACACCTACAATTCCCTAGTAAAACTGCAAAGCATAGCATGAAAATGCTATGATTGCAGTGAAAGACCTGCCCTCGGGCAGAATTACTATGGATGGATGGATCGTAATTATTTTAAGATTCTCCGTGCTGGTTTCCCGGGAATCTACTTATCTCGATTTTTATGGCATAAATGAGCTGAAAGACATAATTCGTTATTGTGAATTATCCGCCATGTGCTGCTATGCTTGCTCAGGAATCTACGTACTTGTCTCGATCTTCTTGGCATCAATAAAAGACAAAATTGGTTATTATGAGTTATCCGTAAGAGATAAACATATGCTGTCGCGGACTTTTTTGTAGAGCTTTTTGAGATATTCAATTCTGTGTACATTAATTTTATGTATTTGTTATGGTTTAAGCAGCGTAAGCCATTTAAGCCATATAACGAAATTATCCGTATTACGAAATTAGCCGAGTTTGATATATATGACATAAAAATGAACGCCTGAGTCTGGATTTGAACCCGAGTCTCTAAACTAATATATATTCAGCCAGTGACTTCCAAACCACTCATCTGATCTTCATCAACATTTGTACATACATGTCTTCAAGTACGCCGAGTGTTTAGCAGCTATCTATTGTGCCCTGAAACTATTACATGTAAGAGTTCACTTGAAACGAAAATTAGAAACTCGCTCTAGCAGACGCAATTTTCGATTTTTCATAACGAAACTCATTATATGCTAATAAAATAAACGGAGGTAGGTACTATCCAAAATTCAGTGAAATCCGACCTTTAGAAGTTGGGATTTACCTCAAATCCGAAAATAAGAGTTGACATTAGAAAACCGCTTAGTTTAATTGGCCATAAAGTATAACACATTTTCAGGTACGGCGAGTGTTTAGGTGCTATTATGCTCTAAAAACAGTAGGTATAGGAATTTACCATGAACAAAAATCTGCAAATCATATTACATTTCTTTAGGCGCATGCCGGACAATAGCTAGTAAATTATAAAACATGATACCCACACATTTAAAAACGTAAATGTGTGGCTATTTTCATTTTATACTCTGACAGAGTATTTTCTTACGAATCCCATCAGGATGTCTGTATGACATTTCTAGTACGGTATACATTTCGTGACCAGAGGGCGTATGAGGACTTAAATCCCTCTTACATCCTCCCTGGATTGTTGTGAATAGAACTTTTATTTGACACGTCAAATATTTTATTGGTATAATTTTTTGTTCCTAAGTTACAATAATACAAACCACACGACAGGAAATTAATTGTATTCTGATCCCAACAGAAATTGTTAGTTTTATGTGAAACTTATTGTAAGATAGTTGCTACGAAACGGCGTCTTAAATTGAAAATAAATTCTATCAGTTATAAATACTCTCTAAATTATGTGTAAGTAAATGAAATAATAAGGGATTAAATTGATATATTTTACAATTTTAAGTGAAAAGTAATTTATTACAATAACTGAGCATAGAGAAAGTAGCTTAGCATATTATATTAACTCCATGAACAAAAGTGTAAAACCTTACAGTAAACAAATGCTAGACAAAGTGTGAAGAATAAAATAAAAATTACAGTCAGTTGCGTAAAAAGTAAAAATTATCAACAAGAGAAAAAAGAAAGATGACAAAATCAAGAGGAATTAAATGGACAAAATCGGCTGCTTTAAGTTGAAAATAATTCATAACAGTAACTGAGTATACAGTAAGTAATGTCTATTTACTTCATATTGCAATAAACAAATTAATTTCAACCTGGGACATTAAAAAAAATAAATTACAGTAAGCTACCATACAAAGTGAACATCAACAAGATAAAAGTATGTTTTCTTACAGCGAGAAGCTAAAAAGGAGATATTAAATTTTAAAAAATCATAAATCGGTATTTGACCATAAATTAGCATCCAAATATTATATTTATGCAACACGTATAAAAGAAAAATTTGAATAGATTGTCTACATATCTCCATATGTAGACAATCTATTCAAAAGGAAATTTAATTCACATAAATAGCAATGCAGCGTAAAATGAAACATTTGAATAGTGTTAATATCCTCCTGATTCCTGAGGGGGGCAATTACGAGGGCGGTTCGGAAAGTAACGCACAATAATTTTTTTTAAAAAGTTTAATAGTAAAAAAAAGGAAAAAAATCACAAATGAACTTACATCTTTTACCTACTTTTCGACATAGTTACCAACTTTCTCAACACATTTTTCCCAATCGTGTTACCAGTTTCAATATGCCCTGTTCGTAGAAGTCCGTTTGGTTGGAGTGTAGCCATCTGCGCACTGCTGATTTCACTTCCACATCTGTCTCAAAGCGTTTGCCGGCCAGGAATTTCTTCATGGGACCAAACAGATGAAAGTCCGATGGTGCAAGATCCGGACTGTATGGTGGATGCTGGAGCACCTACCAACCAAATTCGGCGATTTTCTGACGAACGACAGCAGCAACATGGGGGCGAGCATTGTCATGAAGAAGTTTAACGTTAATGTTGTGACGTTTGTCACGAATGGCACGACGCAACTTCACCAAAGTTTTAATGTAGGCCGCAGCATTCACAGTGGTCCCGTGTTCAGCAAAGTCCACCAATAAAACACCATGCATATCCCAGAACACTGTCACAAGCACTTTCCTGGCAGATTGAGTCACTTTGATTTTTTTCTTTACTGGGGAACCAGCATGTTTCCACTCCATTGATGCCTGCTTTGTTTTGGGCGTGTAGTGGTACGCCCACGACTCATCACCTGTGACGATTCCTTCCAGAAAGTCATGTCCTTGTGCGGTGTACCGCGTTAAGTGGTCCAAGCTTGCCATCATTCGCTGGCCCTTGTGGTCGTCTGTCAGGTTCTTAGGCATCCAGCGAGCACTAACTTTACGGAATTTCAAATTTTCATGAACAATATCGTACACCGCACCATAGGAAATGTTGAACTTCTGCGATAAGGCTCGCAGTTGCACACGCCGGTCGTTCAGAATTGCCGCCTCAATGCCTCTGACATTCTGCGGGATTGCTGCTGTTGTCGGCCGGCCGGAGCGTGGCGAATCACTAAGGTTCACGCGTCCCTCTTGGAAGAATGTGCACCACCTGGAGACATTGCTACTGTCCATACAATCATCCCCATACACGCCACGCATGTCCCTGTGAATTTCACTGGGTTTATGCCCTTTGGCCCACAAAAATCGAACAACACTTCTCTGTTCCTCACAGGTGGACGACTGTAGCATGCGCGCCATCTTTGTTGCATAGTTCAAGCTTCTCTCGCAAGAGGTGCACCTGAGAAAAAAATACCATCTGTAGTGAAAACTTCAAACTATATCTCTGTGAAATTTCAACATTCTAGCTGCAATACCAAGGCAGAAAAAAATTATTGTGCGTTACTTTCCGATCCGCCCTCGTATAATTGGGAGAAGAAGCGAGAACGTCTTACAAAATGATAGGCCTATCCGACTTCTTAGAGAGCAACTGTAACCACATCGACATCCTCGAGTGGGAAGAGAATCGAACACATCCTACAACACCTAGGAGAGCAACTTGAATGTCGGGACCGTCCAGTGGAAAAAGAGTCGAAAATATAAGAGAAAATGGACTACCGAAAGACTTACTTGAAAAATATCGCTTTCCAGTGGGAGAAAAGACAAAACAGTCCCACAAAATTTTTCTCGATTCCTGATCGAACAGCTTGAAGAATATCGGGATCCTCCAATGGGAGAAGAGGAGAAAAAGTTCCACAGCATTTTCCCTGACTTCCGAGAAAAAACATGAAGCATGTCGGGATCCTCCAGTGGGAGAAGAGGAGAAAATGTCCCATAACATTTTCCCCGACTACCGAGGGAGAAAGATATCGGGATCCTCCAGTGGGAGAAGAGGAGAAAACGTCCCACAGCATTTTCCCTCACTCCGGAGGGGAAAAACATGAAGAATATCGGGATCCTATAATGGGAGAAGAGGAGAAAACGTCCCATAACATTTTCCCCGATTCCCGAGGGAGAAAGAATATCGGGATCCTCCAGTGGGAGAAGAGGAGAAAAAGCCCCACAATATTATCCCCGACTCCCGAGGGAGAAACATGATGAATATCGGGATCCTCCAGTGGGAGAAGAGGAGAAAACATCCCACAACATTTACCCTGACTCCCGAGGGAAAAAGATGAATATCGGGATCATCCAGTGGGAGAAGAGAAGAAAACGTCCCACAGCATTTTCCCTGACTCCAGAGGAGAAAACATGACGAATATCGGTATCCTCCAGTGGTAGAAGAGGAGAAAACTTCCCACAACATTTTCCTTGACTCCCGAGGGAAAACATGAAGAATATCGGGATCCTCCAAAGGGAGAAGAGGAGAAAACATCCCATAACATTTTCCCCGACTCCCGAGGGAGAAAGAATATCGGGATCCTCCAGTGGGAGAAGAGGAGAAAACGCCCCACATCAATTTCCCCGACTCCCGAGGGAGAAACATGAAGAATATCGGGATCCTCCAGTGGGAGAAGAGGAGAAAACGTCCCACATAATTTTCCCTGACTCCCGAGGGAAAAACATGACAAATATCGGGATCCTCCAATGGGAGAAGAGGAGAAAACGTCCCACAACATTTTCCCTGACTCGCGAGGGAAAAACATGATGAATATCGGGATCCTCCAATGGGAGAAGAGGAGAAAACGTCCCATGACATTTTCCCCGACTCCCGAGGGAAAAAGAATATCGGGATCCTCCAGTGGGAGAAGAGGAGAAAACGTCCCACAACATTTTCCCCGACTCCCGAGGGAGAAACATGAAGAATATCGGGATCCTCCAGTGGGAGAAGAGGAAAAAAGGTCCCACGACATTTACCCTGACTCCCGAGGGGAAAACATGAATATCGGGATCCTCCTGTGGGAGAAGTGGAGGAAACGTCCCATGACTTTTTCCCCGACTCCCGAGGGAGAAAGAATATCGGGATCCTCCAGTGGGAGAAGAGGAGAAAACGTCCCACAACATTTTCCCCGACTCCCGAGGGAGAAACGTGAAGAATATCGGGATCCTCCAGTGGGAGAAGAGGAAAAAACGTCCCACACACGAGCGTTCTGAATGAACGATTCTGGACTCCTGTCGACGAGATATCAACATGTTATCAAGGACGCCTAGCGCCTTCACAATAATCTGAATGAACGATTCTGGACTTCTGTGGACGAGACATAAAAATGTTGTACGCCTAACACCTTCACAATAATCTGAATACTTCCATATCACCAATGTACAGTATGTGCAACAACCGTGTTATAATCGTAATATTTTACATGTGTCAACGTTATACATATCAATGTAACAGTAATAATGTTATGTTGAAATCAGTTTATTTTTGTATCACAGTAATCAGGATTGTCACTATCATTTGGTCGTGAATAATTTTAATCAACGTCTTAGAATAGTTTAAATAGTTATTCTATAGCTCCGCTTTTAGCACAATTTGCAATTAAAGTTAATGTTAATAATCGTAAATAGTAATTTGAACTAATGTAAATATATCTTAAGGTAGTGTGTAGTTAGGTTTAATTTTGTAACTTTATCTTAATTAATACAAAAAAAAGTAGATTAATTTTATGTTACTTTAGCTCCTATGATATTTGAATATTATAAAATAAATTTGTGTTTCCTTGTTTGATAAATATTTTAATTTATCAGAAGGGCTTTGGGCAGTAACATGATGAGACACATTCTGTTAAGATGTCATTTATTAAAATGATAACAAATAAATATATTAAAATATCCATAAAATAATTTGTTAATGCGCCAGTGATGAGTTAAAATATATAGTCACACAATCTATTAAAAACAATACCGCCCAATTAATATTAATTTTTTTTTGGAACATTAAAATCATTGTATCTCAGAAATACCAATATGTGGTTTATCATGTTATTGCCCTAAGCCCTTCATTTACAATGTTTATCGGTAGAAGAGTATAAATAGCCGAAATTTAGTTAAGCAATTTTATTGAATGGGATGTTTGTAGAATTTTATATTAATAACTAGCTAAATACCCGGCGTGCACTGCTATTCCTAAATAAATGTTAATGTGCCGTGTTATGCTTGCCCGGGAATCTGCTTATCCTGTTCTTCTTGGCATCAATGAAAGACAAAAATGGTTATTGTGAGTTATCCGTAGAAGATAATCATAAGCTGTCGCGGACTGTTTTTGTAGAATTTTTGAGATATTCAATTGTGTGTACATTAATTTGGTGTATGTGTTGTGGTTTAGGCAGCGTAAGCGATTTAAGCTTCAAAATAGCGACTTTATGTCACGTTTTTCACTACAAAGGCTGATTTTTACGGGTGATGGGGTTGAGTATATCAACTCTCTTATAGTCTATGTTCATCCCGGAAATCTCCAGAATATTTTGCAACAAATCCCCATCACAATCGGATCAACAGTTTGACCGCGCATAAAGTAAGAACAAACAAACAAACATTCATTTTTATATATTAGATATATTGAAATTGTGATATTATGCTGCATTTTAAAATGCGCAATAACTTCTTTTTGCATAATTTATTAATAATGCTAATACTAGTGATAATAGTAGGAAACAATTTTGCATCCACGTATTAAACGTAGCCTATATTAGGGGGTTTCAAATATTTGTATTAGTTTTTACAATCATCCGTAGGCCCCGTTTAAATAAAAGGTAATTTCATATAATTAAAACACATGAATTAATAAATCAGTCCAAATAAAATAAAATATTTGAAAGTATTTTGTCAAAGAAAACACTCGATTTTTTTTTCTGTATTAAAAAACTCTTCGAGCTTCAACTTACACAGTACAAAATTAAGATATTGTAAGTTAAAACCAATTGTATCATAGAATACATAATCATTTAAAATACAACTAATATCTAAAAGTTTACTATAATTTATCTGAAACGCAATCTCTTAGCAGTTTTCAAGGAAAATTATTATAGCTGAATTTGCTGCAAGATTAAAAAAAATATATATATATATATGTATATATAACACCAATTAATATTAGGTCTTTTACTTTAATATACAGTTTAATGCTATTTTCTTAATGCGTAATTGAAATAAAAATAAAAATAAATTTCAGAATAATGTAATTAAGAACTACTGCATACTAGAAAACGAAAATAATAAAATAAAAATAAAAATAAGTAAATAATAATATGAGTGCAATCTTATACTGTATTAATGTAATATGAGAAAATTCTGTTAATTTACTCTTTCTTTCTTTCTTTTCCTTTGTTTAACCTCTCTCATTGTAAATGATTTTACGTGACCCACGTTATGCGGGTCTTACAGGACATGACCTGTCGGGAGAGGAATTTAAAATTTCGATACATATACCCTTTTTGACCATGAAGAACGTGGAGTACCTCCTCATATGAGTGATCAGTTGAATGCCAGGACCACCTCCGAGACAACATGATAATTTAAGACAGGACACACAATTCTTTCATATATGATATGGATAATTATTATGGCCGAATAGTGTTCGTGAACCATTTTGGGCCTTGAATATTTTGTCACAGAGCCTACTAATATAAAATATATATATACATGTTAAATTAAAAAATCAGTTTTGATTAGAGATGGACATAATGAAGAGCAATATCACATATTTTATGTGACAGAGCTCGTCGGGCATGAAACTTTCAGGAATGGAGGATGGTTTTTCAGTAGGGGTGAGCGTAGCGATACTTTCAGGGTTAATGGACTTTGTTCTTCATAACAGTTTATTGTCTTTTGAAAAGTATTTCTCTCAGTGATTCTGAATTAGCTACTCAATTGTAAAGTGGTACGATATGGGTGAATCAATGTTTTTGTAACGCATGGTACATTATAATTCTTAATTTTCTCTCTTTCAACAGTGTCGCTCAACAACCCTTACCCCACATTCCTCCCATGTCCGAAGAGCTATGTCACATGCAATAGTCGTACAGACTTACTACATAGACCGAATGGCAGCAACTATAGTTAAATTGACTGAATCATTTCAGGTTTGGAGACCAAAATTAGGTTGAAAGCGTGATAATGATTAAGTTCTGGCCTGTATGGAACGAATTCTAGTATGACCTTGATAATATTGACTTTAAATAAATGAGAAATGGCTGTTTATTCATTATCTCGGTGAAAGGATGAGAATGAAAACTCTGATTTGTTTTTAATTCTCATGGCGTGAGAGATTGCGGAAATGAATTTAAATAAAACACTAACTTCACACTACTGCTCCCATTGACGACAGACAATGGAGTTTTGCGAAAACTGTCCTCCATGATATGCTCCACCCGCCATTTTCTTGTGGACACACTGACTCAATTATTTTTACACAATACTGTTGTTCATTGTAGCCTGAGACAATGGTAGCAAGTAGTTGGAGTTATTTTTAGCTTGTATACTTACATTATCAGCGTTCTCATGCGTTCTCCTTAATTATTACCGTGTCAAAATTCGTGCTTTCAGCATAACACATTCATGGAATTTATGTACGCGTAAATTAAGATCAGTTTACATTCCTTTGGAAGTTTGCATGAAAATATTAAAATAAAAATGCCTATATTTATAAATTTAAAAAATAGATAATACAATGTGCAAAAATTATAGGAAATTTGGGATATCCCAATTATTTAGAGGGGTTTAAAATCAACCAATCTTATTAAGAATCGGCCACGGTGGACTAGAGCTTATATGCTTCTTGCATCTGATCCCGAGGGCAGGGGACGATGGAATTTTTTAGGATGGAAAAATCCAAGGAGCGAGTCTTCTGGGAGAGACTTTAAGCCGTGGGTCTCGCGTCTGCAGATTTTCAATCTCTTAAAAGATCCTTAAGCCTGAATAAAAAGGTCCCTAAGAAAAATTTACCGACCTTATCACCCAAGTAATACATTATCGTAGTTGTGTCGGTATGTTCACCGCATGTCATACATGACATCTGTGGGCAAATAAGCGTAAATAAATTAATTTGGTTTAGTAACTCCTAACAAAGAAAGGGTTAAGGCTAAACATTGGGCAACGCCATTGTAGATTGTAGAACCTTATTAATAAATTATTTATTAATTATTTCAAGAAGGGATAAGATCAGAAACAGCACAATGAGGGAAATTAGGCAAGTTGAAAAAAGAAACACTAAAAAATAGAAGAAAAAAGTTTGAAAAGGTATGGACACCTCATAAGAATGGAAGAAGAGAGAATACCAAAAAAAAATCCTTAATTGAAAAGCTAATGGAAGAAGTGGAAGAGGCAGACCTAGAGAACGTTGGATAGATGGAGAGAGGAGAAGTATGGAAGCTAGATATTTGAGGGAAAAAGATGCTTTAGACAAGAACCTCTGGCAACAAATCACTTTGGGTTGAAGGAGAAACACTGTATTGTGGAATATTCCTAATAAAAATAATTAATAGAATAAAAGGATGTCGCTAGAACATCGATGGGGAAAACACAAGACCAGGCTTAGAGCGTACAGTCCGCTAAACATAAAAAGTGGAGCATGATATGCCACGAATTTGACACTTTTACATAAAACTTGGTGTATAAATGAGCCTAGCTTCATTATCTAGTAAAGTAAAGTAATCCCACACCAGGCCCGGAGGCCCTTGGGGTAGTAGGAGGTTAAGGCTCACACTTTTTCTAGACAATCGGCACTTTATGTCAGCCGGGTTGTCAGCCCTGCGTGACGGCCGCCTTTACCCCCAGAACAAGCGTCTGGTACTCATTTCCGTTCGAGGCTGAGTCGACCCCAGGGCCATAGTGCCGCCAGAGGGTTTGGGTCAGTTTAAAAATCCTGACCCCAACGGGACTTGAACCCTCGACCCTCCGGCTTGTAGCTCAGTGCCTTAACCACTACGCTACGGCGTGCCCCCTCATTATCTAGTACCTCCCTATTTTCTCGGTCATGATAGTTGAACCGAACATCATTACTTACATGGCTGAACTAGGTCTACTATAGAAAGAAACAAGAGTACTTGTGATGTAGACTAATGACAGGCCGTAGTTCTGAAACATGGCCTTTGTAGAGTAGAATAATACCATAGAGTAAAAGAAGCTCCTTATTCGCGGGTTAAAAAATTGCGACACAATTCCTGTATTGGCGGCTAAAAATGTATTTATTTGCTGATCCTGTCGGTATAGTAGAAGGATTAGTGTCCTTTATTAACCATCAACAGTGTTTTTTTTTTACCTGCATGCAGATGCCAAGGCGGCTTTTACAAACAGATATTCAAACCAAATGGTCAAATAAATATCAAAACAAAACAAACCTAATTGTCACTAACCCTAAAGTTCATTGTTAAAAGGTATTGTATTTCACGTGCCGGTATGTACGTACTTTGATAAATGCCTCCATCGCCACGATCGGTATATGATTGTTTCAACTTGTCATTCGTTGCAATAATTTTGATTGAATAACACGTGTGTCTTGGGCTTTGATCCCTGTGTATAATGTCGAGTAAAGGAAAGGAAAATAATTAGCACCGAAGAAAAAAAAAATTAAGTGTTGCCGCTTAAAGTAAATATAAAAATGCTTGACCGTTTATATGCATTGGCGAGTCATTTGCGTCTATATCACGCTGTTTCAATGTTAATGAATAAAGAAATCCGAAGACAAAATAAGGAATTATATCGCAGAATTCACAGCTGAATATCAATCTTAATTGAAAGATCTTTTGAAAGCGGCAAAACAGAGAAAAAAAAAGTTCTTTATGTTTTTGCCTAAACCTGACAGTAATAATTAATAGAAATTGTTCAAAATCTTTAATTAATTAATGTTATTTTGATAATTTTTATTTTATTCTGTAACCTTGGAACGTATCCCCTATATACCCATACAAATGACCATTCCATATTCGCGGTTTCTGTATTCGCAGCATATTTGCGGAACATATCCCCCGCGAATAAGGAGCTTTTACTGTACTTCTAACTATATACCCCGCACTTTCCCGTGTGTGGATTAGGATGCAGCCATTTTGCTTCATGAGAATCGACTGTAGCATGACTCAAATGCATCACCCATATGTAATGAATTATTTTAAGTTGTAATTATTGATTAGGCATGTTTTAGAATATTTTCTATGTTTTGAATAGCATTACAGTGAAACCTGTCTTGGCCGGAACACTTTATAAGAAGGAAACCTGTAGAGACGGAAATAAAATTCCAGAACGCACGATTTTATATGTAGTGGGAGTGTTTTAACGAAGGTAATTTAGTTAAGCTTATTTACCAGATATTAACGAGGCATATCGCTTCAATGAGAACCTAGTGGGCCATTACTTGGATGATAACGTCGGTAAATTTTGCACATATGCCTCATTATTCAAGCTTGTGGTTCTTTTACGAGCCTGATATTCTTCAGACTCGAGACCCACGGCTTAAAGCCCCTCCCGAAAGACTTGTCCCTTGGATTTTAACTCCTAAAAATTCGTCGATCCCGGCCGGATTCTAACCCGCGAACCCATGTAACTGGAGGCAATGAAACATAACCACTAGCCCACTGCGCCCGACCTAATACCCTACTTACATTTGTATAAAATCCCGCGCCGTAGCCGTGTGGTTAAGGCAAGATGCCTTGGCGCAGAGCTACGGGACTTGCGCTCGTTCGAGTCTCCGTGAAGGTAGAAGTTTTCTCATGGAATTTCGGCCAGTATGGGCCGGCGTCTACCCAATATCGTGAAGAATTTGGGTAGCTATTTTAAGTAGCCACTCCAGTTGACAAAATCAGCTAAAACGGATTGGGGGACCCGACATGCTGACCACAAATCAGTCCTACACTGGCTAGATGATCATCCAACTCTGTGATGAACTCATGTGGATGTGAGGTCAGCTAGGCCAAGGGCCCTCTAATCCTATTGCGCCATGGAGTTAAAAGTAGTAAACATTAGTTTTCGAGTGAGCAACATTTAAAAACATATCTCTGCGGAAGTAGTAACATTAGAGGTCGTGTGACAGAGATATGTTACATATTTTTAAAAAATCCTTGATTAAACAAAAAGATTCCATTCAATCAACTTTAGTAGTACAATAATGAGTAGGCTTGGTTGATTTTTCCCATATACCTCCATTATATCTGATGAAACGTTGTTAATTTAGCAGAAATTACCAGATAACTGTGAGAAAGTAAAATAATTATACACCGATAGTGAAATGTATTCATTAAAAACTTATCTATTGCTTGGTCTACATACCTTCATAATTGGCGTTTTCATATTTTATCAAATCTCTGAAGTGATCACATATTTATTTTTAAAATGTCTTGAGTGAAATCTTTTTTTTTTCTTCAGAACAATGTTTCACTACCGGTACGGTGGAATTTGGTTCGTCCCTAGCACGTACGCGTTAGATTATTCGTAGTTGTGTCGCATGTTAACATGTAATTTCTAGTTTCATCAAAGCAGGATATAGTCTGTTAGAATAGATAGCCTTATTAGATAGGTTGTTATTTCATTATGCCTGTATCTGTTGTACGGAAATGTTAGTAAAAATATCAAATGTTGACGATAAATGTGAAATAAAGTTACGTGTTAGCCTGTATTTAAAATTATATACCGGACTAATATCCGGCATGCGCTACTACGCCTAAATAAATTAAATGTGTTTTTATGTTTAGTTGAATAAGTAAAAAGAAAAATAATCATAAATTTATATCATAATTATTTTTAGATACCCCTTGCTGATTACCTGGTGTTGCCCGGGAATCTGTTTATCCATATCTTCTAGACATCAATGAGCTGAAAGATAAAAATGGTTAATGTGAGTTATCCGTAAAATATAGACGTATGCTGTCGCTAACTTTTTTAGTAGATTTTTTTTTTTTTAGATATTCAATTCTGTATACACCAATTTGGTGTATATGTTATAGTTTAGACAGCGTAAGCTAGTTAAGCGTCCAAAAAGCGACTTTTTTTTTTTAGTGCACCTTTGCAATTTTTTTTAGTTCCGACCATATAGTACGTAGACCTACGGTATTATCGCCTTACTATCATGATTGTCCGTCTATATAAAAGCAGGTGCCGCGCGACAATGCTTGACAATGATTAACGTGCGGAATTATTATAGTGGCGGTAGTCGGCATCTTTGTATTTAATTATATGTACAACAGCTGCGGGGAAGCAAAGCGAGCCGTTGGACAACCATCATAGTGAGGCTATAATAATATGTTATAAACTCGTGCGTTAATTATCATAAGTAATGCCATGAGTGATTTCCAAATTATCGTAAAATTCACGATGTCACGAAGTGACGAGTGAATTTATCTAGAGAATTTGGAAATCAAGAGTGGCATTTGTTATGATTATTTAACGAATAAAATTAAGCTGTTTACTCTCAAATCATTATTTAAATATAGTTATTTAAAAATATTTATATACTTAATGTAAATGGCGATGTTTGAAAACAAATGAGAAACGTTTGTTATGCTTAATTTCTTCATCACTGCAACCAGATCATATTTATTTATTGCCAAAGGATCGCAATATTGCAAGAATGCACCCTAGTGGAGAAAAAATGAAACACGTCAAACTGTTTATAACCAACATTATAGGTTATTAATTAATTTCTGATATCCTATGATGTAAATTATATTTTTCTGGAATGTTAATACCTGGGAAATAATACGTTTAAGAAAGTGCAAACAGCGGTTTCTTTTTATTGTGGTATAATCAGTTACTACGAATTTTTTCTGTTATATCCCGCAAACAGTATATGTTTACATTCGTGCACTATATATATATATACACACAATCTGGTAGCCGTATTTCTTAGAGAGTCAGTCACTGTAAAATAAGCCTGACCTATTCAGAATGTTAAAAAAGAGCAGCTTGATTTAATATGATAAAATTAAACTGATAAAATCGAGGTGTAAAACGACTGTGATTGGTTGTAAATCAAAATTAATTGAAATGTGATTGGGGCATGAGTTAAATAGACTATATAAGTATTATAATACTTTATGTTGTAAAAGGAATTATCATAAGTAATGCCACGAGTGATTTCCAAATTATCGATAAATTCACGACTCACGAGGCGAAGAGTGAATTTTTTCTAGAGAATTTGGAAATCACGAGTGACATTTGTTACAACTATTTAACGAATAAAATTAAGCTGTTTACTCACAAATCATTATTTAAATGTAATTATTATAAAATATTTATATATTTAATGTAAACGGCGATGTTTGAAAACAAATGAGAAACGTTATGTTTCACTTGTTTATCACTGCAACCAGATCATATTATTTATTGCCAGAGGATCGCAATATTGTAAGAATGCACCCTAGTGGAGAAAAAATTAAACACATCAAACTGTATATTAATTAATTTCTGATGTCCTATGATGTTAATATGTCAATTATATTTTTCGGGACGTTGTTACCTGGGAAAAAATACGTTCAAGAAAGTGCAAATAGTGGTTTCTTTTTATTGTGGTATAATCAATTGCTACAAATGTTTTTATATTGTCTCCCGCAACCACGATAAGGTTACATTCGTGCACCAATATATATATATATATATATATATATATATATATATATATATATATATACAAGCGTTACTGCTATAAAGTAAATATTCTCTTTAAAAATTGCTTAACTGTTATGTTGGCCACTAGATGGTGTTGGAACGAATTCCCACTACCTCTTGTGTGAATTGAGAATACTACATATATAAGAAAAATGTATGTTTGTGTTGGAATTCTTGAGTAGCTCAGTTGGTTAGAGCGCTAAACGTACAGAGTTTAGAGACTCGGGTTCAAATCCCGACTCAAGCATTCATTTTTCTTTTCATATCATATATATATATATATATATATATATATATATATATATACACACACACACACACAATCTGGTAGCCACATGCAGTCACTGCAAAATAATGCTATGATCTATTCAGAATGTTAACAAGGAGGAGCTTGATTTTTACAGTGATAAAATTAAACTGATAAAATCGAGGGGGAAAACGACTGTGATTGGTTGTAAATAAAAAATCATTGATATGTGATTGGTCATTGACTCTCATTTGGGCCATGAGTTAAATAGGCATGTAAAGAAGCGTCATTATAATTTTGAATATGCTAAAATTGATACTAACATTATATAAAATTGATGATTAACAAGAAGGATCAGACTAATAAATCATATTCAGACATTACACATTTTGATGCAATAGACCTATATCTGTTAACCTAGTACTTCATTTTTTCCCTACTTAAATGTCGATAAAATAACTGTTACTTTGAAAATTCTCATGTATAAAACCAAATGCTTGTTTAATTTAACCACGCTCTTTAATAGCTAAGGTCATTAGCGTAGCAATTCAAATCTGGGTGTGACATATTTTACTGAGGTCTTTTTCCTCGACCTTGAGGTTATTTTACATGCCGTACATTTACGACATGAGACCACGGCTTTAGTTACCTTAAAAAAAGCCACAGCATTTTTACTGACTATTTAACTCATACCACAAATGGGAGTCAATGACCAATCACGTTTCAATGATTTCTGTTTTACAACCAATCAGAGTCGTGTTTCACCAAATATTTATCAATATTAAATTTACCACATTAAAAAAAGCTCCTGCTTTTTAATATTCTGAACAGGTCTGACCATTATTTTGCAGTGATTGACTCTGTAAGAAATACGGCTACCAGATTGTGTATATATATATATATATAGTGCATGGATATCAACACATAGCGCTTGCAGGAGTTAATATAAAAACATTTGTAGCAATTGATTGGTATCTTTACCTTGTCGTGGTGGAGTGGCTTGCGTGCTTAAATGATCCTGAGAGTTATGCCGGTGGTAGCATTGCTGCCGATAGGGTTACCCATGCCGGACTGGTGATAAGCCAGACGAAAAAAGTACCTTGGTCGAAAGAGTGACGATCTTTCACCGTAAAAATAGAACTGTCAAGAAATGCGGACATGGGTTCAACTAGGGTAAAATTTTCCGGAGGTCAAATAGTCCCCCATTCGGTTCTCCGGGCGGGGACTACTTCAGGGAACCCATGCCAAAGGCTCAAACACAGGGACATGTTCCTAGGAACATGGAATGTTAGGCGTATGGGGAATGAAAGGCTTGCATGGAAGCTTCTTGTAGGAAAGCCAGATGGAAAACGCCCAGTTGGTAGACCAATAATGAGGTGGGAGAATAACATTACCTATGATTTGAGGGAAGTAGATTATACAGGGAATGATTGGAAAGGATTAGCTCAGGATAGGGATGTATGGAGAGCTTATGTCCGAGCGACCATGAACCTACGGGTTCGATAGTGCCAGTAAGTAAGTACCGGTAAGCAATTGATTATACCACCAAAAAAAAGAAACCACTGTTTGCACTTTCTTGAATGTATTTTTTCCCAGGTAATAATCCAGAAAAATATAATTGTCATATTTACATCATACGACATCAGAAATGAATTAATATACAATTTGATGTGTTTCATTTTTTCTCTACTAGAGAGCATTCTTACAATATTGCGTTCCTTCGGCAATAAATAGTATGATCTGGTTGCAGTGATAAACAAAAGAAGCAGATGAAGCGTACCAATCGTTTCTCATTTCTTTTCAAACATCGCCGTTTACATTAAATATATAAATATTTTAAAATAACTATAGTTAAATAATGATTTGTGAGTAAACAGATTAATTTTATTCGTTAAATAGTCCTAGATAAATTCACGACTCACGAAGTGAGGAGTGAATTTATCGACAATTTGGAAATCACTCGTGGAATTACTTATGAAAAATTCATCATCATCATCGTCCTTTCAAGTATTAAGCCCAGTGGCCCGTTACGGTCTCCCGCCATCTCCGAAAAGGTCGACCCACAGATCTTCTGCCTCGAGGAATGTAGTGAAGAATTTGTTTTGGTATTCTGTGACGATCCATGCGCTGAATATGGGCTAGCCAATTGTTTCTATATTCTTGGAGGTATTCAGATATAGGTACGATGTTTAACTCTCTGGCTATTGTTGAATTTCTTTGGTGGTCTAGAAGGCTATAACCTGCAGTTCGTCGCAGAAATTTCATCTCCGTGGCTGTAATATGACGATCATCCTGAGTTCTGATGGTCCAAGCTTCACTGCCATAACAGATTATGGGTCTAGCGAGAATTTTATAGATTTTCATTCTTGTGTGTGTCTGCACTTTTGATGGTTTAAAAACTTGGTTGATAATTCTTAAAGCTTTATTACAGTTTTGTATTTTAAAGGATATATCACATTCCTCATTATGTTAGATTATATCCTAAGTATTTAAATGAATTAACTTGCTTTAATATTGAATTCTGAATACAAATTTTACTTCTTACTGGGAATTTCCCTTGAAAGGCCATAACTTTATATTTTGTTGTTGATATTTCCATGTTAAATCGTTGGGCTATTATATTAAGATGATGAGTGGAATATTGTAATTCATTATCCCTACTGGATTTGAACCCACGAACCATAGAACCATAGGCGAGCATGATAAATACCGTTGTGATGTTATCACCCTAATAATGCCCTTGTTCAAGGGCGAAACACGTGTCGGAATCAATTTGGGAATGTTTCTTGTCTTGTTTTATCACGTTTACTGGTATCTGTAGTTTTAATTATTATAGGTCTGCATATTTATATCCCAGTTTGATTGCTGATTCTTTTAGCGGAATTACTATTAAGGTAAATTGTTTTATTTTATAACTAAATAACTCAGTGACAATATCAAACCTGTAGGTTCATGGCCGCGCGGACATAAGTTCTCCGTACATCCCTTTCCTGAACTAATATTTTCCCTGTATAATCATCTTCCACTTCATTCTTGGTCTACCAACTGGGCATTTTCCCTCTGGTTTTCCTACAAGAAGCTTCTTTATACGTCTTTCATTCTCCATTCATGCCACATGCCCTGTCCACCGCAGTTTGTTTTATATATATATATATAGCTATAATATATATATATATATATATATATATATAATAAAACAAACTGCGGTGAATGTTTTCTTGGGTTTTCCGCGTCTCGGAATCAGCTTCATAATGGCATGTGGGATCATGCCGAAACGTCGGAATCAGTGGCCAGGGAATCAAGACGCGGAAAACCCAAGAAAACTTTCATATTCATACTTATATCCGCGAAAATCTTCAATATAACATATATATATATATATATATATATAATAAAACAAACTGCGGTGAATGTTTTCTTGGGTTTTCCGCGTCTTGGATTCAAGTTCGGCCTCTGGCCACTGATTCCGACGTTTCGGCATGATCCCACATGTCATTATCATTCCTTGATTATGGCATGTGGGATCATGCCGAAACGTCGGAATCAGCTTGATAATGGCATGTGGGATCATGCCAAAACGTCGGAATCAGTGGCCAGGGAATCAAGACGCGGAAAACCCAAGAAAACTTTCAAATTCATACTTATATCCGCGAAAATCTTCAATATAACATATATATATATATATATATATATAATAAAACAAACTGCGGTGAATGTTTTCTTGGGTTTTCCGCGTCTTGGATTCAAGTTCGGCCTCTGGCCACTGTTTCCGACGTTTCGGCATGATCCCACATGTCATTATCATTCCTTGATTATGGCATGTGGGATCATGCCGAAACGTCGGAATCAGCTTGATATTGGCATGTGGGATCATGCCGAAACGTCGGAATCAGCTTGATAATGGCATGTGGGATCATGCCGAAACGTCGGAATCAGCTTGATAATGGCATGTGGGATCATGCCGAAACGTCGGAATCAGCTTGATAATGGCATGTGGGATCATGCCGAAACGTCGGAATCAGCTTGATAATGGCATGTGGGATCATGCCGAAACGTCGGAATCAGCTTGATAATGGCATGTGGGATCATGCCGAAACGTCGGAATCAGCTTGATAATGGCATGTGGGATCATGCCGAAACGTCGGAATCAGCTTGATAATGGCATGTGGGATCATGCCGAAACGTCGGAATCAGCTTGATAATGGCATGTGGGATCATGCCGAAACGTCGGAATCAGTGGCCAGTGAATCAAGACGCGGAAAACCCAAGAAAACTTTCATATTCATACTTATATCCGCGAAAATCTTCAATATAAACATATATATATATATATATATATATATATATATATATATATATATATATAATAAAACAAACTGCGGTGAATGTTTTCTTGGGTTTTCCGCGTCTTGGATTCAAGTTCGGCCTCTGGCCACTGTTTCCGACGTTTCGGCATGATCCCACATGTCATTATCATTCCTTGATTATGGCATGTGGGATCATGCCGAAACGTCGGAATCAGCTTGATAATGGCATGTGGGATCATGCCGAAACGTCGGAATCAGCTTGATAATGGCATGTGGGATCATGCCGAAACGTCGGAATCAGCTTGATAATGGCATGTGGGATCATGCCGAAACGTCGGAATCAGCTTGATAATGGCATGTGGGATCATGCCGAAACGTCGGAATCAGCTTGATAATGGCATGTGGGATCATGCCGAAACGTCGGAATCAGTGGCCAGTGAATCAAGACGCGGAAAACCCAAGAAAACTTTCATATTCATACTTATATCCGCGAAAATCTTCAATATAACATATATATATATATAATAAAACAAACTGCGGTGAATGTTTTCTTGGGTTTTCCGCGTCTTGGATTCAAGTTCGGCCTCTGGCCACTATGTCATTATCATTCCTTGATAATGGCATGTGGGATCATGCCGAAACGTCGGAATCAGTGGCCAGTGAATCAAGACGCGGAAAACCCAAGAAAACTTTCATATTCATACTTATATCCGCGAAAATCTTCAATATAACATATATATATATATATATATATATATATATATATATTATATAATAAAACAAACTGCGGTGAATGTTTCCTTTTGTTTTCCGCGTCTTGGATTCAAGTTCGGCCTCTGGCCACTGATTCCGACGTTTCGGCATGATCCCACAAGTCATTATCATTCCTTGATAATGGCATGTGGGATCATGCCGAAACGTCGGAATCAGCTTGATAATGGCATGTGGGATCATATAATGAATTTCCGCAATGTTACGCCTGACTTCATTAATTGTATCATGGATATGATCATTTTTCCTTAAGGAATCATCTGTATTCCATAAAGTGTGTGTGTGTGTATATATATATATATATATATATATATATATATATATATATGAATAAAACGATAAACTGTTAAAATGAAGCAAAAGGTAAAAAATATACTTAGGTATTATTTTGGTATCCAATACTCTGGGCTGCAAGATAAAGCGTTAAAATGAAGAAAAACGATAAACTACAAAAATTAAGCAAAAGGTAAAAAAGGTAATTGGGTATTATTTCGACATCCAATACTTCATGGCTGCAATTTGTTTACCTGGCACCAACAATTTATTGATATTATTGTTATAAAAATGAACATATATTACTGTTACATAAGAAATGTAAGTAATGATGTTTACATAATAATAACATTCGTTTAATGACGGAAGTGTGTCATTGAGATATATAGGTTTACGATTCAGATTGGAACATACCTTGGAGCATTTTTTTTTGTATGAATTAATTGATGGAAAAAGATCTTGATAGACATATTGCATGAGTAATTTCCTGACTGAAGTCGCAAGTGTCAATTAAAAACTTATAAAATAATTTCTTGCCCCTAGCATGAACTTACGTAATTGAGGCCAAAATGTAGTAAGAATAAAACGACGTATCTATATAAATATCACTATTTGCACAGTAGACAAATTTAAAACGTGGTTGCAAAAATTTAAACTTAAACCACAGGGTCTACATGTGATTAAATATTCATGTACCACAAACTGAGGCGCCTAATCCTGAAACAGGGGAGGGAAGGGCTTAAAAAAACAACATGGCGATTGCTAGAGACAATTTTTAATCTCGGATTTCAGGAAAGCCCCCTGCTCTATTAGTCGGATTTCACTGATTTTTAGAAATCTTAGTCAGTTTATTTTAATAGCATATACTGAGTTTTGTTGTGAAACATCGAAAATTACGATCGCCAAAGTGATATTTTAAATTTTCATTATTTTTTTAATGAATCATATAATAGGCCTATGTGAAAGTTAGTTTTGAAGAAACGCTAGAGCGTTAAAGGACATATAAATTTTCGTCGTGCTCTTTTTTTTATGTTTACTGCATGGGATCGGTGAAGATCTCTGAAAAAATTCAATAATATTTACAGGAGAATAAAAACAATATTATGAACTTAAAAATAATATCGGTATGCCTATATTTATATCGCTCCTTAGTACCTTTCTAGAATGTAAAGTAAATAAACTAATGAAATTGTTTGGACATTCTGAATTATTTAAAAAAGTGGTGTGAGATTTAGATATTTATTTTATCATATGATTTGTCAAGTAGCAATATGAATTAGGCCTTCATTTTCCAAAAAAAAGTAATTAAAATATGAAATATAATACTAAGTTACTTATGAGTAGGGCAAGGCAATTAATGACCTATAAATTGGTAAAAATGCAAATTAAAAAATGCATTTATGACCTAAAAATGCAAAAAAATGACCAATAAAATAAAAAATGACGAATAAAAAGTTAAGAATTACCAATAAAAATACTATTTATTAGATTAAGTACCACTTGATTACTGAATTACATAAAATTTAACTTAATATCAAAATATTAAAAGAAAAGTATTTTAAAAATACATATTACAGTACCTTTTATTGCAGAAACTCCATTTCAATTACACAGTGCACTTTTACAGCAATTTTGAATTGCAGTTAACAATCAAAATAATGGTAGAAGCTAGCATAAGCTCTAAGAAATTGAATACAATCCCTAGAAGTGGGCAAGTTCATTATGCACATACCTTGAAAAATAGGGGTAGTAATTAGCAAAACAACTACTTAATTCCAAGAAATTGTATTGACAAGGAAAAATACTGAATTATAATAAAAATCTTAAATCAAATACAAATAATGTCATAGCCTTCCGGAAAAGTGTAAAAATTGCTCAAAAATGACCTAAAAATTGCCAAAAAATGACCTATCCCTAAAAAAGTTAAGAAAATGCAAAATAATGCCCTAACGAATTGCTTTTATTTAATCCGTTTTTTAATGCCGTACATTTTCATATATGTAAGCAATGTTTCAACTTTCATAAGAAAGAGATGCAAAATCATTAATTGCCTTGCCCTACTTATAAGTTATCACTGTGTTTAAAATATAGCAATTGTTGTAAATGTATTTTTTTTTCTTTTTAAAATTGGAAAATCGCATCTGTTTCAGCTTGTTATTTTTATTTAAGTTTTAATTTATCTCTAAATATACGTTTTGAGAATGATTACCACGTATGTTGTAATTAATATTGGATTGACTGATGAAGTAAGAATGGGGAATGAAAGACTTGCATGGAACCTTCTTGTAGGAAAGCCAGAAGGGAAACGCCCAGTTGATAGACCAAGAATGAGGTGGGAGAATAACATTAACTATGATTTGAGGGAAGTAGATTATACAGGGAATGATTGGAGAGCATTGGCTCGGGATAGGGATGTATGGAGAGCTTATGTCCGCGCGGCCATGAACCTACGGGTTCGATAGTGCCAGTGAGTAAGTAAGTAAGTAAGATCTCAAGTTTTCAAAACATCGGGAATATCAGGATACTTACATGTTATGTGGGGGGAAAAATATTTGAACACAGAAAGTAAAGTAAAAGCTTATAAAACACGTATACGACCAATAATGTCATATGGTGCGGATACAAGAACAGATACTAGCTAAACAAAACAACTTATGAGAACATCAGAAATGAACATTTGAAGAGCCATAGTAAACAAAACAAGATTTGACAGAGTTAGAAACCAGGATATGAGGGAGGAATGCAATATGATAGATGTTGAGACATTTATTACAACAAGGAAAAGGGAATGGAATACCCACGTGCACAGAGCTGACGATACGAGGCTTATTAAAGCAGTGGATAACCTACGTCTAGAGGAAAAAGAGAGTGGGCAGACCCCCCAAGAGACGAAATGAGATGTAATCATCATTGACATAGTGTGTCTAAATAAACAGGCCTATGCCTATAGGCCTAAAGCTTGTTCGATCATGTGCTTAACTTCCGTTTTTTACTTCATCATCGTCAGCATCAAGATGGCCATATTACATTTAACGATTGAACAAGTTTCTTATAAAAATTAATGAGGCATGCCACACCATTTTTTTTTGTAAATAAATTCGATGTTACTGAGGAAGATGAATTATAGTTCAAACAGTGTTGTGTAATTTCAAAGTAAACTTTCCTACGTGTTCATCGTCTTTATATTTTTCAAGTTTATAGAGAGGAAAAGTTTCTTAGCAGCGAATGAGTTTCTCTCTGCTTGAAAGAATGAGAGATCACAGGGCTGATGAGTGGATCGTAAAATTCAATTAGATCTACAAGGGGCATGTGCTTGTTACAGAGTTAACCAATCACAAGACGGACGATTCTTCTTTACAAGCGTTAGATGTGAAGTGTTAAGATGAGAACAGTATTCTCTTTAAAATAATTGTAAGTTATTATTTCTAAAAACAGTATTTAAAGCTGTGTTATTGCTTTCCGGAAAGGTTCTATCTTTCTTATTTTCCCCCCTTAATTTCCCCATCAATTATACTTATTTAATACCAGGAAACAGTCGTCCCCGATATCACTTGTACAATTTTATTTCGATTACAGATTTTGATAGAACTTGAATTACATTTTTATTCGTAAATTATTTTACACCCTTACTTGGAATTTAAAGCCGGAAAATATGGTGCCTTGAAATTTCTCCCAGAGAAGTGTTTTGATGTATCAAGGCCATTAAAAAATCTGCCTTTTCAAGTGCAAATCACAGAAATCGAATCCAAAATCCAGCAGTGTCACTCCACTGTACGGAGCAGATGGACTCCCTGCATGAGTAAGAGCTGAGTGAAGTAAGACGGGGCGCAGCGCGGACGGCAGATACTGAGGGTTATCCAATCTACTACTTGAGGTGTTGTATTACTTCCCTATAGTTTAAATGAGAGATTTGGCGCTGGGTTTTAGTGCCTTCAAGTTAAAAACGGCCTTTGGACACCCAACGCTTCTCTGGAAGAAATTATATTTCAAAAAGAAAAACGCTTAGACATAGTAGGCCCCCACTAAATTTAAAATTGTTACAGTACATATTTGAGATCACAAATACTAAAATTGGAAATACTAACAAGCGAAATAGGGCACATAACATCATCTTCATTTCTTTCCATGGAGTAGGTCATTTGTTTGCCTGTTCCCGTCTCATTTTAGCGTTAGTCCAGAAGCTCTTCATTGAGCGTCCTCGTCGTCTTTTACCAGTGGTTTGTAAGACTTCAGGATTTCTGGTAGTCTCGTTTGCCATTCTATCGATATGTTCTAACCACTCGGTTTTGAAATTTACTATTTTTTTTTCTAACACCGGAGTAATTTTTAGTTCATTTGTTATTTCTGTATTAATTTTATAGTCCAACCATTTGCATCCTGCTGTTTTTCGCATAGCATATGCTTCATTCCTGACTGGAAATGGAGGAAAAAAAGTTCTATGAATAAGTGCCTATAAATGCATCGTTGCCACGGTAGATGGCACTGACGAATTACATTATTCTCTCGGCCCTGTTACATGGCCTGCTAGATCACCGGACTTAAACCCCCGGATTTTTACTTGGGGGCATCTGAAAAGCGTTGTGTATGCTGAACCAGTTACTGATGTGCTTACCCTTCAACAGCGTGTCCACGTCACCTGTGACGCTATTCGGAGAGAGGCCGGAACATGCGAAAGAGTGAGGCAATCCATGATACATGTAAATGCGTGCATTGCATCTCATGGAGGTCACGTAGAACATCTGTTGTGACGTGGATGCGATTATGCTATGTACTGTGTGCCGGGACGATTTGTTGTTGCACGCACATTTCTGGACACATGTTTGTAGGATCTTTTTTTCCTTCATTTCCAGTCAGGAATCAGTCCCTGAAATTTGTCGGTGTAATTAAAATTCACCCTGTATATACGAAGAACTTAGGGCAATAACATAAGGATTTTATATATGAGATATAAGGATTTTAATGTTTCAAAAAATTACAAATATTAATTGGGCAGTATTGTTATTAATACATTGTGTGTCTATATGTTTTAACTCATCACTGATGCATTTACAAATGATTTTATGGATATTTCAATACATTTATTTGCTATTATTGTAATAAACAGCATTTCTTACAGAATGTGGCTAATCATGTTACTGCCCTAAGCCCTTCATATATATGATTAAGGTTTTGTGTCATGAATTACCCGAGATACTTCGTTTAGCATAATTATTTTAACAGTTAGCCTAATTTTTCCTCGACTGAACTCTGAAACCCCTATACTGGCTGGATGACCGTCCAAATATGTTATTGACACGTGTGAGAGACCAGTATCCGTGGCATACCGTGAAGTTAGGCCTATAGATAGGCTGGAAATTGTTGCTGTGTTTTTAGATGCGTATGTCTACATTACAATTTCAGTTTTAGACCAACCGATTTTTAAATATGTATTTAATTTTAATAGACGTTATTTATAAAGTATAAATATGATATGCCATATTACATGGCTGCTTTTAACTCTCTTGAGAACGTGACCTATTTGAAATAAGCGACATTGATAATACTAATGTAAGTAATGTGGTAGCACTTGAAAAGCACCACATTCCACCTGCACCTTGCTGCTAGATTTCGCAACCACAGACATTCCATAGAAATCGAAAGTAGCTACCAGCCACTACTGACACTCACATAAATCAATTAAAACCAGAAGTTTATTTAGTTATCGGGAATCAAAGTACAGTATTAGCGTTCAATCATCCATAAATATCCAATGTTCCATCAGTAATAAAGTATCTGCTATTGAAAAAAAAAATGCTAGAATTTTATGTAATTATAAATCTGTGGCACGATGAAGACTTAAGGCTGACTGACGTGGTTGCTGCCATTGTTTAGCAGATGACTTGCAGGGCATCACTTGGTTAGTGTGATGAAGTCCTCAACCTTAGTTTAAAATTTCTTATCAGGATTTCGCTACTTCTCAAAATCAGTAATGCTGAAATATCCTCATAAGATTGAGTGGGTTCCGATCCTGATCCTATACACAGAAAACAAATCTGATTTATGTAGCTACAGCCTACAGATAATTATTTCGCAATAAAATCCGCAATGTCTAAAGTCAAATAAAAGAAGTCACTAATACTTTATGGAAAATTAATTTGTCAAACTATTTTGTTCATACACTAGGCATTGAATATTGATTGATCAATTCAATTTACAGCCAATGTAATTCTCTCTCTATCTTCGGGTTTTTACAGCTGCTGCCGTCTTCCCGTGCCAAACCTCCAAAGCCTACGGTCTTGGGCATCTTCGATGCTTAGCCCTCTAGCTTGCATTACTGTCTTCATGTTTTCCTTCCATGTTAACCTTGGTCTTCCTCTTTTCTTCTTTCTGTTAGGATGCCATTCATATAGTTGCTTCGGCCATCGCTCATCTTCCATTCTTAAAACATGTCCTAACCACTTTAATTCCTTTTCCTCAATTCTTTCAATTATGCTTTCTTCTGCTTCCATTTTGTTTCTAATTTCCTTATTTGTGACACGTTCTAATCTAGACTTTCTGGCACTTCTTCGTAAATAATCCATTTCTAGAGCTATTAGTCTATTCTTGTAGTACTTATTGATTGTCCATACCTCACTTCCGTACATTGCAACAGATTCCACCAATGTTTTACCAATATATTTTTTTGTGTCTTTCCAAATATGCTTATCCCACCATATGGAATTTAATGATGATATTATTTTGCTACTCAATTCAATTCTATGTTTTATGTTCTCTTTGCCTATACCTTCGATGTTATCCATAATCATTCCCAAATATTTAGTTTGTTTCACTTGCTTTATTTGGATTCCATCTTCCAATACTAAGTTTTCTCTTTCATTGCTATTTATTGCCAGATATTCTGTTTTTTGTAAATTTACTGTGAGACCCCATGATTCATATGTGCTTTTCAACCTTTTTATCATGAATTCCATATCAAAATTGTCTTGCGCTAAAACCAGTTGATCATCGGCAAATTGTAATGTCAGCAAAAATCTATTGCCTATTGGGATCCCCATACCTTTGCAGCTTTGTTTCCATTTCGTTAATATAAATTCTACATAAATATTAAATAAAATTGGTGATAGACTGCACCCTTGTTTCAATCCCTTTGAGGTGTTTATAGGATTAGACATTATATTTCCCATTTTAACATAAGCGGAGTTATCTTTATAGGTTTGTTTAATAATTTCTATTAGGTTTCTGTCAATATTGTATTTCTCCAATACTTCCCATAATTTGTTCCTCGGAATTGAGTCATAAGCTTTCTCTAAATCTATCATTGTCAAATGGGTTTCTTCTCCAACTGCAGTCCGTTTTTCAATTAACTGTTGTATTGCAAATATATTGTCAACACATGACCTTCCTGGTCTGAATCCATTTTGATCTTCTCCTAATTTGTCTTTAACATCTTTTTGTAACTTTGTTTTTAATAACTTCGTAAATATTCTATATAATGTGTTATTTATACTTAGTCCTCTGTAGTTTTTTGCGTCTCTTCTATCGCCCTTCTTGTATATTGGTACTATGTAGCTTATTTTCCATTCATCAGGAATCTTCTGTATTGCAATGCACTTATTATACAAGTCCCTCAATCTACCTATTAAATTTTTTGGGCCATATTTAATTAACTCATTTGGTATGTTTCCCGGCCCTGGTGCCTTTTTATTCTTTAGGGTTTGAATTTCTAATTCTATATCTATTGTATCAAATTCCAGGGCGTTCATTTCTATGGATGGATTTTCTGTTGTTTCCATAAACTCATTTCTAGTTTCTGACAGTAAAGCTTTGTAATGTTTTTCTGCGTCTGATTTTGCTAACAAATTTATCTTGCTGGGTCCTTGGTTGGTTTTCAGTGTTTTTAGAAATCTCCATAGTTCTGATGATTGTGATCCTCCTATATAACTTTCTATTTCTTGGCATTTGCTTTTCCATAATTTGTTTTTTTCTTCTATCACTTTCCTTTTAACTTTGGCGTTTGTTCTCTTGTATTCTATCCAATTTTCTGTTGTTTTATTTGCCAACCATTCTAAGTAGCATTTTTTCTTCTTTTTGGTTAATTCTTCAATATCATCATTCCACCAATCTTGGGTATTTTGTTTTTTATTTATTGTGCCTAATGCTTCTTTTGCTGCCGAATGTATTATTTCCTTTAATTGATTATATTCTTCTTCTATGTCTTCCTTGTAATCCAAATTCTCAATTTTAATCCTCAGTCTTTCTTTATATAAGTTTTTGATACTATCCTGATTAAATAAATACAGTTTAAATTTTTCTTCCTGCTTCGGTTGCATTGTTGATTCCCTTGCTTCATCATGCACTTTTTTCCCTGTAGGGAATTTGGGGATGATCTGTGCTGTGAGTAGATAGTGGTCAGAACCACAATTTGCTCCTCTTTTAACCCTTGAGTCCTTAATAAATAAGGAAGTATTTTGCTTTACAATTATGTAGTCTATTATTGATTTCTGATTGAGACTAGGTCGTTCCCAAGTAAATTTATGAATATCCTTATGGTCGAAAAATGTGTTTACTATCTTTAATTTATGTTGTTTGCACATCTCTATGATTCTATTTCCATTATCGTTGACTTCTTGTTCCCCATATTTTCCTACTGCTTCATCATTGTTTCTTCTACCCACTTTCCCATTTAAATCTCCCATTAGTATTAATTCTTCATTACTTCGTATTTTCTCTATTTGTTCCACTAATACTGAATAGTACTTTTCTTTCTGACTCTGTGCAGCATCATCTGTTGGTGCGTAGACTGCTAAGAACACCATTGTTCTTCCCATAAGCTTCATTTTAATCTTTAGGCATCTTTCATTAATATGTTCATATTCTGTTATGTTTTTACTGTATTTCTTTTTTACAAACATTGATACTCCTGCTTTAGCTCTTTTTGATTTATTTACACCTGACCAAAAAATGTATGTAGTTTCCTAAATATGAATTTCCCGATCCTTTCTTTTTTGTTTCCGTCACTGCTGCAATATCTATATTGTTCTGGAATAATTCTCCTGCTACTTCATTAATTTTGTTTCTAATTCCTCGTACATTCCACGTGCCTATATTCAATGTCCGTTTTCGTTGCTTTTGTCTTTCATACTTTTTTCTGTCCGGCTTTGATTGATTTGGTCTTTTAGCATTTTGTTTTTTTTTTTCTAATGTGTGGGGAGCTGGCCCACAGCATAAACCCCCAACCTGGAGGACCAGGAAAATTTCTGTCTGGGTTTTCCTCCCATAGCCTTTGAAGATCCCTCTTCACCGCAAGGCAGCGTTTCTCTATTTCCCTTAGAGATAGGGTTGCCTCTTCCGCCAGATCCGCCGTGATGAAGGACTCCTTCTGCGCCGACTCTGCCGTTGAGGTCTTCACCGTAACCCTGGCTAGGGGCCCTTACAGAGTACTATCAGTCGGAGCCAACTGAACCCTGGTTTTTTAACGAGGTTGTTACTCCTCCCCCTCCTCCTTTCTCATCCGGGCTTGGGACCGGCCATGGCGGAGTTGCCAATGTAATTAAGAACCAATTATGGACGATTGTCGCTGTAACATTGTCGAAATGAAATTGTCAGATCTGATTCGCAATTATCGTAAAGTTGTTGAACCTGACTCACATTTTTTCTTAATTGTATGTTACAGAACACAGAAAATAATTTGCACTCTTTACATCAATTAAATCAGTTATGCCAAGAATATAATTTTAAAATATCAAAAGAAAAAAAAATGGCATTTTGGGTAAATGAACATATAAGATAAAAAATCGTAACAGACAACAAACCTCTGGAACAAGTAACAAATTTTAATTATTTGGATTGCAGTTTTACTATAAACACAAAAACTGAAAGGGACATAAATATGAAACTGTCCAAATTTAAAATGATACGTGAAACTATACATAAAACATTAAATAATAAAACAAGAAGAGATACTAGATTGAAGTTTTATAAAACATTGGCAGTCCCTGCATTACTTTATGGGAGCGAAACTTGGGTAATGACCAAAAAATTACAAAGTATAATACAAAGCTTAGAAATTAACTTCCTTAGAAGAACAAAAGGCTGCACAAGATTGGATCGAATGAAGAATGATGATATAAGAACAGAGTTAAATATATATCCATTGAATGAGAAAATCAAAGAATATAGAGAGAAATGGTTTACACATGTAGAAAGAATTAATGTAACAAGATTACCAAGGACAGCATTCAATCAGAAGCCAAGAGGTTCAAGGAATGTAGGAAGGCCAGCGAAAAGATGGACAGAACAACTGTGAGGCGGAACAGGCAATTATTTGCCTAGCCCGTGAAGTGAAGAACACAGAAGACTGTTTCTACCAAAACATTAAAATACCCAATTGTTTCAAATAAATATGCTTTCACATGCCATATGTATTGTGTAAAATTCAGACCAATACTCGCCACCATTTTGAAGTAATATATTAGTTTTTTTTTTTCATTTTTGTTAGAAAACCATATAGAGGAACCTAAAAGTATGTAACATTTTGATTGTATTTACCATAAGGAATTTTCTTAAAATCTGTGCACTTATATTACTTCCATTATATGTGTATATATATATATATATATATATACACAGAGAATGTCCCATTTATCTTGACTACCCGAAATAACTTTGTATCTAAGTACAAAATGAAAACTTGTTTTATACAAAACTTGTCCAACTACGAGGGGGCAATCATACTGATGGTTAGTGAACTTTGTAGCAAGACACGAATACTAACATCGATTTCTTCAACGACACTTTATATAAATATTTTTTTTATTCGATACATTTATTAAGCACTCCAAAACCTCCACCATTCTAATAAATATAACCTTTTTAAATGGAAACAAAATGGTTGTGGAGGAGCAGATCATTGTCCCGCTCGATCCCCTCATCTCCCCCATTGGAATTTTTTTTTTTTTTTTACTCTGGGGAGTTGTTAAAGTTATTGTCTATCGATTAATTCCGACAACTCCAGAGAATATGCAGAACCGTATTGTGCATGTTCGTAATTTCATTCAGCCGGTAACTGTAGAGGAATCAATCTCATCATTTATTCGTCGATTGGATATGTGTATCACTGAAAATGGTCACAGTTTGAGCACTTAATATGAATGTTCTACTGTTCATAATTCATGTGGGCTGTATTGCAATATGGCAATCATAATCCCACTTTATTTTTCCATTAATATTGTTATATTTATTAGAATGGCACATTGTGTTACTTTTTTTTTTGTTTAATTAACGCATCGAAGAGAAAATATATAGTGCTACTGAAGAAAGCAAGGTTAATATTCGTATCTTGTTAATATATAACGCTACAAAGATCACTGACCATCAGTATTATTTCACCCTCATACTTGGACAAATTTTGTACAAAACAATATTTCATTTTGTACTAACAAGGGAACTGTCAATTATTGCATGCCGAAACCTAACTTTAAATTACTCCCAGAGAAGCGTTGTGATGTACGAAAGTCGTGCCCAAAAATATCTGCCGTTTTAAAGTGCAAGGCATAGAAATAAATCAGAATCCAACTATGGCAGTCCACTGTACGGAGCAGATGTATTATCCTGCGTGAGTTAAGCACAGAGTGGAGTGAGGCGGGAAGCGGGTTTTCCAGTCTGCCAATACAGGACCTGTATTACTTCCCTATAGCGTAAATGAGATATTTGGCGCTTCATTTTGATGCCTTGCAGTTAAAAACGGTAGATTTTTTGACACGGCCTTTATATATCACAATTCTTCTGGAAATTTCAAAGTAAGTTTCGGCATGCAATAGCTGACAATTCCTTTGTCGGGTACAAAGTTATTTCGGGTGATCAATATAAATGGAAATCCTGTACATAAATGACAATACCCTGGTTCATTTAATCAAGAATTCACATTATTTGCGTATTTAGAACCCCAAGTGCTACTAAATCCATCCATCTTAATTCCAGTTTATAAATGAGACTAACACAAAGTTCCAAGTAAGCATGTTGCTGCCTCATACCAATTTAAAATGTAATTTTTGCACGATAGTGCGTTCTGTCGTACAGGAATGACGACCATGATTGAAAGTTCAATTTCCTAAATTTCGGGGTTACCAACCTATAAATAACTAAATGGCTATACTGTAATATTACAAATTACCTAGAGCGGGAAGTAAAACCATTGCCCTTTATGTATAGTACATACAATGTATATACAAAAATATATCCAAAATGTAGTGTTAATATACACTATACGAAACAAATCACTGCATTTTAAATTAACGGAACTTTATTTGAAACAATGTAAAACAATAAATTCGTACTTCCCGCCATTTTATGCGTAATTGGTGTCACGGCCTGCTTTAGTCTCAAGTAAACTATTTTCTACATTTAGCGTATAGGGTATAATTGGCCAGACTGCTAACGTCAGTCAGTTGTTTATAATGAACGCAAATATTTCCAACAAAGATGTTATTATTTTACTATTATTTATTATTTTGAAAACACCATCGTGCAAAAAATAATGTACAATACACGTTTGTGAAGTGTTTTACAGAATCGCGGAAATTAAAAACCTCGCTATCGTTCAGTTTTTAATCATATCCTCGCTTCTATAAAAACCACTCTCCAACCTCGCATTGCAATTTATCTGATTTGTGAGATTTTCAACTGGTGTGTTGTGTCAACTTGTAGGAGTTGCACGTGTGAATATTAGAAGGAAGTGTTGTGTCTCGATTTAACACTTTTCCTCATTCCAGTTCCCTGGAACTGACTATCTTCTGACAACGATGTATCATTTTTATGCAAGGCTAACTTGTTACCATTCATCTAACTCGTACAACAAGAATTTTTTACTGTATTGCTAATTGCGTTGCGCTTGAATTTGATAGCAATCTTCCAATTGTTTTTAGTATTTTTAACGAAACAGTGCTGGCTCATATGGGAGCATGCCTGCTTCCTGACTAGCGAGTTCGGGTTCGATATTAATTATAAAATAAAATAAGTTAAAATATACCTTCTTAGGTAAGATCCGTCGTCCTCAACTTATAAAATATGTATTCTTTATGTCTGTAGGCCTTTCAGAACATCCGTTCCATCTTCAGCAAGTCCTTCTTCGCTGCAATATCTAATATGATGGTTGATGCTGCTGGTCCTAATGTGGTGTTGTCGTGAGTCCAGCAGCATCAACCATCATATTAGATATTGCAGCGAAGAAGGACCTGCTGAAGACGGAACGGATGTTCTGAAAGGCCTACAGACATAAAAATACATATTTTATAAGTTGAGGACGACGGATCTTACCTAAGAAGGTATATTTGAACTTATTTTATTTTATGACTTTCCACCTCAACGGTTTTAACAATGAATTTTATTAGTATTGATTCGATATTAATTGTTTATTTAATTGCATAATTTGAATCTCGGTGCCAGGAGGGATGGTGGTGGTGTACAATTTTTAATCGCTGTATTATGCACCAGATTTCTGCATTAAATTGTAAACCTCTCTACAGTACATATGTTGAGAAAACTTGCGATGCTGTTGATACCAATTCATCCATCGAATGGGGATATTAAGCCTGGCTACCCCCTCGGTGCTTTTCGACAGGAGTAGGCTATGTGCCGGCACCGAGTTTCATCTTCTCCCTTCTATTCATCATCATTCCTCACACAGCACACTTTATACCGTACTACACAAACACATAAACAAAAACTCCTCTCTGTACAAAATACAATAATGCATCATCTACGTAAAGTGGTCTGCCGAAGTGGTGCATACATTAAAAATAGACAGCATTAACACAATTTATCGACCCAGTGCAGAACCCGAAGCACGAATTATGCAGTGGATGGCATTAGAACACACTCAGTAATAAAACATTGTCATTGAGCAAATCGGCTAATTTTGATATGTGTATTCGCGATGTTTTGGGTTCTGAAGTGGTTTTCCTCAGTCATTAATAACGCTATAGAACTTTGACACAATATATAGACATATAAGACTGTAGAGGAGAAAGTTTAAATGAAATTTGATTAAAATGTTTAAGGTATTAGACATTGATTATTTTATATCTGTTTCAGGCTCTTCATCAGAGATTGGAGAAAACTGTTAAATCACATGTGGACTTGGTGGAACAGTTTGAAAAGATAAAGGATGAAAATGATGACCTTAAATTCCAGGTAGGCCTATGCTTAAATGAATTTTCCATTATATTTGATAATTAAATAGTGGTTTTCTACTTTTATTATTATATAAACCTTCCCTCATTAAAGGATTGCCACAAGGACAAAGTGATACAGACAGTTAATTTTCAAAATTGACGAAATACATTTTGTAAATACATTAAAATTTTTTAAATTGGAATTCTATAAAGTAGAAATTTTGTAAAGATTGTTTCTTAAAATTGAAATTGAACTTAAGTCTATTTTTTTTAATATTAGCTTCATATTTCATTCTCATGTTTTCTTTTTACACTTTTTATATGTTTATATATATATATATTCAAAACCTCATTGGTTACGATATTGCCACTGCGCAAAGCCTATATATAAATTCATTAATATCAGTAGCAGAATATAACACATTTTAGTTATAAATATTTTATTCTTCAGTAAATGGAAATTATTTGTTAAATTTTAACTTTATGTGAAGACTCAATATGCATAAGTATTAATTAAATATTCTTTGCAGTACAGATCATGGTACAGATTATGTATTTATGTATTGTGCTGCAACAAATGAAGAGAATATCCAAACATAAATAATATTCCTTCAACAATTTTTAGTCTGCATGCCCCCATGGTGACCTTAAACACAGAAACTTAGATTCTAGAAAATTTGACAATTGTAAATATCAGCTTTAAAAATTTTCTCACTTTTACATTATATCTAAATGATGCAGCTTTTTTATATGTTGATAATATGAACTAATAAATTAAGTATCGAAAGAGAGATTAGTTTTTGCTTTTGTCCCATAAAAATAAATTATGAGATCAAAATAGTTAGTACAATTAATTTTTATAAAGTTCTTACACATCCACCAAAAACAAATATTTATTTTAACCAATTTACCACATGCCTACAAGTATCAGAATGTTTCTCAGTATTGATTAAATTGTGCTTTAAAACATGGTCTGCATGCCTCAACTGTTTTATAAGAATATATATTTTCTTGAACTTTTATAGGAATAAATCACTATGAGGTTTAATTTATGATTAAATTAAAATGTTTCACACCTCACCTCATATCCAGTCTTCTAAGTAGATTGCGATTTCAAAGCCTCCATGGCTTCATCTTCAGTACTTTCTTGTCGACTGATGTTATGTCGATCAAAAGAACTACTTCTTCTTCCCTCTGTTGGTGGACCAATAAACCTCTGGATTATCAGTTTATCGGTCCACCAACAGAGGGAAAAGAAAAAGTAGTTCTTCTGATCGTAGGACATTACATCACTCCATGTCATATACTATCTTCACTTCTCGCAACTGGAATTCCCTACCACAAGAAATAAGGGGCTACCGGACATTGGCATCTTTTAAAAGAAATCTAAATTTATATTTGCTCTAACCTCGACTTCTTCATTACCCAGTGTAAGGTACATATATTAATTGGTGTTTTTCGTATAATTCATCATATTTATACTATTATTATTATTATAATAATTATTATTATCATTATTATATTATTATTATTATTATTATTATTATTATTATTATTATTATTATTATTATTATTATTGTAAGTATTATTTTTGTTATTATCGTATAAAATGTTGTTTGTATACATGAAATTTACATTGCTACATTTAATGTATCTTTAACTGTTTATAATCAGTATAGTGTATATCTATATTTGTCAAATATTTATTTGTATTTGTGCTGGTTGAGTGGAAGAGAAGGCCTTATGGCCTTAACTCTGCCAGAATAAATAAAACATTATTATTATTATTATTATTATTATTAATCAGTCGATGAAAAAGTACTGAAGATGAAGCCGTGAAAAGGCTTTGAAATTTAAAGTATAAAACTATGGAATATTTACCTAAAAGGTCCGTCTCCTCAACTTTATTAGTTATTTAACTGTAGCGTTTTCGGGACTAGTTCCATCATCATCGGGATTAGTCCCGAAAGCGCTATAACTAATGAAGTTGAGGAGACGGACCTTTTGGGTAAATATTCCATAATTTTTTTAATTTTGAATAATACCTCAATGGAACATATCATGAATCTTATAAAAGTTGGCTTTGAAATTGTGATCTACTTAGAAGACTGGATATGAGGAGAGGTATGAAAAATTTTAATTAAATCATATATTTTCTTATTTTTTAAAATTTATAATTATATCCTGTGTTAGATGTAATGTTGCATTAATTGCTTATGTATGTGTAAAGCATTAAAATATATTTTGTGTACCTTTTTCAGCTGGAAGAAAAGAGTATAGAATTGGAAGGAACCAGAGCTCGGGTTAGAGTACTTGAGCGCCTTAATCACAAGACAACCCAAGATACTTCCACAACTCTTCCACCCATTTTACCTATCGAAGCTACTACAAATCCAATTCTTCCACTTCTTGCCCTTCCAATGCCTACCGAGGAAAACACTCATCATAGCAGTAGCACAGAGTCTGCTCATGACCACACAGTTGGAATGAATTCTGAAGAAGGTACAAGCGACCATGGTGAAACTAAGAAAACTACTCAGACCCAACAAATGTCTCCAAGAAGACGTCCAAGTAAAATACCTCTTCCAGGAACAAAATCATACTGTGCTCCCAAACCCCCAAGTGGGAAATCTGCTTCCATAACTAGTCGAAGTAGAGGATCTCCTTCTTTGAAAAGTAGAACAGACTCTAATCCTTCTCTTTCTGGCAAGACCAGAGAGTCATCATGGAAAAACAGAAGTGATAGTAATTCATCTCTTTCTGGAGGAAATAAAAGTCGAGAATCTCCATCTGGTGGAAGAAATTCATCACTTTCCATAAGGAATAACAGCAGAGATTCCTTAAATAGTTGTAGTAAAAATCGTGATTCTATGACAACATCATTTGGAAAGGTTCGTGGTGATTCCCTCAGTGGGAAGAAGTCAAGCGGAGACTCGATATCCTCCTCAGGGGGTAAAGGAAGAGCAGATACCCCTTCTCACCAAAATAGCTTTTCATCTAATGTATCTGGCAGCAATAGAAGAGAATCCCTCATAGGTAGTAAAGGAAAGGACAGTTCTTCATTCTCATCTACCAGTGGACGTAAAGGTCTTCACCATCAGAATTCAACCTCAATCCGTGGAGGCCGAGGCAGCAATACTAACTTGAATATTAATCAACGGATAGGAAATTTCACTGAGCAGAGTGATCAAAATTCGAAGGTACGACCCACAAAACTCTCATTCTGGAGCAACTGGCTGAAAATACTAGACAACGGACCATCTTAAGAATGAGCAGTCAGGCAGGCAGGCACACATACAACTCCAGCGCTACCACCTCTCCTCCAATTTTTAAATTAAAAAAAGACATTTTATATAAAATAGAAAAATCAAACATTGTTGAAAATGGGGCATATTATTTTGCTACCGGAGCACTTATATCTACGTCATGATGATACAGGGTGCAGGCAGATGAAAACGGAGGTTCTTGTAAGTGGAATTCATTCTTTTAATTTTGTTTTATTTGTTTTTATTTAGTATTGAGAGGTAGATTAGATGGGTGAAACCAAGAATTTCATTCTATAGTGCATTTTTCACTTGTGGACATAAATACAAGCCATGTTTTTCCTATAAAACTCACAGATATTAAGCATTTATTTATTGTAATACATAAGCTGCTAAGAAATTAGCAAAAATCATCTTTATGTGGGTAATATTGTTATCATAATTCCATATAATATGTTCCTCACAAATTCTAAAAGATTTACTTAATGTGCACCATTTACATATAGTTAATGAAATGGTAAATCAATAAGATAAAAATCTGTTTCTAAAAATCACACTAATCTCTGCAAAACAAAATTTCTCAGTGATAACATGTTTTTATCCCTCAAGAAACTCTTAGTTTGATTACTGGCATAAGATTTTTTTTTATTTGCACTGTTTAATTATATACATTTTTATGTTTATTTTTAAAGCTTCTTTAATTAATTTCAAAAGATCTAAAATAGAAATTAGTAACAATAAAATTTGGGAGATATTTATAAATCACAGGTTTATTCAAAACTAAAAATTCATGTAGGGTAATAGATAAAATATTATAAATGTGTATTGCTACAGAGAATTTTTTGATCCAAATTGATGAGAATGTAGCCTGATATAAATTATTTTTAAACAGGACAATAAGTTAGACAAATAAAATCATATATATATATATATATATATATATATTAAGCTTGCATTGCTCAATATTAAACATTTAATTATAACACATATATATGTAAATATTATAGTTGTAACACACAAAAAAATTATTTAGTTCTGTGACAATATTTTTGTAGCCTTTACTTGTGCATTGCTATGCAGAAAAAGATATACAATTTCAAATTTGACCATTTCAATGTATAATTAAAATGAAATTGTGCCCTATATCACAGCCTAAGCATGAACTGAAAACTTTTTATAAACAAAATCATTCACTTAATATGAATTAATATTTCAATATGATATTTTGTTTAATTAGTCTTTACATTTTATAATTTCATTGATCAATAAAGAAATTGTATTTTAATATTTGTATATTAACACATTTCCTTTAATTAAGTTGTAAGCACTAGTCGCAAAACTAAAAGTTCATAATTTTAATAAAATTCAATTTCCATTATTAAATGTTTAATAAGCATCCCTTTGATATCGGTTATTTCTCATTATATTTTACTATTTATAGAACAAGTTTCTTAGCAGCTTAAAATACCAAATTAAGATGACATTTTATAAATATTAAATTCTGCTGTATTCTGAGTCCACAAGTGCATATTATACTGCTGCGTGATTGGGGAAACATTGCACATTTAATTGCATGAGTGTTGTGTGTTTAATATTTGTCAAATTCTTCCATTTTGATGCTGAATATATATCCAAGGAAATATCTTCAGCACATTATGTATGCTGTATCCAACGTTATATGTGAAGATATTTTTAAATGTTATTTCATCGTAGCATGAAAATGTTTATGTTACTTGTTTAAACACTTTTGATTTTTATATTCAGTTCAAAATTATAGACAATGGGAAATAAATAAAAATGCTTTAGGTAAGAAATAATAATATTCTGTATAGAAATGGAATGAGTGATTTAATCATTATCATAGCAACACATAGGCATGAAAAAGATAGACTTGAACATCAAGATATTATATTTTCATTAAAATTACATTAGCTATGTATTACACAAAACATTGGTTACCGATATTATTATAAATTGTAATTATTTCTAGAAAGCTTCGAGATTGAAGTAGCTACATATATTATTATAAAACTAAAATGTATGATGATAAAAATCATGAATGCAGTTCAATTTTTTTTTTAAATATTTAATTATTTTAGAAATATATTAAATGAATATAGGAATTATATTTTATACAATTAAAATAAATCATATTTATAAATAACTAATAGTAATATTTTTTTTTTTTAATTTCAAACTATCCATTATATTTGACTATTAATCTCTCATGATTGAAATAATACTGTATTTTATTTTAAAATGTTCTAATCATAAAAAAAGTATCCAATGAAATTTGTCAAGCAATATCTTGATTTGCAGTAACATGATCAATATTTGCTCATTATGATAATTAGAATGCTAGGCTGTATCTCAAGTAGTGTATTAGCAATTTACTTGTAAATAAATTTAATCTTAAATTTGGAAGGTAATAGGCTGTTGAAAATAGTTGTTTCATAAATAAATACTAATTCAGGGAAAATTACTGTTAACTCATTGTCCTGCTTTAAAAACAAAGGAAATACTTTATTCTTGCATTTTCTGAGAAGGTAAAATTTTATCTACTGCATTTTTTAAAAGAAAAATGAATGCTTGAAAATCAGGACTTGACTCTTGGATCACTGGTTCTATGCACTAGTATGCAATCAATTACACCGTTCAAGACATGATACAAATGTCAACATTTCTGTCCTCATATGCAATTCTCTAATAGTCCGAAGGCAGATAGATGGCACTACCGATAGCCAACTGCAATATACTTGAAGAGAAAAAATTATGCCTAAAGTATGATTTGAATCCAAGGCCTCTGGTTTTATACAGCAATTCTCTAGCACTGATCTCCTTAGGCTTATCAATTTAAATAGACAATTTTCTCTTTCTTATGTCAGTGATAGAGCACTCATGCATAAAACCAGAGATAATGGATTCAAATCCCAGTTTAGGTGTATTTTTTTCTCTACAAATGTAATTTAAAAAGTTAAAATATTAAAATTTGTACCTGAAATATCATTCATCCTCAACAAATTAAAATTCATTAAAATAACGAAGGCCTTTTAGAACTTCTTGTTCCATCCTCAGCAACTGTTAGTGATGGAACAAGATGTTCTGAAAATCTTCACTATTTTAATGACTTTTAATTTGTTGAGGATGAATGATATTTCAGGTACAAATTTTAATATTTTAACTTTTTACATAACAACCTCAATGGTGGTTCAGAATGAATTTCAAAAGTAATGACAAGTATAATTTGTCCTCCTGTGAGAAGTGGAAAATTTAAAATAAAAATATTGAAAACCTATTGTATGTTCATTTGTATTTTATATCAGTTCTTATATCTTTTAAGGTATCTAATTAAGTTACATAATTTATAGTTTTTCTATCATATATTGTGTACATCTTTTTTATTAGTTTAATAAATTTAATATTTCTTCATAAACATTATTTGATAATTCTATTAAGTCCTCAAACAGTTTTCCACAACTTTATCTTAGAGCTTTCACAAGTTATATTAAAACAACATCTATAGCATGCAGCAACTGATAGAGTTATGAGATTGCATTTTGGTATTTGATGACATTATAAAGCATGAGCCATGACTTGTTTAATTTCTCTTTGACATGGTTAATATAAAAATAATTACTGAAATGAAATATTTATAAAGATTATAACTGATGATAATATTGAGTAACATTATTGGAAGAATTTGAAAAATGAAGCATACAACATTCATTTTTAAATATATATTTATATGAAACATATTACTCAGTTCTGCTTTTTTTATTTTCTTTCAGATTTGGGTTCTGTTTTTTCTGCTTTTTGATTAGGTATACAGTATAAAAATTCTTCCTAAATTCTATCTTTCTTTTCTCCATTTAATATTGTTTTAGCAATTATTATACTAGTTGTCATAAGTGCTTCATAATATAACTTATAAAATACACAAAATATATTTAATCATACACAGTAAAATTTCATTATACTCTTGAGTTGTATCCATGTAATATACTGGATTTTACCCTTCTCTTATTCCATACTTCTGTGTCTTTCACCCTCCACTAAACCTTTCTATATCATCAGAACTCAACTTAGAAGCCTCAGAGAATGTGGAGAGTGGATGGTGAAGTGGAATTGATGGATTTTAAATGGAAATAAAAAAAATAGATCCATGCATTTCACTATAAAGTGGGCTGCTAAAAATGTCTATGTATTACTATTTAATACTGACAAGTAAATCAGAAAATAATTATACCAGAAATTTGTTTTCTGAAAAATTGTGATTATATTTTCCCTTAGAACATTTGAAAATATTTATTTAAAGTTTGTTAATTTATATTTATTTAATAATATTAATATATCATTTTAATTTTGAGTGATACATTTTACTCATTTCATATTTATGCTAAACATTTTCAGTACTATTAGGACATTTTTTTTTTTTCAATGCCCCAGGTAGTCGTTTCGACATTTCTCGTATTCTCTCCTGGCATTGGCTTAATTGTAACCCACTTCTGAAGTTGGGGCGCCTAGAAGGCGAAGTTACATTACCCTGATGATATGATGGGTGGTAAATGATAATGAAGTGCCAGGAGAGTTCTTAACCTAAATTCCAGACCATGGGCAACCACAGGAATAATTCCCTTTGAGGAAAAATTCCTATGGCTTTGACCAGGAATTGAACCCAGGACCTCATGAACTGTAGTCAGAACGCTGACCACTAGCCCATGAGGTTGGTCCTGTTAGGAAATATTTAAAACAATAAAAATTGTACCTGTGATGGCAGTCATCCATGACAAATCAAAATTGTTTAAAATAATTATCAGCTAGGCCTTCTAGAACTAGTTCCATTTTCAAAGCTGTTCTATTGGAGCTTTGAAAATGGAACTAGTTCTGAAAGGTCTAGCTGATTATTTTAAACAATTTTAATTTGTCAAGGACGACTGTCACAGGTACAATTTTTATAGTTTTAAATATTTAACAACCTCAACGGTGGTTAATAATATTTATTTTCAAATATAGACTATTAGGAAAACAGTAATGATATAAAATGAATACTTAAAAAAAACTTCTTTGACTTACAGCAATAAATTATTTTTCAGTCATAAAATTACATGTTAATTAGATACAATAAATTTCTTAATTAAATAAGAAGGTACAGTGTACCGAAACAGCTGTCACTGAATTATATAATAAATATGAAAATCAAATAAAACTATGTTTTATTATTTAATTCATAAATATAAATTTTCATCAAGTAACCACCAACTCAATTGATTACAATAAATTTCTGTAATTTTGATTCCATATTTTAAAAATTTAATTTCTAAAAAAAATTTACCAAAAAAAAGAAGCATATTATCTCTAATTAAAGTACCAAGTATGATAAGAAAGAACAAACTCCATAATAATTTGAGTTGTAAATTAAATACCAGTAATAAATGTTATAATTCTGAAATGTTTATCCATAAAAAAAAACATAATTTTTCATAAATTTATATAATCTATTGCTAGCATTTCTTATCTTTCCTGCATTTCATAAATATATGGTATTTGTCATTATTTGACATGGACAGTAGCATGCCTATAGTAAACTGATGCAAAAATTTAGCTTACAAAGAAATGATAATGCTGCATTCTGCATTTTGCTGCATGACATTATAGCTTACTTTATACATGAATAATATGGTTAATCATCACTAACTGTAATTTAAGTCACAGTATTAACTCTGCATATTTATAACAGAATTCTTCCTGGGGTCTGAATCTCTTATTGCATATTGATGCTTAAAAATTACCAGCAATATACATTAATTTGGGAAATTTACTTGTATAGTTTTTCTGTATAAACACTTTAAAAAATATTATAATTAACCAAATTGCATATAAATTATGTAACTCCATGGCACAATGGGAATAGGCCTAGAATACCCTTGACTTACCAGCTGGTCGATGGATGACATGTGGTCAGTATGTCAGGTCCCTCAGCCGTTGTAACTGGTTTTCACAACCTAGTGTCAGTACTTATTGTAGCTTCCCATAGCTTTGTCATGTTGCTGGGTTGGTCACCATCCCATACTGGCCGAGATTTTATGAGAAAATTTCTTTCCCCATGGGAGTCTCAAACCAATGCATGTCCCATAGCTATGTACCAAGGCATGATGCCTTAGACCACTCTATTATGGCACAAATATATATATATATATATATATATATATATATATATATATAAATTATGTAATTATTCCTAAAATTTGGGTACATTACTAGTAGAATAGTTCATACACCCCGATGATTTTTTGTGATTGTTTTATTCATAAAATTGTTCTGATCCTTAAATAACGTATTTATTTAATTGAGTGTATTAATTATTGAAGTGTATGGTTTTATAAGGGCCTAAAACACAGAAAATTAATTTCTAGAAAATATGTTGATTAATATTAACTTTTAATAAAAGTATGGGAATAATAAATTCAGTACTGAAACCTTCACTAGTCCAGAGAGATACCAGAGTACAGTTACACAAAACCTTACCACTGCACTTCGCTATGGCAGTGAGGCATGGCCTTTAAGGAAAGGAGAGGAGAGCAGGATAACGTCTAGTATACCAAGTGGGATTACAAACACAATGATGATGTCTTGTAGGAACTATGTTCAGAACTAGTCATTAAGTCCAAACAAGAATACCAGAACAACTGGATGAATCATTTGTGAACTAGTTCAGATAGAGTTTCCAAAGCCATGCTTCATTATTGTCCAACAGGGAAGAGATCTCTGGGCTGTCCAAAGAAGCGTTGGATACAAAATTGATCACTGAGATCATAGCAGGCCCCTAGGCCTAAGACTTAGTTTGGGTGAAGAAGAAGCATTAGGTTTATATTATCAATATCAGATAAAAGATAGTTATAATGATTTGGCTTGGGTAGTAGACATTGAGACTCTTATTCTGAAATCTTGTTCTGAAAACATTGGGTTGAAATTCCAATGCAGACCAATCAGACTCTGGTTTTCTTCAATCTTCAAATCTGATGCTGGGTTGAGATTTCATTACTAGAACTCATTCCTTCACAATCATAATTTCATAACATAAACATTACAATTTTATTTGTGAACATCTTTAAAAAAACACTGACAATCACAATCACAGCATATTGGATAGCTTGAAGATCTAGATGTGATGAGTTTAGTTGTTGAGGATCTATAAATAAATATAAAAAAAAGATGGTTATAGAAAGAAATATATATTTTTGACTTCATCCCATACTTGTATTTCATTGTCAATATAGTTTCATGTAACATTTTTTTTTTATTTACTGATTCTTTAAACTAGAGAAGTGAGTAACACTAAGAAATTGGGACTGGAAGTAAATATCAATAAAAGTAAATATATGGTCACACATAAAAATACATTGTATAATGGAAATGGACAGCTAATGAATGACAAGTGAGGGAAATTTTGAGGAAGTGGCTGAATTCAAATACCTAGGAACAATAATCACAAACAGGAATGAGATGCACAAGGAAATTGAACATAGGCTCAATTCTGGAAATGCATGTTATTATGCATTACAGAGACTCTTGACTTCCCAACTCCTTGCAAAAAATGTTAAACTGAAAATATATAAAACTATTATTCTACCAGTTATATTATATGGGTGCGAAACATGGATTCTTACTTTAAGGGAGGAAAGAGATTACGAGTATTTGAGAATAAAGTTCTTAGGAAAATTTTTTGGACCAAAGAGAGATGAACAGACAGGTGAATGGAGAAGACTGAATAACAGTGAATTACGTGGTCTTTATAGGAAGCCAGATATAATGAGAACAGTTAAGTCTCGTAGACTGTGATGGGCAGGACATGTGGCACATATGGGGAATGAAAGACGTGCATGGAAGCTTCTTGTAGGAAAACCAGAGGGAAAATGCCCAGTTGGTAGACCAAGAATGAGGTGGGAGAATAACAACTATGATTTGAGGGAAGTAGATTATACAGGGGATGATTGGAAAACATTGGCTCAGGATAGGGATATATGGAGAGCTTATGTCCGCGCGGCCATGAACCTACGGGTTCGATAGTGCCAGTGAGTTAGAGAAGTGAGGGAATTTAACTACTTCAAATTGGATTGTAATAAAATATTTTAAAACATAATGTTCGAAAGAACTTTAAAAAACCAGAATTGTCCTGATAAAATTTAATACCATAAAAGTCTAGAAGTCCACTGCTGTGGTCTCGAGGAAGCTTGCTGCCTTGTCACGCAGCGGGCCCGGGTTCGATCCCTGGTCGGGGCAGTTTTTCTGGGTGATGTTTTTATCGGGGTTTTTCCTCACCTGTAAGACAAATGTCAGGAAAACTTTAAGGCCCAAACGGTCCCCGAAATCATGTGGCCATTATCATCATCCTTATCATTATCATCATCATCATCCTTCACTGGTGTGGAAAGCTACCACATCTACAATTCCCTAGTAAAGCTGCAAGCATAGCATGAAAATGCTATGAATGCCGTGAAGGACCTGCCTTCAGGCAGAATTACTATGGATGGATGGATAGTCTAGAAATATGAAAGGCAAAAATTATAGAATTTCAGTAAAGACTAAAATGTGCTTTTGGCCACTTTCAGTCCCATTCCATAGCCAAGAGGACTAAGGCATTATTCCTTCAGGCAGAGCTAACTTATGGAACGTACATTGTTTCAGTTCCCCATGGGGAAGACATTTTCTCAAGTAATTTTGGCTTGTTTGGGACCAGTATCCATCAAGCATTGTGAGGATTTTGGGAACTAGCTAAAATGGTCACCCCTATATTGGAACAATGAAAGATATTCTGATGTTTTATTTAGTTTAACATATATAGTCCTGCACCAATTTATTTTTTGAAAAGAAAAATTAATGCTTGAACCAGGAATCGAACCCTGGACTTCTGGCTCTACGCATGAGTGTGCAGTTCATTACACCATTCAGGACCCGATGCAACTGTCAAATTTTCTTTCTTCTTTACCCTTCAGTGTTCTGTCTGTTACACCAGAGGAAAGAAAATTTGATGGTTGTATCAGATATTGAATGGTGCTACAGATAACACACTGATATGTAAAGGTCCGGGGTTCAATTCTTGGTTCAAGCATTAATTTTTCTTTTCAAGAAAAAAGTGAAAGGTATTTAATTTTCACAGGGAAAAAACACTATGAGGTTTAATTTAAGAATTAAATTAATATTTTTATTATCTCACCTCATATCCTTTATCTTCTAGACTGCAGTTTCAGAGTTATATCTCCATCATCAGTAGCCTCTCGTCGACCGGTATTATGTCGTTTCTTGGCATTTTCTTCTTCCTTCTATGGTGGACCGATGAACCTCTGGATCAAATCAAAATTTGCAGGAGTTTCGAAATTCATGAGTTTATCTTTCTTGTTGGTCTGGAAAAAAAATCCACATCAAAAAAAAAAAACAAGAAAGATGAACTCGTGAATTTCGAAACTCCCGCAAATTTTGATTTGATCCAGAGGTTCATTGGTCCACCAATAGAAGGAACAAGAAAACCGCCAAGAAACGACATAACACTGGTCGACGAGAGGCTACTGATCATGGAGATATAGCTCCGAAACTACAAGTCTAGAAGAAAAAGGATATGAGGTGAGGTAATAAAAATATTAATTTAATTCTTAAGTGAAAGGTATACTTAAGCTACATAAATGTGTTTAAGGACACTTAATGTTAATCATGTTCAGACCCTGAAGGAAAAGTGTAAAAAGTAGCTTTGTAGGTATACACACTTTTATAACGTTTATTTAGTGACACTGATGCAAAAAGCAGTTAACTTCTACTGTCAATGGTGATAGATGTATGTGATACTAAGAATGACTAATACAAAATGCTAACTTACAGGACCTAGTAACCTACTTCCAGTGCATAATAGGGCAGTTTCATTCAGCTTTCAAACAACTTTGAGCAGAGATATTAAAAATTCTTATATCAGAGTTGGGTTTAGTTTTTGCTCCTAAAATATAATTAAAGATAGTTATGGTCATTTAAGTAACTTTTTTTTTTGTAAAATAAATTGATTAATATTTAAATCATCAAGTATATAATAGGTCAACCATTTTGGTCTCGAGGTAGCGTGCTGCCTTGTCATGCAGCAGGCCTGAGTTTGATTCCCAGTCGGGACAGGCTCCTAGGTGAGGTTTTTTCGGGATTTTTCTCACCTTTAAGAAGCTTAGGGCCCAACGGTCCCCGAAAATCACCCGGCCATCATCATCATCCTTATCATTATCATCTTTCACTAGTGTGGAAAGCAACAGGTAGTTACCACACCTCTAATTCCCTAGTAAAACTACAAAGCATAGCAAGAAAATGCTATGATTGCAGTGAAAGACCTGCCTTCAGGCAGAATTACTATGGATGGATGTATATAATCATCTCTGTAAAGAATTACTAAAGAAGAAATCAAATATACAAATCCCATAAAAATATTAATGGTATTCAATCAAATAAAATGTTATTATGATACTTTTTGAATTAGTACTTATATTAGAAACCTAATATATTAGATACAATTTCATTATATAACACCTGTAGACTGATGTTCTGAAATCACACTTTCTGTTGGATTTGAATAACATATGGGTTGGAATAATATCTTGTAAGATAATATTTACGTTTGAACAATTTTTTTATCTAAATTTGATTTATGTAAGAATTTTAATTTAAGTTTAGGTAATTTTATAATTGCTATTGTATTTGCCCTAGTGGACTGATTACCATGCTCACCTCTGTTTTCAAAGTTCGTAAGTTCAAACTTAGCCAGAATGTAAAATCATGGGTCCCGTGTGATAGACTTACAGAAGAACCTCAATCCTGAAATAAGAGGCATCTGTGCAAAATTTATTGTCCCTTTGATGTGCAACTTTGAATTGTATGCTAATGATCAGAGTGCTGTTAAATAAAATACTAATATCACATTCCACCAAACTGGTTAGGTTGTCTAATATATATAGAACTTACATTTGAGAACTCCCAATTTCAAATCCTAAGACCAATAATTATTTTTTTAATAATAAAGGCCCTGAGAGATGTGGACACTCATTCTCAGCCAATAGAAGGAAGTAAAGTACCGTAGTTAGTCCTGTGCTCCAGTTGATTTCACTCCCAGGAAAGACCCAGTATTCTTTTAAAGAAAACTTAACTGTCCTTACAACCAATCTGTACCTAAGTCTTTGAGGAAAATCTTTACTACTAGTGTGTTGCACAGTATTGAACCTGACTCATCCAGTCCATAGTCACATTTTTTTTTTCATAACATCATGCCCATGACTAAGTAGTGAAATTCAGATATTTTGTCACCTATAAGCCAGACAAAAAATGTACTTAGGTTGAAAAAAGTGACAATCTTTCACCATAAAAATACAACTGTGAAGAAACATAGACATGGAAACATGGGTTCCATTGGGGTACAATTTTTCTGAGGTAAAATAGTCCCCCACTCAGTTCTCCAGGTGGGGACTACATCCAGTGAATCCATGACAAAGGCTCAAACATAGGGACATATTCCTAAGAACATGGAATGTGAGGACATTATATAGTAGTGGGGCACTAGAAATATTAATCTAACAAGGGGATGATTAGAAAATATTAGCTCAGGGTAGGGATGTATGGAGAGCTTATGTCCACGTGGCCATTAACTTATGGATTAGATAGAGCCAGTGAGTTAGTTATGAAATGGAATACCAAATCACAAACATGTGAAATTAAACCATAAAAAATAAGTGTACTCTCCAAACACTATAAAAATTGTTAATCTATCCATCCATTCATAGTAATTCTTCCTGAGGGCAGGTCTTTCACTGCAATCACAGCATTTTCATGCTATGCTTTGCAGCTATACTAGGGAATTATAGGTGTGGTAGCTTCCCGTTGCTTTCCACACTGGTGAAGGATGGTGATGATAATGATAATGATGATGACCGGATGATTTTTGGGGACCATTGGGCCCTAAGCTTCCTGACGTTTGTCTTATAAGTGAGGAAAAACCCCGAAAAAAAACCTCACCCAGGAAGATTGTCCCGGCCGGGGATTGAACCCGGGTCTGCTGCATCACAAGGCAGCATGCTACCTCGAGACCACAGCGGTGGACTAATATCCTATCAAACTTTAAAAAATGTAAATGTTTTTATAAATTTTGTATATCTTGTTATTTTATTTTAATTAAAATACACAGAACTTGGTTGGTTGGTTGGTATCTAATGTCGAGCACTTGATAATGAAATCATTCGCTCAGAACACAGAACTTTTTTCATTCTATGAACTGTTATTAGTAAAATAGCTGCCTCTTTCATTGTTCACAATCAATAAACAATTTTTTATATTTGTATAAAATTAAAATAATTATGCTGTTTTGCTTTAATATAACAATTTGTATATTTAAATATTTATATTTTCCAATACTGGACAATATTATTTTGGAAAGAAAAATGAACACTTAAACCCCGGACCTCTGGTTGTACGCACCAGTATGCAATCTGTTACACCATTCAAGACACGATACAAACATCAACATTTCTTTCATCATACACAATTCCCTAATCGTCCAAAGGCAGATAGATGGTGCTATTGGCAGTGCCGTCTATCTGCCTTCAGACAATTAGAGAATTGAATACAATGAAAGAAATGTTGATATTTGTATTGTGTCTTGAATGGTGTCAGATTGCATACTGGTGTGTAGAACCAGAGTTCCAGGGTTCAAGTCCCAGTTCAAGTGTTAATTTTTCTTTTCAAAATTTTTTGTGTATTAATTTGAAAATGATTATAACATTTTAGAAACATTGAACATGATACTTACATCAGTAACTTCAAAATTAAATTATTTTTAGTCTGATCATCTTACCTCAATATTAATGTTGATTTGTTCTTGAACATGTTTCGATTACATCATAATCATCATCAGCATCTTGCCCACACTGGTTAGATTTATGTTGCACACCCTGGATGTCAATGTCAGCTCCATCCTGTGGTTGGCCAAAGAACCTCCAAACAAGGTCATGCTCCATCGGAATTTCAAAATTCATAACTCTGTTTTTGTTCTTCTGAATATAGATTTTTTTCCCAAATAGTCAGTTTTTTTGTATTTTCTAACTGTTTTAATAATTTAATGTCACAAAAGAGCTGACTATTTGGGAAAAAAAATCTATATTTCAGAACAACAAAAACAGAGTTATGAATTTTGAAATTGGAGGTTCTTTGGCCAACCACAGGATGGAGCTGAAATCGACATCCAGGGTGTGCAACATAAATCTGACCAGTCTGGGCAAGATGCTGATGATGATTATGAAATAATCGAAACATGTTCAAGAACAAATCAACATTAATATTGAGGTAAGATGATCAGACTAAAAATAATTTAATTAAAATAACCTTAAAATATCACTTCCTAAAATAAAATATTAACTTCAAAATTACTCTTACAAATTCTGTTACCACACATTTCCTCTAAATGTTTAGTGTAAAGCACAGAACATAAATGATAAATAGTACAAAATATTGTACAAAAACAACACAGATTAATAAAGCTCTGCCTTGCCATTATATTTTTGTAAATTAACAGAATGTTCCTGAGACATATGCAAGTGGTCCTGTAAATATTTATAGCATATGATGCCTTATTTATTACATTTTAGTTCCCATAGCAGAGTTTTTGTTTGACTGATGGAGATTACAGGATGAGGAAGGGTGGAGAAACATGAGGCACAGTTGAATCAGGAAATAAAAGAAAGTCAGAGGGTCACCCCAATTCATCCATAGTCCAGTGATCATTATGCATGTTCAGTCACTCATACTTCCCATGTAAATATAAAATGCACTTAGTTCTTTATATTGCTTTAAATTACATGTTACAGGTGCTTAATTTGTTACACTTTTATTATTCAGCAAAATACAAGTATTAATGTTGGCATTTTATTGACCTAAGATCAGAAGACCATAATCATCTAATAGATGAATTACATGATTTTAAACAGCCTCTTGGGCTAGTGATCAGTGTTTCTGACTACTGTTCATGAGGTCCCGGGTTCGATTCCCAGTCAAACCATAGGAATTTTTCCTTAAAGGGAATCATTCCTGTGGTTTCCCATGGTCTGGAATTTAGGTTATGAACTCTCCTGGCACTTCATTGTCATTTATCACCCATCATATCATCGGGGTAACCTTCTAGGTGCCCCAACTTTAGAAGTGGGTTACAATTAAGCCAATATCAGGAGAGACTACCAGAAATGTTGAAATGGCAACCTGGGGCATTGAATAAAAAAATATTAATATCTAGAGATAAATTTGATCTAAATCTCCTAATTTTTATACAGTTTAAATAAATTTTCATCTCGCGTCGTAGCCGAGTGGTTAAGGCAAGAAGCCTTGGCGCAGAACTACGGGACTTGCGCTGTTTCGAGTCCCCATGGGGGAAGAAATTTTCTCATGAAATTTCGACCAGTATGGGACTGGTGCCTACCCAGCATCGTGAGGCATTTGGGTAGCTACAATAAGTAACGACTCCAGCTTGAGAAGACTAGCTATAACGGCTGGGGGACCCGACATGCTGACCACATGTCACCCCTACTCTGGCCAGATTGTGTCTACCTCTGTGATTAACTCATGTGGATGTGAGGCCAGCAGCCACTGGTAGGCCAAGGGCATACCTTTATGATAAATTGATATATTTGGCATGAAATAGTTTCTTACCATTATCTTTAAACTCTTTATTATTTTTTATGGGTTTTAAGCCATGATGTTTTCAAGTAACAGTAACTCCCAAGGATAAAAGAATCACTGTGTTTAGTAGTGGAATTTGAAGAAGGTTAAAAGATAAAATTCCTGCAGGAGGCCAAAGGGATCCAATATCAATAGTGGGAGATAATCTACTATGGAAGAAGGCTCAAAAAAATGAAAGAAAGAAAAATACTTTCTGAAATCTAGGCCTGTTGTGCTTGGAGTAAAAAGGAAATAAATAAATAAATAAATTTTCATAATGAACTATTCGCGCCGAGTAACTTCAACTTCGGATTATTTTTAGTAGTACGCTGGCTTTCAAAATTTATTGTGCACTGATAAACATTTTCTGGGCTATTAGGCTACAGTCCTTAGATGCTGGTATTACAGCCAAACATTTTAATTATATTTGTAAAAAGAATAAATAAAATTGCTACACTCTAATTCAACCCAGAAGTTACTACAGACCTTATGGGCTATGCCAGTGTCCCCCTATGTACAGAGGATAGATGTTGCTAAACTCATAATAACGGTATTTGTTTGTTTAGGGAGGGTGGAGGGGCAAGGTTAGCAGTACTTCCTCCAACTCTATGTACTATACATTTAAAAAACATAGTTTTTCTTTTACGGCATGCAAACTAGTTTTATAGTAAATATGAGAGTCGACACTTTCACACAGGATAGTACAGATCTGCAAGAGCTCAGTGACAAGTGGTAACTGTTTTTTTTCTTTAAGAGGGGGTGGCTTGGACGGCTACAACTTACAACTATGTACGTGCTGTGTTGCAATCTTCAGTTTTATATAAGGATTTCTCTCAAGAAAATACTGTTAAAATGGCAACCCAGTTCCCTATTCTAAACACACAGTAACTTCCTGGGTTGAATCTGACTGTAATTAATATAAATTGCTGTAAGCTACACATCTTTATAGGAAAACAGATATAAGAAGAACTGTTAAATCATATTGACTGCAATGGGCAGGACATTTGGCATGAATGGGGAATGAAAGAGGGACATGGAAGCTTCTTATAGGGAAACCAGTTGGTAGGCGAATAATGAGGTAGGAGAATAACATTAACCATGATTTGAGGGAAGTAGATAATACAGGGGATGATTGAAAAATGCTAGCTGAAGATAGGGATGTGTGGAGAGCTTTTGTCCGCACTGCCATGAACCGATGGGTTTGATAGTGTCAGTGAGTTAGTTAATTAGGGATAAAACAAGAAAATCTCCGCTAAAAAGTTGATCTTTTCCATGCAGGCAATAATATTTCTTCTCTCTGCCACTAGAGTAGCTTAGGCTTACCTTAAGATATTAGTGGCATATGATAAAGTCTATTTTGGGTTATGGGAAAATTTGGTAAATTTTGCTTAGAGGCTTTATATTCAGGCTTAAGGATCTTGGAGTCTTGCTCCTTGAATTTTTCCATCCTAAAAAAAGCCGTCTAACCCAGCCGGGTTTAAACCTGTGATCCTTGAGAAAAAAATTTCTAAAAAGTTGAACTGAGAGTATTTTTGTTTGTTTACTGGTTTGATTTAGGGAACCTAATAATGTAATTCTTTCTAATATCATTAAAAAAACTATTTCATTCTATGCTGTTTATAATCTATGCTATACTTTACTTTTTTGTAGAATCTTTTCTCATGCATTATACCCATACTTCTGTTTCATTGTAATCTTATTTTGGGATATTGGCATTTTTTCTGAAGCTTTTCTTAATAGTAGATCTGCTGATATTGTAATTTATATTGCATACGCTTAGTTTAGAAGAAAAATTATAATTGCTTTTCTTTTATACCTTTTTTCTGTACTAATGCAGTATTTAGTCAAAATTAGCCTTTAGAGGCACATTGTAAATTAATGTATTTCAATGGACAACACAGTTTAAGCAACAGAAGATGGATGCTGTGAACTATATTCCACATGTTCATGGCATAAATTTTCTTTACTGATAGAATTTAGAATGTTTGTCGTAAGAAATATAATTTTAAAATATAATTTTCATTCATAAATTTTAAGTAATATTCATTCATAAAGTGTTTTTTTTAGAAATATATAAATCATATTATTATAGATTATATATGTTATTGCAAAAATCATTATTTCTAATAAACTTTACATTTTACAGGGAAAAAAAAACAAATTATTACTAGAGAAATAATATCTATTTAGTCATTGATTCTTGATATATCCGTAGCCAAGTTTTGAGATATTTGAATAATTTTCTTTTTCCATATAATTAGTTTTCTATGATATGCTTTTACTGAATGGAATTTATATAATTTTATAATATATATATATATATATATATAGATTGTGAAATTACAATAAGAAATAACATTATGAAGTTCTTCTTAATTGTAATCTTACCTCATATTACTTGCTTTCTTTAGGAGGCATTTCAAAACATCTCTGTTTTATCTTCGACTTATCCAGACTGACAATTCTTATGTAGATAGTAGCAGCCGACATCCAGGACCAACAACTTAAGAATCGTCAATCTGGATAGGCCGAAGATGTTTTGAAATGCATCCTAAAGAAATCAACTAATATGAGGTAAAATCAACTTTTATTTATATATATATATGGATATATACAGGGTGTTGCAAAAAAAAACACCAACAACGGAGATGAGGTGGTATATTGAGATATATTGATAATTTTTAATAAGGTACCAATGTCTAGAAATGATGCGTTTTCACACTATGAGTAGCTAACTTACCAAGAGTTCCGTTAGTTGGATTTCAAGACACAATACTTGACAATAGTGTCACAGTCACATCAAGTTTTCAAAATATCTGCCTCCCATCTCATTACAGAGCACACATCAGCTGTGAAGTGATTGGTGTGCATGTTCACGCCTGGCCTCATTTGAATTATTTCTGTAGCAGCATGGAATCGGGCTATAAGACCCATACGTGACTCTACTGGGGTCTGAAAAACAGACTGTTTCATTTAATAAACTTCTTGGTGATAAAATCATAAAACATGTAATCAATATTCCCAATTCACCAATTAAAAATTAAGAGTCAACATGTTTCAACAGCGAAGCTGTCATTTTTATGACTAAACATTGACTGAAGACAAACATGGTAAATGAATAAACATAATCCAATAAAAATCAAACTATGTCACATGACATAGTCAATTACATGTAAACTGTATGATGTAATAAAACTAATTGGAAGAAAAGAGGATTAGTTTTATTATGTCATACAGTTTACATGTAATTGACTGTCATGTGACTTAATTTGTTTTTATTTGGATTCTGTCTTCATTTACCATGTTTGTCTTCAGTCAATGTTTAGTCTTGAAAATGACAGCTTCACTGTTGAAACATGTTGACTCTTTTAATTTTAAATAGGTGAAATGGGTACATTGACTACATGTTTAAGACTGTAGTCCCACAAAAAGTAGTCGAGAAGGTTAAGATCAGGTGATCTCAGAGGCCATGGAACTGGTCCCCCTCGATCTGGATATGTGGTATCCAAATGTCTCGTCACACTGGCATCAAATTGAGCTGGAGCTCTGTCGTGTTGCAGCCACATTCCGTTGTGAAGCCACATATCACATCTTCCGTACCTGTGAGGTGTTGTCAAGTAATGAGTCTTCAAATCCTTCGAACTAACACTGATCTTGAGACATAATTAACTAGTCATAGTGTGAAAACGCATCATTTCCGGACATTGGTACCTTATTAAAAAATGATCGACATATCTCAATATACTACCTCATCTCCATTATCAGTGTCTTTTTGCAACACGCTGTATATATATATATGTGCCATATAAATGAATATCCATAATCATAAATTATATATCTGTAAAAAATAAATTCATATATAAAAAAGTGATTAGTGATAAATATCCTTTTTTTTCATCTTCAGTTGTTATTTAAATCAGTTAATTGAACTTTCTATTGAATTATAAAATGATGGTAAATGATAGAAATTATTTATTCATGATACCATAATGAAAATATAATCTAGCCTTTCCCTTGAAGACTGAAAAAAACCATTAATGAATCTTAAATTCTATTGCTTCAGCTAATTACAGTAATTAAAATAATTTTGTACTTATTATGAAATATTTTGATTTCTTAAGAGAAAAAATGCCCATTAATAAGCTAACAGTATATAAAAAAGAATGGACTTCAGACATTTTTATTTTTATGTTGTAAAATAGAAAGTTATTTAACTTTTAGTCATTAAAAATGGTTTGCAGTGATATTGGAATAATTTTTATTTGCCATCTTCAGTATGTCCATTGAAGTATATTGCAGTATTTGCATATCATGTTATATATACAGTAATCGATAGCACCAGTTTTACTAGTTAAATTAAAACATTGTAAAATGTACAAATGGAGGAGTTGTTGCACTGGTAGTTATATTTTTGAAAAATAAAATAAGAAATGGTGGAATTGGAAATAAATTAGATAGAGCACGGGAAATATGTACGGTAGCACGAGTTTTGTATAATTGTTAAAAAAAATTGATTGAAACAAAAAAATGTGCCTGCTTGCATTGTGACTGTAATGGGACATTAATTTTTGTAGTTGCTTTGTGCCTCTTGCATGTTTTACAGGTATTTTCAAGTGAAGAGATGTTTGCTCGTAGTTGAGCTGTAATTACTGTTCATGTAAATTGGTAAGAATATTAACATCGGTTTGTTGGATAGAGATCCCAGAAGTCTAGGTTTTATTTTTTCATTATTTTGCCATATCTTCTCTAAAATGTTTACTGAAAAGAACAAGATCATCAATATACATCAAATTAAGTTAAAAATCCTTTTCTTTAATAACATAGGTTTCTTTCACACTTTACATGATGTAAAAAAAAGAGGATTCTATTGCAAATTACAGTTTACAGAAATCAAAGAAAAATATAAAAATGAACATATTATTGTAGTAATATGTGAATAACAATCTGAGAAATATATATATTGTATATTTTAGCAGATGATAAAGGTTTCTTGAGTTTCTGCATCATAGATTCAAGGTTGGCCAACCTTGAATCTGTGACACAGGAAACCCAATAAACCTTCCTCTATCACATATATAATATGGAATTTTACCTGAAGAAAATAAAGAAAGACTTGAAAATTGTATGGAAAGTTGAGATAGAAATAATCTAAAACACCATATTAACGATAGGTATGAACATTGAATTAAAACTATGAATTATGGGAATACACTAAAAACTAAAAGAATAATCCATCTTGCCCTCCTTATATTTGTTAATTTTGTATAGCACTTATGTTATTGTTAGGTACTATTCCAAGAAGCATAGATTGTCATTTGTGCAAGAATAGTAAGAAAAAAATTGAATTTTCAAGTGAGAATGTTTCTTTAGTAAGAATAATTCATATTAAAATTTAAAATAAAATTCTTTATACCTCACCTCATTGTCTTCTTTTTTAGACCAGTTTCATAACTTAAATGTTTACATCTTCTATAGTTTCCACAACTTCTGTAGTCTTACTCAACATCATGAAACTACTGAATATCGGTCATGAAACTACTGAAGATATAATTGTTAAGTTATGAAACCAGTCTAAAAAAGAAGACAATGAGGTGTAAAGAATTTTATTTTAAATTTTAAATTAAAGTGATATTTCCTATAATAGTTCAATCATTTGTATTCTCAAAATTGGTAGGAAGTAACACTATGAGGTAATTTATTAAGAGATAGAATCAAAAATATACACCTACCTAATATTTTCCTGTATCACCTGCAACATGTATTGATAAACATCATCTTCTCAGTCAAAATCGGCAAAATAATGAATTTTAAAATTCCCAGGGAAAATTATTTAATTGTGAGATTCATCTGCCCTATACCAAAGGGAGAACATATGCAAGACTTCCAAGCATCAAAATAGCAGTTGGATTTTGGCTGAGAATAGTGAGATACTTGCTGAAACATGTTTCAGGTGAGAAATGAAAATATGAGTTGAGATGTATATTTCCAATTCATTCAGTTGTATGTTGAGAATATTTTTTGGCTTAGTTATTGAAACAATATTTTTAAAATTCATGACGAAACACCATTGAGATGTAAAATTTACAGTATAAAAATAGAATACCTGATATCTCAGTCTCAACTTTGGATGTACTTTAACCAGTTAAAATGCAGAAGATGAAACATTGTTTTTGAAAGGCCTCCATATTGAAACTACTTAATGAAGTTTAATAATGTAGTTTAGGACGACTTACTTACCAGGTACCAATTTTATATTAATATCTTGCACTGTTTTTTAGCGTGCGCTGCCTTTAGAGGATTTACTCATATGTTCCGTTACACTCATAGTAGCATCCAGTTCATAACTACGAGGGCGGATCGGAAAGTAACGCACAATAATTTTTTTTTTAAAAAGTTTATTAGTAAAAAAAAGGAAAAAAAATCACAAATGAACTTACATCTTTTACCTACTTTTCGACATAGTCACCAACTTTCTCAACACATTTTTCCCATCGTGTTACCAGTTTCAATATGCCCTGTTCGTAGAAGTCCGTTTGGTTGGAGTGTAGCCATCTGCGCACTGCTGATTTCACTTCCACATCTGTCTCAAAGCGTTTGCCGGCCAGGAATTTCTTCATGGGACCAAACAGATGAAAGTCCGATGGTGCAAGATCCGGACTATATGGTGGATGCTGGAGCACCTCCCAACCAAATTCGGCGATTTTCTGACGAACCACAGCAGCAACATGGGGGCGAGCATTGTCATGAAGAAGTTTAACGTTAATGTTGTGACGTTTGTCACGAATGGCACGACGCAACTTCACCAAAGTTTTAATGTAGGCCGCAGCATTCACAGTGGTCCCGTGTTCAGCAAAGTCCACCAATGAAACACCATGCATATCCCCTCTGACATTCTGCGGGATTACTGCTGTTGTCGGCCGGCCGGAGCATGGCGAATCACTAAGGTTCACGCGTCCCTCTTGGAAGAATGTGCACCACCTGGAGACATTGCTATGGTCCATACAATCATCCCCATACACGTCACGCATGTCCCTGTGAATTTCACTGGGTTTATGCCCTTTGGCCCACAAAAATCGAACAACACTTCTCTGTTTCTCACAGGTGGACGACTGTAGCATGCGCGCCATCTTTGTTGCATAGTTCAAGCTTCTCTCGCAAGAGGTGCACCTGAGAAAAAAATACCATCTGTAGTGAAAACTTCAAACTATATCTCTGTGAAATTTCAACATTCTAGCTGCAATACCAAGGCAGAAAAAAATTATTGTGCGTTACTTTCCGATCCGCCCTCGTATCGGTGCTATTTATAATTCTTTGCCCGGGCCCATCAGAGGCAAAGATTGATTCATCTTTCCTATATGGATTCACAAACATACATTAATTAATAATAATTCCTCAACACACTGTAGTAATTTATGATTCGTAGTTAAACTCAGTATATTATTTTCAACCATGAAAGCTAGACGGGAAAGGGGAGCTCATATAACCTTGAGAAAGCTCGTAAACAGGAATAATACAAGACAGCTGTAGCATAGCTAGCAATTACAATAATTAGACATTCTTGTTTACTTAAAATCTTCTTCTTCTTCTTCACTTCCTGGTTTAGGCAAGAGTTGCCTGTTCTGTCTTCACTAATAGATCTAAGACCATCTCTTCCGAGGACGTCCGACATTTCTTCTTCCTCTTGGAAAATAATAGAAGATTTTATTTGGTAATCTTCTTTCTTCCATTCTTTTTACATGTTCTTTCCACTGTATCTTGTTGTTAAATATATTTTCTTTTATGGAGTAGATCTGCAGTTCTTCACGGATATCCTCGTTTCTTATCTGGTCCATTCTAGTGCAGCCTTTTACTCTTCTTAAAAATTTCATCTCGGCTGCTTGGATTTTACTTTCTTGTTTGGTAGTGGTAATCCAAAATTCACTCCCATACAAAAGGACAGGGACAGCCATTGTTTTATAAAATTTTAATTTTGTTTGTTTATGGGCTTTATTATTCAATTTTCTATTTATTGTACCACAAATAGCTTGAAACTGATGTGTTTTGTGTTCACTATCTTTATCATACCCATAGTTGATGTCACATCCTAAATATTTAAAGTGGGATACTTGTTCAATAATTTTGTCTCTAATTACTATTTTTGCACGCAGAGTATTTCTTCCACAAAATGCCATTACTTTTGTTTTACTTATTGAAATTTTAAAATTATAATCGCTACATATTGCATTTAGTTTGTAAGCAGCCAATTGTAACAGATCTTCATCATGGTGTAGTAAGACCAAATCATCGGCGAAAAGTAGGTTATTAATACTTGAGTTATTGTTCAATCTAAGCCATTGTCCATTATAATTTTCCATTGTTGCATAATGTCGTCGATATATATATATATATATATATATATTAAAAAGAGTGGGTGATAGACTACACCCTTGTCTAACTCCTTGATTTATTAAAATTTCTTCTGACCTTTTCCCATCAGTTTTTATCACAACTTTAGTTTCTTCATATAAGCCTTGGACTGATTTTATTAGATGGTGTGGATATCCTCGTTCATTCATTATTCCCCATAGTATAGATCTATTTACTCTGCCAAAGGCCTTTTCAAAATCAATGAACAACAAGTATGTTGGCAGGTTAAATTCTCTTCTCTTTTCAATTAGTCTCTTTATAATAAACACGTTATCACTACAGGATCTTCCTTTTCTGAACCCTGCTTGTTCTTCTTCTAAGGGTGTGTCAGATATCTTCTTCAATCTATTATTTATTATTTTTGCATATAATTTATAAGTGGAGTTCAATAAGCTGATACCTCTATAATTTTTACTATCTAATCTAGTTCCTTTTTTGAAGAGGGATATGACTTCACCTATCTTCCAATTTTCAGGTATTTTACATGTCTTCCAACATTCGTTTATTAAGTTTAATAATCTTATTTCTGCAAATAAACCTGCATACTTTATCAGTTCATTGTTTATACCATCTATACCTGGTGCTTTTCTATTTTTCATTTCTTTCAATGCCTCTCTCATTTCGCTTAAAGTAATTCTGTCTATTTCTGATTTATTTTCACTTTCAGAAGGGCGTTCTATAACTAATTCTTCTTTGATGTTTTTTTTATTATTAATTTAACATTTCTCAATGAAATTTCTCTCTTCAAATTTAATTCTTCTTTGTTTACTTAAAATAAGATTTAATATTTCAATTGCACGTCTGAAGTTGAAAAATGAAAATATGTTAAACATATACAATAATTGATCATTCCAAAGTTAAAGAAAAACAATAATAATAATAATAATAATAATAAAAGTAACAATCTTTATATACTCAAACACCCATGCATACCTTTTAGTCCTGCCTAGGGTACCCTATCCTGGCTTGCCGGACCAAACTCAAAACACCCAGCTCTCCTGGAGCTGGCGTCCTTCAGATGATAACCAACTGTTCAAAAGAAATGTATGATCGAATGATACAGCTTACCACGTGTTTGGCCTATTTGAGAGTTCCGAAGAAGAGGGGAAGTTGCGCACTACAAACAGAGCAAAGGGAGGGGTAGGAAGGAGAGTGGGAGTAGACACAAAGAGGAAGGAAATTGGCATAGTTCATTAATCTCACTAGAAGGAGGATAAATGCACAGATGTTTTGTATCAAAATAACACTTTCGGTGCAATCTTATTACATAACTGCAATGGTGCTTTAATATGAATTTTATAAGTGTTGATTATAGGGTAGTAGTAATATTTAGAATATTCAGGAATGTAATGTAACCCAGATAACTTCTAAGTCAACTATTCCATAGAGCTCTCTCGTTTTGCACCTGATAATGGGAGTAATTAAAGATTATATTTATAAAAATATGCAATAGTAATATAATATAAAAGTAAAGTAAAGTAAAAGTGATCCCACAACAGACCCGGAGGTCCTTGGGGTAGTAGGAGGTTAAGGCTCCCACTTTTTCTAGACAATCGGCACTTTATGTCAGCCGGGTTGTCAACCCTGCGTGACGGCCGCCTTTACCCCAGAACAAGCGTCTGGTACTCATTTCCGTTAGAGGCTGAGTCGACCCCAGGGCCATAGTGCCGCCAGAGGGTTTCGGTCAGTTTAAAAATCCTGACCCCTACGGGACTTGAACCCTCGACCCTCCGGCTTGTAGCTCAGTGCCTTAACCACTACGCTACGGCGTGCCCCCCAGTAATATAATATAAAACAATTATATTCATTTTTTTATGTTGAGTCATTTTTGACTCACCTCATACTTCTTAACTCCTCGCAGACTTGAGTTTCGTCACTGCATTTGTAACATTCTCAATGCTATATCATGATCACAACTGATGCCCAACAGCCTCCTCTTCTGCAGACCAACCTCCACGCCCTCTGATGGCTGACCGATGAACCTCCAAATCAATCCCCCCCTCCTTTTCACCGGGTATTTCAAATTTCATACTTACGCGGTGGACTAGTGGTTATGCTCCTTGCCTCTGGTCCCGAGAGTCGTGGGTTCAAACCCGGCTGGGGTCGATGAATTTTTTAAGGATGGAAAAATCCAAGGAGCAAGTCCTCCAAGAGGGACTTTAAGCTGTGGGTCCCGAGTCTGAAGATTTTCAGGCTCGTAAAAGATCCTTAAGCCTGAACGAAAAAGCCTCTAAGCAAAATTTACCGAAATTTCCCATCCTATTACTACCTTGGTTTCCTAGATGTCAAGTATGAGGCAGAACGCTGACCATGGACCACTCAAATGACATCTATATGAAAACAAGTGTAACTAAATTAGTATGGGTCAAATTCTTCCCTGTAGGGGGAGAGCACCTAAATCTCTGCTAAGGGAAACATGGGCTTACAAGATACAAGTTGATGTTTTTATTCTTGCATATGTAAATTTTCTCCCAAATTGTGAGTTCCTTCGGTTTTTCCAACTGTTTAAGTAATTTTGCTTTGGTTTCTATTCTATGCTTTTCTGACCAAGGTCAGATGCAAGAATAAAAACATAACTATGAATTTTGAAATACTTGGTAAAAAGGAGAGAGGACTGATTTGGAGGTTCATCGGTCAGCCATCAGAGGGCGCAGTGGTCAGTCTGCAGAAGAGGAGGCCATTGGACATCAGTTGTGATTGTGATATAACATTGAGAATGTCAGAAATGCAGTGACGAAACTCGAGTCTGCAAGGGAGTTAAGAAGTATGAGGTGAGTCAAAAACAACTCAACATAAATTAAAGAAACCTCATAGTGTTCTTTCCTACCTACATACCTTAATTATATTCATGTTCAAATGCAGCCATTGTACTTTTCATGCTACAATTTCTGCACTCAGTAGATAGATGACCTCTATGGGGTATACAGTATTTTTTTAATAATCACATTCAGAAGATTATGTTATATATCCAGAGAGGAATAAAGGATGACTGTATGTTGTGTGAGTGATGATGATGATGAAGAGAAAGGATAAAGTGAATCCAAGTGTCAGGACATAGTTTACTTCTATCAAAGGGAACCATCCAGATTTAATATTCTCATCTGATAGATATTTTTTTTATTTAATGCCCCAGGTTGTCATTTTGACATTTATGGTGTTCTCTCCTGGCATTAGCATAATTGTAACCCACTTCTGAGGATGGGGCACTTGGAAGGCGGAGTTACAGCTGCCTTGATGATAATGGTGCACCAGGAGAGTCCTTAATCCTAACTTAATCTAAGACAAATATGAACGATGTGTTAATTTAAAATATAGCATCAAATTTTTTCTTTTTTCAAATGCCCCAGGTTTGTCTTTCGACATTCCTGGTTTCTCTCCTGGCATGGCGTACTTGTAACCCACTCCTGAGGTAACCCACTCCTGGAAGGCGGGGTTACGTTGCCCCGATGATATGATGGGTCATGATGATGATAATGGTGTGCCAGGAGAGTCCCTAATCCTAAGCTTAGCCTAAGATGAATATGAATGATGATGATTGCGATGGCCATATGATTTCAGGGACCATTTGGGCCTTAAAGTTTACCTGACATTTGTCTTACAGGTGAGGAAAAACCTCACCCAGGAAAACTGTCCCGACTGGGGATCGAGCCCGGGCCTGCTGCGTGACAAGGCAGCCCGCTACCCTGAGACCACAGCGGTGGACTGCATCAAAATAATAAGCTTTTAACATTTAAAAGTAATGTTTAAATTCTCAATAAAAATACTTTGAATAGAGGTCGTCAGATGGCTATCGGCCTTTGGATGAAAGGAGAATTGTACAAGTGGAAAGAAATATGACATTACTGTCGGAAGTTCAAATGGCATAACAGTTATTGCACTGACTTAGAGAGTCAGAGATCCAGGGTTCAACTCACGGTTCAAACACAATTTTTCTTTCTAAAATAAAACTATATCCTAATCTACTCCTCCTGGCGTGACAGGCCTACAAGGCCCTTAGCCCACCAGCCGGCTGCTGGCCTCACATCCACATGTGTCAATCACATAGGTAGATGATAATCAGCCAGTGTAGGGGTGACATGTGGTCAGCATGTCGAGTCCCCCAACCGTTATAGCTGGTTTCCTCAACCTGGAGCCGCTACTTATTGTAGCTACCCAAATGCATCATGATGCTGGGTGGGCAACGGTCCCATACTGGCCGAAATACCATGAGAAAATTTCTTCCCCCATGGAGACTCAAACCAGCGCAAGTCCCATAGCTCTGCGCCAAGGCTTCCTACCTTAACCACTCGGCTACGGCGCGGGACATATCCTAATCTGGAAAGTGTTAATTTAAAATATAACATAAAAAACTTTAATTATTATTTGCTTAGTTTATAATGTCCTGGGATCTCTATCATGAAATGTCAGTTTGTAATAATTGCAGATGCATGATAAACATATCATTCTGTCATGTCATTTCATATTGTTATGTTACATTATCATTGAGATTGTAAATTACTTTAATGTTTTAGTCTTCCAACAGGTTAAAAAATCAAAGAGCGTAGATTATGTTATATGCTAAGATAAAGATTTATTTTTTTATTTATTTTTACATTAATAGTGTTCATTCATTACATTTATGATTTATAAATTTAAAACATCTTTAGTTCAGATTTTAATACATTCTTGTGCATTAAAATTAAATTGAAAACCACATTAGAGGAAAATAGATATATATTTAAAATTAAAAAAATAATAATACTGCAACCATTTATCAATATTAAATTCAAATATTTAATAGGAGACAGGGACAAAAACTGCCAATGAGAAAAGTTTAATAACACTTAATAATGTAAATATAAAAATTAAATTTATGGCAAATGATTTTAAAGTTTTTATGTTGGTATTATTGGAGAGTTATTGTAGTTGTTAACAAAACTGATAATCAAAATGATATCCACATTGCAACAAAAAGTGTAATGCTGTTATTATCGCCAGAAAGAAGCACAAAACAAGTAACTTGACACAAAAACTTTTCTTGATACTGACTCTTTTATAGAAAAACTAACACATAGGAAGAAAGAATCAGAGCAGCAATTTCAGGAGGTTTTCCAACACAGCCCAATAAGACTGCTTGCCATGTCAGTATGGAATTGGGGATTCCAAAGTCAACTGTTCTTGATATAGGATATAAGAGGTTACGAATTCTTGCATACAAGATTCAGTTAGTGTACTAATTGAATCCAAATAACATGTCTGGACATTACATAATACTGATAAGCTATCATCAGATAATGAAAATGCTCACTTACATGTTTATTAGGTTCATTGCTATTGTATCAGGATAAAATTGTTGCATTAGATGCAGTGGCTCGAGGTTCAATCCCTGGTTCGGACAAGTTTCCTGGTGGAGCTTTTTCTAGATTTTGCCTTACCTATAAAGACATATTTGGAAACTTTAAGGCCCAAATAGTTCTTGAATACCATCTGACCAACATAATTACCCTATTATATAGTTTGCCTTGTTAAATATAAATGTGTGTGATATGTCTCGTCTTAAATGTTTATGTTGTGTAGGAGGTAAAGTAAAGTGATCCCACGACAGGCCCTTGGGGTAGTAGGAGGTTAAGGCTCCCACTTTTTCTAGACAATTGACATTTACATCAGCCGGGTTGTCAGCCCTGCATGACGGCCGCCTTAACCCCCAGAACAAGCGTCTGGTACTCATTTCCATTAGAGGCTTAGTCGACCCCAGGGCCATAGTGCTGCCAGAGGGTTTGGGTCAGTTTAAAAATCCTGACCCCAACAGGACTTGAACCCTCGACTCTCCGGCTTGTAGCTCAGTGCCTTAACCACTACGCTATGGCGTGCCCCCTGTCTAGGAGGTTGGCCCTGACAATTGACTTGATCACTCATATGGGGAGGCAGTCCATCTACTTGTGGGGTCAAAAAGAATGCTTCTAATCTGGAGTTTAAAATTCTCTGCTAATAGGTCACATCCCTGTAAGGATTGGGAGGCATGTAAATGTACAAAGGGAGAAGTTAAACTAAGGAAAAGAAAGAAGTTAATTAGTAACCATTGAAAACTTTGCAAGTTACTCTGTCATATATTGCAAATAGCCTTGTCATCCATAGAATGTTTCCTGAATTATTAAACTTTCTTTCAATAGTTTTTGTCCTGGACACTTGGCATTCAAAATTTAAAAAAAAATCTATTCCATTCATTAATCAATATTAAATTAAAAAAATGTATAATAATAAATCTTAACTGTGTTGTGGAAGTGCTATAAGTAAATGAGTTATTTGCATATAAGCTTATATTGATAATACCTAGAGTTTCAAACACTTTAAAAGAAATCAATGGTAAAGAGAAAAATTTTTGCCTGAACCGGGAATCAAACCCCTAACCTTTAGCTTTCCGTGCTAATGCTCAGACCACTGAGCTAATCCAGGCTTCATTCCCATCCAAGCAGAAATCCTTCCTTTACCTTACTCTACTGGTCCTACATTCAATTGCTATGAATCATCATTCACAAATACACAATGAATGGCTTCTACCTGAATAAGACAAGAAGGGACTCCACACAGCTATAGCATTATTTATTAAATTAATATTGAGAAGCTAAAGCTATTACTATGATAGAAATAAGTTAATTAATAAACACAATTAAATTATTGTAAATCAATGGTAAAGAGAAAAATGTTTGCCTGAACCGGGAATCGAACCCCGAACCTTTAGCTTTCCGTGCTAATGCTCAGAACACTGAGCTAATCCAGGCTTGATTTACAATAATTTAATTGTGTTTATTAATTTACTTATTTCTATCATAGTAATAGCTTTAGCTTCTCAATATTAATTTAATAAATAATGCTCTAGCTGTGTGGAGTCCCTTCATGTCTTCTTCAGGTAGAAGCCATTCATTGTGTATTTGTGAATGATGATTCATTGCAATTGAATGTAGGACCTGTAGAGTAAGGTAAAGGAAGGATTTCTGCTTGGATGGGAATGAAGCCTGGATTAGCTCAGTGGTCTGAGCATTAGCACGGAAAGCTAAAGGTTCGGGGTTCGATTCCCGGTTCAGGCAAACATTTTTCTCTTTACCATTGATTTACAATAATTTAATTGTGTTTATTACTTTACTTATTTCTATCATAGTAATAGCTTTAGCTTCTCAATATTAATTTAACTTTAAAAGAACATGAATTGAAGGGCTCGGCTGTAAAACATGGTAAATGACATTCTTGAAAATTGAGTTGTAGCTTATAAACTGTGATATGTGACCTCCTGAAAACATTTGGTGAATGTACTTTTATTTACCGTGACAATACATCTGCTATCTATTGACGGATGTAAAAACTATGTGCACCAAATGCTTCAAGAGGTCACATATTACAGTTTACATGCTACAACTCAGTTTTAAATAATTTGTCAGTTACCATGTTTTACAGCCGAGCCCTTCAATTATTTAACAGTCTGTTATAAAAATTAAAATAATGTCTTTAAATAAGGATATCTACAATCTGTGAGAGAAAGAATAAGTCCAATAAGAAAATACATATATTTAAACCTCATGAAATTATTTCATGTGGATGTATGACCATCATCTATTAGTTCAATATATTCTCATAATTATTAGCAAAATAATACATTACCCTTTTTATCCCTTTTTTTCGTAATCTTTCTTTAGCCCAGAATCTTGTCATTGGCTTAATAGGCAAATTACTTCTGCTTGTCAGTAAATAGGAAACTTTACTTCAATATTTTATATTCATTTTACATTTTGTCTTGTTACTAATTAAATATCAATTGTCATATATGAATTCCTTTAGGTTAAGATTTTACTCTTATTGATAATTTCATGTTTTTTTTTTAATTACATATATTTGCTTATATATACTTTTTCTATTAATTTTTCAAAAAAACTTTTAAATTACCGTATACATGAGATAATTCGCTCATTTGCTGTAACAACGTCAAAACTAAAAAATTGTCGATTTTGAGTTATTGGTACTACATGAAAGACAGAACTCAATTCTATATTCAGGAAGAACGACATAAGCTATTGTATACAATGAGTTGGTATAGTAATTTGATATTTATGACAAATACAGGCAAAGGTATATGGATTTCAAACCTTTTAAAACTATGTTTTTTTTAGTTATGACGTTGCAGCAAATGAGCGACATATAAGAAGTATATATCTCATTGTTATATGTATAATCATAGGTATTAATATTGAATTACAAGAAAAGTTTAATTATATTTAAATAAGATAATCAAATTGATTTAATATAATTTCTAAAAATTAACTCAGATTTATGGTGAGGTATTGTTTGGTTGGTTTAATCAATATATTGAGCAGTTATGAGAGAGATTGAAGAATAAACTATAATTCTGGAGGACTTTTATAAACAGAAACACTTTTTTTTTTAATTTTATTTTAGTTTTTCTAGATAATGTAAAAATGATTCTGAATTCAAATGGTTGAACATCACTATCATTTACATTATAACCATGAGAGAAATCTTTAAATTATTTTTTTTTTAATATTCATTAGCAACTCATATCCTCAATTTTGAGAGAAATGTTATTCTGCCTGAAAATAGCAGGCCCCATGTTGAAAATATCTCTTTGAAGATCCTGCCACACATACCTTAGTAAAAGTATAGGTGGTTTTAAATTATTAATTGTTAAAGCTATGGTCTATGTAAATTTCAAAAGCAGAGAAAGAGTAATTTAATTTTATATTTGTAAGATGCCAGACAAATTGGCTAACAAGGGAACTGTCAACAATTACATGCCAAAATCTACCTTGAACCAAGGCCGTGTCCAAAAAATTATCTGCCATTTTTAACTGCAGGACACAGAAATCGAAACCAGAATCCAGGAATGGCAACCCACTGTCTGGAGCTGATGGATTCCCTGCATGAATAAGAGCAGAGTGGAGTGAGGCAGGACATAGTGCGGATGGTAAGTAGTGAGGGTTATCCAATCTACCAATTCAGAGTAGTATTACTTCCCTAAAGCTTAAATGAGAGATATGACGCTTGATTTTAGTGCTTTGCAGTTAAAAAGGCTAATTTTTTTAGGGCACAGCCTTTGTACATCACAACATTTCTGTGGAAGAAATTTCAAGGTAGGTTTCGGCATGCAAATGGTTGACAGTTTCCTTTAAGATAAATTCCTAACTTTTTTTAGATCAATTTGATTATTGTGATGTAAAGTCACTTCACAGTTTAATGGTACATCAGAGCTGATATTGAAAATTATATATTTTATTTTTTTTAGGAATGTGAAACGTCTGTTTCTCAGCCTAATAATGAACACACATCTGTAGATGACAATACAGAGCAACATGGAGATACTTACCCTGACTCCCTTAATCATCTTTCATCTCATGAACCAGCACCAATGCCATTTCCACATACAACCAATATTATCACATGCAGCAATTCTGTGGTTTCCGATAATCAGAACTCTGCATACCAGACATCAGTAACACAAGCATTTCCATGGCATTCCTCTTCTTCCGAATATTTTGATAGTATAAATAATTCTGGAAGTGCAGTTTTTCAAAATAGTTCTGTCATTCGTTCTTTATCTTATTACCAAGATCAGTATCTTCAGACATCTTCAAGAAGAGAAGGGTTGGCAGAGTGTGATTCATTAGAAAAAGAAGCTGTAGGTGCTGAACTTAATAATATTATGACAGATAGTGGGAATGGTGAAGAAAACTTTAAGATTGAATCAACTTCTTCAAGAAATCTTTGGGTGAAAGCTAGTAATGTGTCAGAATGGTGAAAATATATTTTCGTGATATATATTTTTTTCTACCAATAACTTTTGTGTAGTAAATTAAATGAACCAATATATGGCTAAATGTACCTGGTACCCATCAAAATTAACAAAAAAATATTTAAATATATTGTAGTGTTAGAAGAATTTAGAATTTTGTATGCATGAATATTTAATGAAATTTAATAATGAAAATTTCTACCACACATAATTTATTCAATAAAGAAATATTAGAATTATATTTTGATTATCAGTTTGAAGGCTTGATTATATCTAGCCAAACAATTTTTTGTATTTTATACATTCCTTCTGTGGTAACAGTATTGTAGTTTGAGAATTATATGTAATATTCATTTTAGGATTATAACATAATTTGTTTTGAATAAAGTCACTGTTTGAATTCATACCTATACTGGTACTGAGTACCATTATAAATATTGTGTATGCAGGGTTTAGTGTAAAAAGTTTTTCATAACAGATTGTCATACATAAGTATCTTTTATAAATAAGTATTTTCCAGTATTAAAGACTGAGATCTCACTAATAATATAACTCATTATGATCAGAAAATGATATTGTTTAGGAGTGTGTTTGACAAATAATAGGTAGTATGAAGTAAATTTAATGTTACTTCCTATATAAATACATTTGGTATTATTTACTTGGCTACCAGTTAGATGAAATTCATTTTATTTACTACTCAAACAGTGTTTGATAGACTGTAGAAAATTAAGTTAATTTCCAAAGTTCAGCAGGGATGATTTTCCCTTAGTACTGTGATCTATACAGGAGAGGTTATGTGATTATTTTATAACTTGTGGTGCTGAACTGACAACAGCTACAATGAATAATAATAGTGTATAGAACATAAAGTTGTGGATATTTTGAGAGATTTATCTGTTCACAATAATATAATGTACGGTTAAACACTATAACATAGTTACCTTGTAGGTCCATCTCCTCAACTTAAGTTCTTTTAAAACTCTGTAGGCATTTCGGGACTAGTCCCATCATCAGCAGAATGCATTAGGTCTGTTCTTGTTGGCCCTTGTTGAAGCACTGACTTGGTTGTGAGAATTTTGTACAGAGGATTGTGTGGATTAGGTGTGTATTCATTGAGAATCAGGTTGTTGTTGATTTCTCTTAGGCTTGCGATTTCCTCCAGTATATTTATTCTCATTGGAATGTTTTCTCTATGTACTATTGTGAGGGTGTTATCGATGTTATCGAGAAATCAACAACAACCTGATTCTCAACGAATACGCACCTAATCCACACAATCCTCTGTACAAAATTCTCACAACCAAGTCAGTGCTTCAACAAGGGTCAACAAGAACGGACCTAATGCATTCTGCTGATGATGGGACTAGTCCCGAAAGGCCTACAGAGTTTTAAAAGACTTAAGTTGAGGAGACGGACCTACAAGGTAACTATGTTATAGTTTTTAACCGTACATTATATTACTGTGAACTAATACCTCAACGGAAAATCACCATGAATTTTACTAGTATCGATTTATCTGTTATATATTATAGTCATGGAGCAGCTTACATTTAGAAAATTTTGGTGACTCAGAAAGTTGTGCATTAGCTAATAGATAAAATAACATAATTCAATTTGCACAGAACATTTTGGAGTGGTATACTAAGGCTTTCATTTCATTTTAAAATTTGTCAGCTATAACTGTAATAATATAGAATGCAAAACATAGTGTAGTAGTCATTACATATCTCATTTTATTGTTGTAAAACAATTTTGAAATAAATAAAAACCATCCATTCCAATCATATCAGATAAAACATTATATTCTATAGATTTTTTTTTCTATGGTGCTTTTCCAAAATGAAACATACGTGACCAATTTTTGCATTAACTTCTTGCATCATATTCTGCTAGCAATTAAAATATTTGCAATCAGATGGAATTCAGAAAGATTTTGCTCATTTCAGAAAGTTGTGATAACTTTTATAATTTCTATCTACATGTGTAGAATGACATAATGGGTGGGAGAATGGTGTAACATATTCATATATCTATTACAGTCTGCTGTCCAAATTATTATTTATTTTTCATCCTGTTAAGCAAATTTAATTTCTCCAACTACCTTTTTCCCCTCAATAAAATTAATCAATATTCAATTAACTAAATTTGTAATACAGCATTCTAGAAAGTATTTATTAAGCATAAGAGCTCAATTCCTACTTCTAGAGATTGTTATTAAATTGCTGCTTATGCTGATAAGTCAGCAATAATAATCATTAGTTCATACAAGTGAGTGTATTAATTTGTTTCAGTTTTTTTTCCTCTCTGAACTTTTAATATTTAAAATTATTGATTATTTACAGATTCTCTTCAGGATGAAAGCAAATATTCTTAATGAGAAAATTAAGTTAATGAATCTGTTTATATTGTTACATTGTTTATTGATGTGATGGTGAGTTATATAAAAACATACATCCAATTTGGTTTATATGTGATAATAAAATGAGAAACATTTATGAGAACCTGTTTTAATGTCTTGTGAGGTAATATTTAATTGCTGGTGGAAATAATGTAACAAATTAATGAAAAGTTACTGGCTCCAGATTGTGATATGAACTGACTATTCATGTTGAAATTTCAAATAGAATAAAGTTGTTTTCTCCATTGCTAAAAATGCCACATTTATTTCCATTCTTACGCTATTATATCTATATAAAACTAAAATTGTAGTGTCATAAGTTATCAAGCATTAATTTATATTAAATGTTGAAATAAAATGTGAAGAAAAAATCAGGTTTTTCTGACTATATGCTTGTCTGACACATATCCAAAAATCTCAGAATTTTTATTATGTGGAAAAAAAATTGAGCCTATTTAGGATTGAACCACAAACCTCTGATCTAGAGGAAAACCACTGAAATAGACTGATATAATATTGATAGTTTCAAATTATTTTTTTCTAGATTTGTTTATCCCTGTACATACAGGACTATTCAGAAAGAAGGAACAGACTTCAAACATTTATTTCTTCCAAACTACAAAAAATAGAAACACAATTCCAACGTTACTGGAAAGAGAAAAGTTTTAATTCTGATCATGGCTGAATTGGCACTGTTGCTTGTCATGTTGATTGTTTGTATCAAAATGGCGACACAATAAGACGTTGGATTGGAAGAGGAGGAACAGAAAATCAACTTCATCGCTGTTGGCCTCCCAGGTCACCAGACCTAACCCTGTGTGATTTTTATCTGTGGGAATAAGTAAAAGACCATGTTTTTATTCCCCCTATGCCTGACACTCTTGAAAATCTGCGACATCGAATTGTTGAAGCTGTGAATTCGATAACTAGAGACCAGCTGATTCGTGTGTGGCAAGAAATGAGCCACTGTTTTGATATTTGTCGTGTAACACATGGTGCTCATATTGATTGCATAAAAAGTGAAATTTAAACTTCTCTCTTTCCAGGAACATTGAAACTGTGTTTCTATTTTTTGTAGTTTGGAAGAAATAAATCCTTGAAGTCTGTTCCTTCTTTCTGAATAGCCTTGTATAAAAAAAATACCCATCTGTATAATAATGGTTTTCTAAAACATATTATATATAATATGGCTGATTTTCTGGTAGTTACATTTTAACACAGATATTTATGAACTTCAGTAAGATATATTTTATGTACTTCAGTTTTTAGAAATTCAGGCTGAATAAAGAATATCATAAAAGTGTCAATTAATTTCCAACTCAGACGAAGAATATTCAACAGACACTGTTGAGAAGTATATGTTCCCACAATTTGGGGATAGAGATTTACACGTTTCTAAGATATAGAGTTCATAATACACTAAATGAAGTGTATCTTTGCATTTCATTATAATATCTTTAATACCTGTGAATTTTCACCCCTAAAATTTTTGAAAATACGCTCTGTCCAATTGTCTTGGTTTGAATTAGAAACTAAATTGATACTACTAAGTTTTATAGAAAATTATGTTATGACAGTCTTTTCCTTCAACTGGAGCAGACTCAACTAAACTCCATGTAGCAAGATACCTAGAAGGCACTTGTCATACCAGCTGGCTCCTGGCTGATCACATCTGCCATTTGCAGATGTGGACGATCATCCAGCCAGTATAAGAATGACATTGGTCAGCATGTTGGATCCTCTAGCTCTTAGAGCTTGTTTCTCAATCTGGAGTCGCTACTTATTACAGCTACCAAAATTCTTCATGCTTATTGTAGCTACCTGAATTCCTCATGATGCTGGGTGGCACTGGTGTCATACTGGCTGAAATTTTCTCATGGAATTTTGGTCAGTATGACACCAGTGCCACCCAGCATCATGAGGAATTCAGGTAGCTACAATAAGCAGTGATTGAGAAAACCAGCTATAACAGCTGGAGGACCCAACATGCTGACCACATCACCCCTATACTGGCTGGATGATCATCCACCTCTATGATTACTAGAGTTCGGATGTTAGGCACTTAAAAAATTCAAAATAGGGAGGCAAAAAAGGCACTAAAATCATGAACATAGGCACTAAAATTTCAAAATAGGCTCTTACAAAAATGGATTACAACGTAAATTTTGACAGCCTTACGTTAAAATAAAATAGTCGATACTTGTTATTTTGCCTAACGGGAGTGCATTGAGGCGGAAACCATCTACCTGCTAGGTTATTGTCACTCTTATCCTAAAATATTCTAAGAGAAAATTTATAAAAAAGAACACTTGAAAATTTCTATGCAATGGTATGTGTCATGAAGTATGTCCATTTCAATTGATTTCATTGAAATACTGAGTTAATTTCGAGAAAAATGGCAAATAGGCATTTATAGGCATTGTAAGCTAAAATAGGCATTTATAGGCAAAATGAACTTCATGGAAAACAACTCTAGGGTCGTCGCTATGAACTTATATGAAGTCACTTTTACAATATCTATAATAAGTAACTATAGGCATTTTCCCTAACATCCGGTCTCTAATGATTACACATGTGGATATGAGGGCACCAGCCAGGTGGCAGACCAAGGCGTTCTAGATCTGTCATGCCATGGAGTTTTAGTTATGGGACTTGAACCAGTGCATGTACCAAGGCAGATGCCTAAGCTTAATGCTTTAGACCCCTCAGCTTTAGTATGGGACCAACTATAGCAAACAGTCTATGAATTTTGGAATGAAGGATCAATATTTTATGTAGAATAAGTATGGAATAAATGTGGTGGTGCCGAGCAGGTAACATTTTCCTAGCCTGATATAAGAATATACTACTGTAGCCCTATACTGTGATACTCTATAGGCATGATTCATGCTAAATGGTGAACAGTATTAATGTTATCAGCTTGAAAACTGCTTTAGCAGTTAGTTCCTGCTTCAAATAAGTGTATTATGAGGATGTGGGGGGAAAAAAAGGTGAGATGAATCTAAGTGAAATGTGGTAACTGTTTACTCAGTAAGATGTAGCAATACTCTTTAAAAATAGTCATTTAAGCAGCTCTACATATATATATAATTATTCCTGAAACTGAATAATTTAGTTTAAGTTCAAAGGAAATTATTTTAAGAAGGTATAAAATTTAATAAATGAGAGACATTGGTTGACGAGAATGAAATTATTGGATATTAAAATTCTTAAGAAAATTTATATATATAAATGAACAGCTTATTTTGAAAATATTTCTTGTCCATTTTCATAAATTTGTGGGAAGTAATGTAATGTCACTATTTTGCTGTTGGCTAAAGTCAGTTTGATTATGATGGCCATTTTTACGCAAGTTTCTAGTGATATAATGAATGGATGTTCTGAAGCCATATGATATTTGTATGTAGAGCAATCTAAGGAAAATGCAGACGCACACAAGTCAGTATGGATACAAGGTAGAAAAGAGACATTTGAAAATGACCTCCTCAAATAATAAATCTATAGTGCAACAGCTCCTAAAGGCCTTGGCCAACAGAAGTGGTTGCTATTACTGCCTATCAGATTACAATTTTGAGAGACATATGATTAGTGTGGTACCTATACCTTAATTTGTTTTCTTAACTGGATTTCATTAAATTTGAAGAGAAAAATATATGCCTAAATCAGGATTTGAACCCAATGTCTCTTGATTCTTTACACTAGTGCTCTACCCTCTGAGCTATTAGGCATCCAATTTATTCATAGATCTTTCTCTATACTAATATAATTAGTGCGGATCAGATAGCAGTGAAATTTGTTCCACTAATACCATGTAGTGGCTTCTTAAATAAGAAGACTTTCAAAATAGGAATCAACACCACATTTATAGACAGTGACGTTTAAATTTGTTGTTTAATATTAAATTTATCACTTCTCACTAAATGAAAGATTAAATTTGAAGAGAAAAATATATGCCTTAGGATTTGTACCCTCTGTACACCAATGCTCTACCATTCAATCTATTAAATGTAAAGTGGTCCCACTATAGGCCTCAGGAGGCCCTTGGGGTAGTAGGAGGTTAAGGCTCCCACTTTTTCTGAACAATCGGCACTTGATGTCAGATGGGTTGTCAGCCCTGTGTGATGACCGCCTTTACCACCAGAACAAGTGTCTGGTACTCATTTCCGTTAGAGGCTGAGTCGACCCCAGAGCCCCTAAGTGCTGCCAGAAGGTTTGGGTCAGTTTAAAAATCCTGACCGTACTGGTACTCGAATTCTCGACCTTCCGACTTGTAGCATATTGCCTTAAACGCTACAGCATGCCCCCATCCAATCTATTAGCATCTGATATATTCATAGATTTTTCTCTATACTCATTATGATTCCTGCATGTCAGATAGCAGTGAACTCTTTGTACCACTTACACCATCTAGCAACTTCTTAAATAAGAAGACTTTTAACAATGAATTTCACTGTTTTTCATATCAAATTCATCCTCATAGGACTGAAGAGCCAGATTCCATACTAAAAAAAAACTCTGTGGTATAGTTAGGAATTGACTTAGGATCTCTGGGATGCCATCCAAACATGCTAAATTTATATCTAAAGGGACTTATAATTATTTAAATTTCACAATATTTATAACCTGTTGAAGACTCAACATTCATTATTCTTTATATATATATATATATATATATATATATATATATATATAATAATAGGAATACATTTTTATTTACAAATAAATGTTACACACAGTATTGACACCCGAATGAGCAAGTGCTCGTGCTCGGGTGCAGTTCAGTTACATAAATAATACAAATAAAATATATACATTTAAAGTTGGGGCCAGTTTCATTTTTACGTAAATTATGACACATACAAATAAAAAATAATAATGTATTGGGAATAAGACTTATTCTAACAAGAGAATTAATGTAATGGATTATAACCAATAATACAGAAGAAAGTAATTAGTTATATATTGATTTACAATAATATAAGCAAAAATAGATGCTTTATATTTATTATTTTAAAATATTCAAATGATTAATTTTATTCACTTAATTAATTAAAAATTATTAATTTAATTGCTTTTTTAAAACTAGCTGTGTTTATTTTACTTAGTTCTGGATTGGATCTAATTAATTCATTATATAATTTGGGTCCTAGATATCTACTATGGTTAGATCCAGAAGTTGTATAAAATGTTGGAACATGTAGCAAAGAAGTAGTATTTTGTCTGGTACTGTAAAAACTTTGATTGTGCTCTTTAAATTCTGTAAGAACATTTTACTATCTAAGCTCTGATGATGATAGAATGTATTGAAACAGTCAGAAGTAAAAACAATTACAATTAGCCATGAATTACATCATCAGCTTCATTAATTAAGTCTAGCTATAAAGTAGTGTTAAAAATCCCACTAAAATGTCTTCTTGAATAAGAAGCTGCTAGAAAGTGAGTAGAATGAAGGTTCTCAGTCACTCAAGCGCATGCAATTATATAAGTAAGAGAAATATTTCCATCTAGATCAGGAGCCTAGATAGCTTTATGGTCAAAATACTGGTATGGAAAACCAGACATCTTTGATTCAAATCCCAGTTTTCTCTTAAAATATTGATTTGTCCTTCAGTGTAAGTGACAAATTTAAATAAAAACATAAGGGGAAAAAAAAAGTCTTACAAGTACGAGGTTTGTTCCGGTCTCTTTTCTTTACCTCTGTTGAACCCTTTTTGTCTTCAATCTACCAACTTTTACTTCTACCTTTTGTGTTGTCATTCACCATTAGTTTTGGTTGCATTTGTCTTCCTTTCTTTGTATATGTTGTTTCCAATAATTTTTATATTGTTTTATTCTGTTAGATTAAAGATGTTTAGTTCCAGCCTTACATCTTAATTTATTTTCTTATTCACCGCTGTGGTCTCGAGGTAGCGTGTTGCCTTGTCACGCAGCAGGCCCAGGTTCAATTTTCGGTCGGGACAGACTCCTGGGTGAGGTTTTTTGCAGGGTTTTTCCTCACCTGTAAGACAAATGTCAGGAAGCTTAGGGCCTAATGGTCCCCGAAAATCATACGGCAATCGCCATCCTTATCATTATCATCATCATCCTTCACTGGTGTGGAAAGCAATGGGAAGCTACCACACCTATAATTCCCTAGTAAAGCTGCAAAGCATGGCATGAAAATGTGAAAGACCTTGGATCCAGTAAAGTGTAGCCTGTAAGCTGTCATTAATGGTTCATTTCAAACAGTTGGAATTCAGTTGAGAATGGAAATTTTGATCTCCGAAACATGTCTGGGTGAGAGGATCATATTTTATGAAGGAAGTGTAAAGTTTCCAATTCATATTTGTATTCTGTTGATATTTATCTTTTAGTATCACTTCCCATGAATTTTTGATAAATTAGATAATGAAGATATTAGTTTATCTCTTTGAAGGTTTGTAGAAAGATAATTTATAAGGATGTGTTTCAGATCTTTATGATTGTAGAATTGTCAGATTGAAGTGATGAAGTTGCAAGTTGCTTTAGTAAGAAAGTTTGTAAATATCTGGATATGTTCCTGAACATTTGTAAATCATTAATTTCTTTTGTATGTTTAGAAGTGTTTTAATTTTTCCAGAAGAAAGTCATGTTTTGGCCTAAATGTTAAGTGGTTATTAAGTGCAGAATATGTGCTTCATAAAATTGTGAAGGTTTGTGTTGCAAAAAGTTGTCTTAAAATAAAAGCTAAAAATTAAAATGTACCTGTTGGCAGGTGCTGTCGTCCTCAACTTTGTTAAAATGGTGTATATAAAATTGAGCGCTTTCGGAAGTTAACTTCCATCATCAGCAGGTTGAGTTTCTGCCACTTGTTGTTTACGATGATGTATACTCCAACTGTTTGTAGCAGCAACTGAGCTGCTACAAAGAGTTGGAGTATACATCATCGTAAACAACATTGAATAGCAGAAGCTTAACCTCCTGATGATGGAAGTTAACTTCCGAAAGTGCTCCAGTTAATTTTATATACACCATTTTAACAAAGTTGAGGATGACGGCACCTTCCAACAGGTATATTTTAATTTTTAACTTTTATTTTATGACTATTCACCTCAAAGAATTTGATATGAATTTTTTTAGTATTGAAAAAGTTGTCTGTTTTGCTATAAAACATAGGCCTACTGTATTTCTTATTTTTTGAGTGATTGCTAGTATTAATATTTAATTATCTCAGTCTCTCGTTTATTAAATTTCTAATAATATAAAATGTCATAATTAATAGAAATCTGATATACACATTTTTTATATTTACATAATATTTTATACAGTATACATTATGTTTAATTTGTGTGTGTAATATATGATAAAAGTGTTATTTTGCAGAGTTATGTTTATTTCACCATAATTGTATTATAATGTGTAAATATTGTGTTTGTCTTTGGTATAATACTCTGCATATATTGAAATATATATTTTTTTTTTTCCTCCATTGCTATCCAAACTTTTAAAAGAAGTACACTGTAAATATGAAAATTGTATATCATGTAAAATGTTTAATAATAGAGCTACAGAAGAGATTGAATAAGTTAAAATAAAAATAAGGGATTTTAAATGGAAATTATACTTTATGTAATTAATTAAATATATCCCAGATATTTCTCATTTCCATAAACCATGGGTTAAGTATTATGATAAAATAATTAACTAACACATTTGCACTATTGAACTCTTAAGTTCATGCTGTGCAGATATAAGCTCTCCACACATCCCTATCCTGAGCTAATGTTTTCCAATCATCCCCTGTATAATCTACTTTCCTCAAATTATGGTTAATATTATAATAGTAGGCACATTTCATGTGCCCTTCAAAAATAGTCTGTGGAATTTAGTCTGACCTCCATCTCATCCATCATATATATATATATATATATATATCATTGACTTATTGTAATTGTTTTATATTTTAAAATAGAAATTTTGATTTTCCTTACTACAGTACAATGGTTTCTCTTCAACCAAACAATTTGATATACAATATTTATATTAACTTATTCATAATATTTCTTTTTTTTGTATTTCATTTTTTAATAGACACAAATGTTGCATAAATATAATAAATGAGTATATATTAAGTGAAGAACAGTGTGGCTTTCGGAAAGGTTGGTCATGTTCAGATGCCATTTTCACAATAGAGCAACTTATTCAGAAGAGAAGAGAATTTAATTTGCCAACTTGCATACTTTTTATTGACTATCAAAAAGCATTTGATAGACTGTCAAGAAATAAACTATGGGAAATAATGTATGACAAAGGGTTTCCAGGACACATTGTCAAAGTTGTGCAAAGTTTATATTTTAAATCAGAAATAATGATTGATAAAGGAGTTACAATGAGCGATAATACATTAGAAATTAATCAAGGGGTCAGACAAGGATGCCCGCTATCTCCTGCACTCTTTAGTATATATATAGACGAGATCATTGTACAATGGCAATCAAATTTAACCACAGAGTTTAAAGTTGGCAGTACGATTCTAAATACCATACTGTTTGCAGACGATCAGACAATCCTTAGCTCTTCAGAAGACAATTTACAAATAGCAGCATATAAATTAAACGAAATAGCAAATAAATTCAATATGACAATCTCTGAAAGTAAATCAAAAGTAATGGCATTCAACGGGAAAGACCATATGAGTTGTAAAATCAGTATTAATAACAGTATAATACAACAGGTGAACAATTTAAATTATTTAGGATGCAATGTATCATACTGCCAGAAGGAAGATATTAATATTAAATTAAATAGATTTTACAGAATGTGTGGCACTATAAGACGGACACTGAAAAATAAAATTTTGAGGAGCACACAACTAAAATTTTACAAAATTATGGCAGTGCCTGTCTTAACATATGCAAGTGAAAATTGGACTCTTAACCGTTCAGACAGAAGGAAAATAGAAACTGCAGAAATGAAGTTCCTACGTTCAGTAGCAGGTGTGACAATTTTGGACAAGAAAAGAAGTGAGGATATTAGGAATGACTTAAATATTTTCAATTTAACAAATAGAATTGACAACATGAGAAACAACTGGTATGAACATGTCAAGAGAATGCCTACAGATAGAATCCCTCAGCTGTTACTAAAGTACAAACCAATAGGACATAGAAATGTTGGACGCCCATTTACTAGATGGGAGGATTCATTAAATCCCACTTGATGTGAAAACAGGTCAAAAGGCCTAATTTCATGAAGCAGAAGAAGAAGAAGAAGAAGAAATGTTGCATAGAATATATTTAACATTGTTCTGCCAAGTATTCTTTATTCTACCAAGATTCTTCTTCATCTATTGATTTCCCTTTTAGATACTAACTTAGAGATAATAATAATAATAATAATAATCATCCTGCCAGGTATTAGTCCTAGAAGAACTGTTACGGCCTGAGAAAGCGGTTTTCGTGCCATCTTTTCATAGGTTGACCAAGTGACCATTTCCCATTTGGACAGAAGTTCATTATTGCCTTGGGGATCCTGGATCTAGCCATTCTTAAGACATGTTCCTTCCAGTTTAGCTGATATCTGGAGATGTAGTCCAGTATTGGTGACACATTAAGTTCTTGAAAGATTTCTACATTTTTCTTTCGATCCCATTTGGTGTAACCAGCTTTTTGGCGCATAAATTTCATCTCACAAGCTGTTAGTCTGCTTTCATCTCTCGTCCTTATAGTCCACGCTTCACTCCCATAACATAGGACTGGTCGAGCCATTATTTGATAAAGACGAGTACGAGTTGATTTTTGCACTAATGAAGGTTTTAAAACTCTATTAATGATTCCCATTGATTTGTTGAATTTCACAATTTTCTCTGATAAATCCAAATTTTCAACAAAACAGAGTTTATATCCTAAATAAGTAAACTCATTAACTCTCTCTAAAATTTTGTTATTTAAACAAATTTTGCTTGGTATTGGGGATTTATTATAATAATAATAATAATAATAATAATAATAATAATAATAATAATAATGGTTATGATAACAATAATAATAATAATTAAAAAAATATTGTTATCTTCTTGTGTTCCCCTTGGGGGAAGTCTATTCCAAATGTGTCTCCATCCATCCGTCTTCCCAAGGTTTTCTTATTTTTAATTCTTCCCAACATAGGCCTAATATAATATAATCTTCTTCTTCTTCCTTCCAAGTATTAGGCCAAGGCCTGTTATGATCCTATAGAAAATTTTCCCTCCAGCGTTTCATAGGACGGCCCAGTGATCTTCGTCCTCTTGGTATATAATTATAAACAGCTTTGGGGATCTGATTTGATTGATAATATAATATAATAATTAATAAAAATGATAATAATTTTATTATAACAATAATAGTTATAATAATAACAACAGTACTGATATTAATAAAATAATAATATGTATAAGAGAGACAGTAATCAATACAAGTAGTCTTAATACAAAGGCAGTCCATTATATGTTTAAGTTTCTTGAGTATAGCATCGTGCTATTGTGTCCAGAATTACCAAAATTTCTGAGCTCTTGCTGGATGCTTCTTGTGGGTTTACATTAAGAAAGAACTTGGAAATCTAGACTAAGATGGAGCCAGCTCAGAAATGAGGGTACATCAGAATATAATGGCATTTCCAAGTATTTTAATCACTCAACAGTGTTTGAAATTTTCTGACGAGGATATGCCGTTGTTACTATGAAAAATCGGATATAATAATATTAAACATACATTTATTATAGAAATATCAGATAATATTTTAAGTTCATATTATTCGTTTTTAAACATCTTAATGATGGACAAATTATATTTGAAAAGAAAAATATACGCCTAGACTGGGGTTTGAACCTAGGCCTAGGTAGCTCACTTGGATTAAAGCATTGACATAGAGAGTCAAAGGTCCTGGGTTCAAACCCCAGTCTGGGCATATATTTTTCTTTTCAAATATAATATTTTAAGTATTTATGAGAAAACTTTTTTCTAAAACTTATTACTTTTAAACGTATAATAATCATTAAAGAATCGGAAATTAACACCTCGCCTCATAATTTGTTGATTCTTGATAATGTGTTTTAGAAAATTTCCCATCTATCTTCAGCTTATATCTGACTGAAGATAGAAGGGAATCCTTCTGAAACATGTTCTCAAGAACCAACAAATTATGAGGTGAGTTAATATCAGATTCTATAATCATAAGATAAAAACTTAAAGTATGTACCTTTTTGGCAGGTTCCATCGTCCTCAACTATGTTAAAATATTATATTTAAAATATTACCTGGAGGCCTTTTGGAAGTTAACTTTCATCATCAGCAGGATGAGCTTCTGCTACTAGTTGTTGTTGTTGTTTATGACGATGTAGACTCCAAGTGTCTGTATCAGCAACTTCCGAAAGGCCTCCAGATAATATTTTAAATATAAAGCGTGGACTATAAGGACGAGAGATGAAAGCAGACTAACAGCTTGTGAGATGAAATTTATGCACCGAACAGCTGGCTACACCAAATGGGATCGAAAGAAAAATGTAGAAATCCTTCAAGAACTTAATGTGTCACCAATATTGGACTACATCTCCAGATATCAGCTAAACTGGAAGGAACATGTCTCAAGAATGGCTAGATCCAGGATCCCTAAGGCAATAATGAACTACTGTCCAAATGGGAAACGGTCACTTGGTCGACCTATGAAAAGATGGCACAAAAACTGCTTTCTCAGGCCGTAACAGTTCTTCTAGGACTAATACCTGGCAGGATGATGATGATGATATTTTAACAAAGTTGAGGACGACGGCACCTGCCAAAAAGGTACATGCTTTAGGTTTTTATCTTATGACTATTCACCTCAACAGAATTTGATATGAACTTTATTAGTATAGATTCTATAATGGTTAAACATTTGAAGGAAGTAACACTATGAGTTTTCTTTTAATTATTATGAGTTAGGATTTTAGACTCACCTCATTTTTTTATTTTTCTTGTAGACTAGTTTCTTCACAGTTGTGTGACATTGTGCCTCCTAACTGTCGAATTTGCTGTTGTCAATCAGAAATCAACCTACAGGATCGACAACCACAAATTCGGTAGTCGGGAGGCATTGACAACGTCACACAAGTGTGAAGAAACTAGTCTCTGTAAGAAAAATAAAAAAATATGAGGTGAATCTAAAACCCTAAGTTATATATCTATAATGATTATTAAATTATGTATGATATCCTATCACTAACAAACTTAATATCTCGGATAGCAGATAGGATCCTCCTTGAACAGTTAAGTCTTGTCGACTGCAATGGGCAGGACATGTTGCACGTATGGGGAATGAAAGATTTGCATGGAAGCTTCTTGTAGGAAAGCCAGAGGGAAAATGTCCAGTTGGTAGACCAAGAATGAGATGGGAGAATAACATTAATATGATTTGAGGGAAGTAGATTATACAGGACATGATTGGAAAGGATTAGCCCAGCATAGGGATGTATGGAGAGCTTATGTCCGTGTGGCCATGGACCTATGGGTTCAATAGTGCCAGTGAGTAAGTAATGATTGTTAAATGAAACTTCATAGTGACATTTCCTAAAAATATTAATTTTAAATGCATGTTTATCAATTTTGATATATTGCACATTTCTTACCATCAAACTTATAATAATTTTTTAAATACTCATGTTTATTTTATTTTACTGAATTGCGTAATTTTTGTATGTATTCCAATGTCATCCACTGCACATTTTGTGCATTAAGTTCTGCATTAGGTATTAGTGTGGGTGACACTAGAATAGGGGTGACATCTGGTCAGCATATTGGGTCACTCAGACGTTATCACTGATTTTTTTCAACCTGGAGCTGCTACTTATTGTAGCTGTCCAAATTCCTTGTGATACTGGGTGGGTACCTGTCTCATACTGACTGAAATTCCTTCCCATATGGGGACTAGAAAAAGTAAAAGCCCCATGGCTTTGTACCAAGGCTCAGCTAATGTGAAGAACAGTATATTACACACACTGAGTTTTACATAAAATGTTAAAACTTTGAATGAATGAGTAATTTCTTATCTTACCTCATAATTTATGTTTTTTTAAAAATGGTAACTGCAGTTTTCAAGAGGAACATCCCTCCCATTTTCAACTGACATTATGACTACTGGATTAAGAACCTCATAATGTTATTTCCCATATTTCTTTTATTTCCCATATTTCTTCTTCTTCCTTCCAAGTATTAGGCCAAGGCCTGTTACGATCCTATAGAAAATTTTCCCTCCAACTTCCGGGAAATTCTCATATAAGACTTGAAAGCATAATAATAGTCCCTTCGATTGGTTGCTGGCCAAAGGAAGGCAAGACCAGTGATGGGGCTGCCATCTTATAGCCTCTAGTCAGGATTTTCTGGAGAAGAAAAGAAAATAAAGGAAAGAAGAAATGGAAGATAGGAAAGACTCCCTAGCCCTCGGATGCCCGAATAGCGTCGGGGTCGAAAAAACAAGAATTAACCAAGAGAGGTTAGATAGTAAAGTTAAAAGAGTGCAAAACACAAGTAAGTGGAAGAAATGTTTTGATCCACATATCCCCTAGATGAGGACCCCTTTCCCATATTTAACTATGTTAAAACTTTATATGATAATAGTTAATGAACATTAAAAAAAAACATATAGCACACAATGCTGCTGACAACTTAAAAAAATAACTGAGCAAGTTAGCTCAAATGGTAGCATTTAACACTTGTATTTAGGAGGTCCTAGGCTCAAACTTTGATGCTGACCAACCTGGTGAAGGTTATTTCCTAATTTTCCTTGGTCCGTAGCATAGTGGTTAAGGCACTGCGCTACAAGTTGGAAGGTTGAGGGTTCAAGTCCTGGTGGGGTCAGGATTTTTAAACTGACCAGAAACCTTCTGGCGGCCCTGGGGTCGGCTCAGCCTCTAACTGAAATGAGTACCAGCGCTTGTTCTGGGTGTAAAGGCGGCCGTCACGCAAGGCTGACAACCCGGCTGACATAAAGTGCCGATTGTCTAGAAAAAGTGGGAGCCTTAACCTCCTACTACCCCAAGGGCCTCCTGAGGCCTGTAGTGGGATTACTTTACTTTACTTTACATCACAACAAATGTTGTGTTATGTAATTTTAATGCCTGTCAATACTAATAAAATTCTTTATAGAATTATTAATTTAAATACCTGTAAGGATCGGTCTTCTCAACTTGTTAAAAGTTTTAAAAAATATATAACCTTTTGTATAGAATAATCACTGCTATGTCAGTAGCTAAAAAACCTACTGCTGAAGATGGAACTAATTCTGAAAGAAGTACAGTACTTTAAATAGTTTTAACAAGTCAACCATTGCATGCCGAAAAGTACCTTGACATTTCTTCCAGAGAAGCGTTGTGTTGTACCAAACTGGATACAAAAAATCATCAGCTGTTTTTAACTGCAAGGCAGTAAAATCCAGCTCCAAATCTTTCATTTAAACTATAGAGAAGTAATACAACTCCTTAATAGGTAGATTGGATAACCTCGCTATCTGTCATCTGTGCCACGTCCTGCCTCCACTCCACTTTTAACCAAGCAGGGAGTCCATCTGCTCCATACAGTGGGTTACCATTGCTGGATTCTGGCTTGAATTTCTGTGCCTTGCAGTTTAAAACAGCAGATAATTTTTTGACATGGCCTTGGTATATCACAATGCTTCCTTGGGAGAAATTTCAAGTTAGGTTTCAACATGCAATGCTTGACAATTTCCTTGTGAGCCTTACAGGTATTTAATTTTATATTTAATTGTAGGCTTTCACGGCTGGCGTCTTGATCCATATTTGGTTCGTCTTCCGGGCTTATAGGCCGTGGTCTGGTTGTCTTCTTACTCGACGTTTCGTCTACTGCTGCGGTAGACATCATCAGGAGATACTGCGTGCTTTCTGTGAACTCCTCAACAGTCTGCAGCCGACTGTTCAGGAGTTCACAGAAAGCAGGCAGTATCTCCTGATGATGTCTACCGCAGCAGTAGATGAAACGTCGAGTAAGAAGACAACCAGGCCACGGCCTATAAGCCCGGAAGACGAACCAAATATGGATAATTTTATATTGTTCATTACTAGGATCATTTTCATCATAATCCAATTTTTCACATTATCATTAATAAATGAATATACGTAATATGACTATCTTGTCGTGGTGGAGTGGCTTGCGTGCTTAAATGATCCCGAGAGCTATGCCAGCGGTAGCATTGCTGCCAATAGGGTTACCCATGCCGGACTGGTCGAAGGTGATAAGCCAGACGAAAAAAGTACCTTGGTCGAAAGACTGATGATCTTTCACCTTAAAAACACAACTGTCAAGAAATGTGGATATGGGTTCAACTGGGGTAAAATTTTCCGGAGGTCAAATAGTCCCCCATTTGGTTCTCCGGGCAGGGACTACTTCAGGCAACCCATGCCAAAGGCTCAAACACATGGACATGTTCCTAGGAACATGGAATGTTACGACTTTATACAATAGCGGGGCACTAGAGATATTAATGCAGGAATTAGATAAATAACCCTTGGGCATTAGCTCAGGATAGAGATGTATGGGGAGCTTATGTCCGTGTGGCCTTGAACCTATGGGTTCGATAGTGCCAGTGAGTAAGTAATACGATCTATCGATAAGAATGAAATAAAAATAAACTTTTTGTTGCCAACAACACTCACTATCGAAAAACATGAATACAGTATCTTCTAGTTATATAAGCTTCTGCTAGTATTGATTGAAATGCCATTATGATGCAATTCCTCAGGGTGAATGATGAAAAATATATTGCCAACATACACACATTTTCAGAGTTTTACTCTATCTCCCGTAAATTACTTCTTTAATTAATATTTGAAATGCAGGTAGCAAAAGTTTTGTAAATTCTTGCTTACATAATATTAGATTTCTGGCATGAATTAGCTGCTTTAAGGAAGTCTAACCATAATATAAGAAAGAGACATTTATTGAGATTGGTAAAAATAATTATAAAATACAGGGCTATTCAGAAAAAAGGAACGGACTTCAAACATTTATTTCTTCCAACTACAAAAAATATAAACACAATTCCAACGTTCCTGGAAAGAGGAAAGTTTAAATTTCACTATTTTATGCATTCAATATGAGCACCATGTGTTACATGACAAATATCAAAACGGTGGCTCATTTCTTGCCACACGTGAATCAGCTAGTCTTTAGTTATCGAATTCACAGCTTCATAAATTTGATGTCACAGATTTTCAAGAGTGTCAGGCATAGGGAGGATAAAACACGGTCCTTTATATAACTGCACAGATAAAAATCATACAGGGTTAGGTTGGGTGACCTGGAAGACCCACCGGTAATGAAGTTGATCATCTGCTCCTCCTTTTCCAATCCAACATCTTGTGTCGTCATTTTAATACAAACAAGCAACAGTGCCAATGCGGCCATGATCAGAGCTTCAAACTTTACTCTTTCGAGGATTGTTGGAATTGTTTTTCTGTTTTTTGTAATTTGGAAGAAATAAATGTTTGAAATCTGTTCCTTCTTTCTGAATAGCCCTATATTTTGTTGTGTTTTAACTTATAGCGTTGAAGACCTCTCTCGAATAAGGATATTCATCCATAGTAATTCTGCCCGAGGGCAGGTCTTTCACTGCAATCATAGCACTTTCATGCTATGCTTTGCAGCTTTACTAGGGAATTGTAGGTGTGGTAGCTTCCCATTGCTTTACACACCAGTGAAGGATGATGATGATGATGGCCATGATTTCGGGGACCATTTGGGCTTTAAAGTTTTCCTGACATTTGTTTTACAGGTGATGGAAAACTCCGATAAAAACCTCACCCAGAAAAAGTGCCCCGACCGGGGATTGAACTCGGGCCCACTTCGTGACAAGGCAGCACGCTACCTTGAGACCACAGCGGTGGACAATAAGGATATAACCAACAATATTGTGTGACATTATTTCAGATTATCTTATATCCGAACTGAAATTAATGATAAATGTTGCCAACAACCAACTAACTCACTGGTACTATCAAACTCAGAGGTTCATAGCCACGCTGACATATGTTCTCCATACATCCCTATCCCTATGTTTTCAAATCATTCCTTTGTATAATTCAGGACCAGAAAACTGATAGTGAATTTTCAAATTGCTTTCAAGAAACAAAGAGATATTACATTCATTTAACACCTTAAAATTACCTTCCTAGAAATTGATGGTTATACCCTTTTTGAGGGAGGTCTTCAATTTTCTCAAAATTGGTTCATCAATAATTATGAGTTAAAAATTTAACATGTTATATTAAATAAAATTGATTCATAAATGTTCTATCATTTATTAATGAATAGATTGCTGATGCCAAAAGTTTTAGAATATTAATTTTCCTTTTATTAATTTTAATATTTTTCTACGTCATTAACATATTTTAAAAATTTTAAAATAAACATAAAGTGCTAATTACATTTCAAGAGAAAAATATACGCCTAGACTACTACTCCATCCATAGTACGTAATTCTGCCCGAGGGCAGGTCTTTCACTGCAATCATAGCATTTTCATGCTGTGCTTTGCAGCTTTACTAGGGAATTGTAGGTGTGGTAGCTTCCCGTTACTCTACTAGCATTTATACAAAAATGCTCTGCCATGAGCTAACCTAGGCCTCCATTTAAATGCAATTTTTTCTCTTATACATTTCAATTCCTGAGAGCACCAAATACTATGAACTGTTGTTCATCTCACAAATGACGGCTTGTTATTTAAAAAAGACTTTTAAAGGGAATTTTAACATTCAAAAGAAGCTTTGCTGCCTTTATAAAGTAATGTTATAATTCCCATTAAAAGTATTTTTAAATAAGAAGCCACCATTTATGTGTTGAACAACAGTTCGTAGCCTTTGATGCTCTCGGGAATTGAAATATATATAAGAGAAAATTTTCATTTAGATTGGAGCCTAGGATAGCTCAGTTGCAGAGTATTAGCATATAAAGCTAGAGGTCCTGGTTCGAACCCCAGTCTAAGCATATATTTTTCTAAGTTATGTAGGTAGGAAATAACAGTATGGGGTTTATTTTGAGTTATATTTTGACTCACCTCAATTTTCTTGACTCCTCCTCAGACTCGAGTTTCTTCACTGCATCTGTGATCTTCTCAATGTATCATCACGGTTACAACTGCCATCCAGCAGAAACCGCTGGACGGCAGTCTGCTGGATGGCAGTTGTAACCGTGATGTCACATTGAGAATGTCACAGATGCAGTGAAGATACTCGAGTCTGTGAAAGAGTCAAGAAATATGAGGTGAATCAAAATATAACTCAAAATAAATTAAATATATTTTTCTCTTTGAATATAATTTGACCTTAATGAAAAATGTTAAATTTATAATAAAAACATGTAAAGTGGTAAATTCTATTTGAATTATTAAAAAACTATAACATCTTATAACACAATTTGAACAACATGACAACTAGTAAATTTTATCTCTGGCGATAACTTTTCTCCACTTCTTCTAGTTTGTTGAGAACGAGTTCAACTTTTTCAACAGCTCTAGCAATGGAATCTTCCATGTGGTTAACGCGATTGAGCAACCTTTAAGCAATCAAAAGAATATATTATTAACAAATCATTTGTTTATATTAAATTAATGTTGGGAAGTAAACATTATGAGGTATAATCATTAAAATTCATCGGAGAACATATTGTTTAAACAACTCACCTCATAGGATTCATGCTTCCATGATATCGCGATTTCAAACACAGTCATGTTCATCTTCAACCATAACTCCGAAGAATTTCGTCAGTCGGAGTTATGGCTGAAGATGAACATGACTGTGTTTGAAATTGCAATATCATGGAAGCATGAATCCTATGAGGTGAGTTGTTTAAACAATATGTTCTCGGATGAATTTTAAATCATTTGTTTCTTTAAACACAAATTCTTCCAAGTGCAATTCTCATTATTTCCAAATACCACCTTAATTCTTAAATAAAGAAACAAATATCATATTAACCCTATAGAGGAGAAGACAAGACCTGATAGCCTTAATTCTACAGATAAATAAATAACTATTATAGAAATAAAATTATCCACAGTATCTCAATCATAAGGAAGAGAGAGTTTCTAACTGGTATCAAACAATTATACATAATATGCATTATAGATATTATCTATGAAATAAACTTCTTGGGTTATACATAAAACATAAAATTCTTACGAAAGATAGTCCTCTTGAGATACACCACCTGCACCGAGTCCATTTGTGGGAATTTCTGAAAAGTTAATAAATTAAGTAACAGATTCTGTAGTTGATGGAGAATGTAAAATAATAATGAATTAAACAAACTTATAAATAATAAAAATGTAGTGATATATGTAAAATAATTAATGAAGATCTCTGGGCCATCCTATGAAGCACTGGAGGGAAAATTTTCTATAGGATCATAACAGGCCTTGTCCTAATGCTTGGAAGGAAGAAGATAATTAAAATTAAGTTGGTTTGATCATGTAAATAGAATTTAAGAATTGAAAATAAATGGAAACCAAATACTTGCAGATGATTGTTGCAACAATATTTGTTTCAATAATTTTAAATGTTGTAAACACTTTAATTAAAATGTAATTTTGAATTTTATTATTCTATTTTGAATTGGAGAATTCCTATAACTAAATTTGGTTAGGTTTTTTTTTGTTTTTGTTTGAGAACACCATTCTTATCATCAGTACAATTCTAGATTTTTTAAGTAAAATTTGATCACCTTACCTCATATTCTTCTTTTTAGACCAATTTCAGGACCTTATTCAGTTCCATCCTCAGTATTTTCATGACTGTTGTTATGTCATCTTTAAAGAGCCACCAACTGCTCCATCTCAGGTTGGAATATATATATATATATATACTGAGGATGGAAGCAATAAGGTCCTAAAACCGGTCTAAGAAGAAAAATATGAGGTAATGTGATAGAATTTTACATAAATAAATATACCTCATAGTGCTAATTCCTTAAAAGCTTACAATTATATATATTATATTTGAAGACAAAAATATACACTCAGACTAGGGTTTGAACACAGGACCTTTGGCTTTCTATGCCAATGTTGCACCAACTGAGCTACCTGAGCACTCTAATCTAAATGCAAACTTTTCTCTTATATTTATATATCTATTATACTTTCTACATCTGGTGAAGTTAAAGTCAACCAGATTATCGAATGAAAATGAGTTTCTTAAAATTTAGATAGAATGTAATTTAGAAACCATACCGCTTATGCGTCTTCCTTCTAAATCTGTTAACATTCTTCTAGTATCTTCTTCTCCTACTGGTTTGTCTTCATCAATATCGTACTTAGCAAAGAACATTTCAATCTCTAGATCAGTAAAATTGCACCTGGAAAATAAATTATTCAGTCATGATATTAATGTGTAAATTCATATACTCATAATCTAAATCAACTCTAAAGAGAAACATTTCTGCCTGAACTTGGCCTCCAGTGTGTAAATCTGGAGTCTTGGGTTCAAATTCCGGTTCAGGCAAAACATTTTTTTTTCAGATATTTAATTATATGCATGTTTTTTTTTCTTTTTTTAACATGAAATGAGATTACTGTACTATATATTTCTCTCTTTCTCCTTTGGATATTCTTTACTCCAGGATTAAAATTCCTATTGAATTCCTATAGAATTTTTCAGATTATCCAATTTTCTAGTTAATTTAATCAAAATTAATGTGGGAAGTTGTGATATAAATATCTCCTATCTAAATATTAGGATTTTTAAGTATATCTTTTGTAGTGTAAATAATGTATTTTCCGAAAAGTACGCCCAGATACAATTCTAAAATTTTATAAAACAATGACTCTTCCAACTCTACTTTATGGTTCTGAAACCTGGACTCTTACTACAGGTAAATTAAATAGGATAGTAGCTGCGGAAATGAAGTTATTAAGAACTTTAGTGGGTTATACGCTTTATGACCACATGCGTAATGAAGATATCCGTAAAGCTCTCAACACACCAGCAATAACTGAAACCATTAAAAAATATCAAAATAATTGGCATGAACACCTTCTTAGAATGCCAAACAATAGACTACCTCTGCAGCTATTGAACTACAGACCCACAGGGCGAAGAGACCCAGGAAGACCTAAGAAGAGATGGAGGGATCAATTTCTTTCCTGAAGCGGAACAGGCCAATGGCCTAATCCATGCCTGCCATTGATTATGATGATTTAATTTATTATTAATTTAATATTAAATTACAATAAAAGTCTATGGATCCACTATATATTTTATAAACTTACTCCCTATGCAAAAGGAATATTTATCTGTAATGTTTTTAATTATTAGCCAAATGTAATCAGAATTTTAATTAGATGTTTGAATTCACATTATAACTTACTTTTTTAAAGCGTCTCTAATTTCTTTATAAGTGAGTTTGCCGTCTCCTGAAGGTTCCTCCTTTTTAACTGCTTTGCTCTTGCATCCTAATTTGTTAAATAGATTTTGAAAACAACGCTTTATGTAATCATTCATTGCAATTGAACTTTGCACAGATATTTCAGACTTAACATCAGAATAAGTGTCATTGATGATTGCAAGGAACATATTCTATTGAGAGAAAGAAAAAAATATTTTTGTTAACATTTTTTTTTTGTTCAATGCCACCATGTTGTCATTTTGACATTCTGGTATTCTCTCCTGGTATGGCATTATTGTAACCCATTTCTCAGGTTGGGGCGCTGGAACACGAAGTTACACTGCCCCATTTTTTTTGTTAACATGAAATAATAAAATGTCACCATGTGGCCTATAGAATATATCAAGAATCTTGTTTTTTTCATGTGATAAATATTGAAGAACAAGACAATTATTTTTTTCAAAAGAAAAAATTTGAACCAGGAATCGAACTGCAGACCTCCGATTCTATACATCGGTGTGCAGCCCACTACACCACTCCAAACACAGCACAAATGTTAGCATTTCTTTCCACTTATACAATTCTCTAACATCCAAAGGCTGGAGCTATCAACAACACCAACAGACAACTTCTGTTGAAAGTATTTTTAATGACTATTTAACTCATGCCCCAAATGGGAGTCAATGACCAATCACGTTACAATGATTTTTTGATTTACAACCAATCACAGTCATGTTTTACCTTGCTCTGTATCGATTTTTCTTTATCAGCTCCTGCTTTTGTGATAAAGAAAGCTCCTCCTTTTTAATGTTCTGAACAGGCTAAAGCATTATTTTTCTCCAACAAATATATTGAATATAGCAAATAATGAAAAGATTCCTTGATTTTACTGAGTTGTTTAGTAAAAAAAGATAAATTAATAACCAGTAATGTTGATTATGATATATAGTTTGATGTGTTTAATTATTTCTCCACTTGGGTGCACTCTTACAATATTGCTATCTTATTTGGCAAGAAATAATATGATCAAGGTGCAGTGAATGAACATAACCTCACATTTCTGATTTGTTTTCAAACATCGCCGTTACATTAAATATATAAATATTTTAAAATAACTATAGTTAAACAATGATTTGTGAGTAAACAGCTTAATTTTATTTGTTAAATAGTCCTATCAAATGCCACTCTTGATTTAAAAATTATCTAGATAAATTCACTCCTCACTTCGTGAGTCGTGAATTTATTGGTAATTTGGAAATCACTTGTGGCATTACTTATGAGAATTTTACATTACTTTTAAGCGGTAAAGTAGTGTAGTGGGCTGCACACTGATGTAGTGAATTGGAGGTCTACAATTCGATTCTGGTTCAAGCGTTAATTTTTCTTTTGAAAAAATACATTTCTCCAGGCCTTGAACATGTTAAAATAAATATAACAGTATTAAGCTTTACCACTTAAAAGTAATGTAAAATTCTTGTTAAAAATACTTTGAATAGAGTTGTCTAATAGCTCCAGCTATCTGCCTTTGGATGTTAGAGATTTGTAAAGGTCGAAAGAAATGTTAGTGGGCTATACACCGATGTACAGAATCAGAGGTTCATGGTTAGATTCCTGGTTCAAACGTTAATTTTTCATAAATTTGTACAGGATGGGAACATGTTAAAATAAATATGATATAAAAATTAATTTTACCATCATTTCATATTAGTAAATAACTTGATATTGACCTAACTAGTGCTTTGATCTAGGGGTATATTGATACATCTCACATTGGATCCAGGTTCAATTTCTAGTCATGTTGAATTTCCTGGTAGAGGTTTTACAGTTTTCCTCAACTGTAAAGCAAATACCAGAAAATTTTGGTTCAAACTTTCCTGAAAAATCAGTGACCTCATGACTATCAGCTTCCATATTGACAAGAAATTAAATTTAAAATAATAGACCATCGTAGTTTAACAAAAAACTATATTTGTCATGTGACTATATTTATGAAATGAATGTCAAATCCAGAAAAAAGTTTTAAATTGAATTTTTTTCCATAAAACTAGATATACTATTCGTCGGCTGACATGTCACCACTAATAAATAATTACTAATATATGTCTTGTGGACGAGAGGTAACATCAAATTTACATACCAGTCACATTAATAACCTACAGGAAAGTTGTAATATGATCACTGCAGTTTAAGAAACTATAAATAACAAGAAATTGTGTGTGTGTATATATATATATATATATATATAGGTATATGGGTCATTCTAAAAAAAAACAGTTTATTTCAAAGCTATAAAAATATAAATTACTTGTAACATGCTCATAAATGAATTAATATGCACAAATTACTATATAGAGTATATTTTCACAAATTGTTACATGCAGTTTGAAGAGTTGTGCATGGAAGGAACGGTGAAATGCATAGAGGTGACATACATAGATTCTCCATAGAGGAACAAATTGGTTTGATTTTTTTATTAAACTAACTAATTTTGAGATCTGGAATGTTCAGATTTGGAATTCAGCTTCTGTAGCATTATACCGTACTTAAAAGGAAACTGTCAACCATTGCATGTCGAAATCTACTTTGAAGTTTCTCTCAGAGAAGCGTTACGAAGTATCAAGCCATGTCTAAAAAAAATATCTGCCATTTTAACTAGAAGACACAGAAATTGAAACCAGAATTCAACAATGGCAATGTATTATAGGGAGTAGTTGTACATCCCTGCATGAGTTAAAAGTGGAGTGAAGTGAGGTAGGACGCAGCGTGGACAGCAGGTAGTGAGGGTTGTCGAGTCTTCCAATACAGGAGTTGTGTTACTTCCCTATAGTTTAAATGAGAAATTTGGTTAATAGTAAGTGCAGAACATATTTTTAACGACTCACCTCAGAGGGACAAGATGTCTGAAACCGACGGTGTCAAAGAAATTTGAAATTATATGAGGTGAGTCGTTAAAAATATGTTCTCCACTCACTATTAATGATATAACCTCATAATGTTTACTTCCCAATATTAATTTAAATATGAGAAATTTGGTGCTGGATTTTAGTGCCCTTGCAGTTAAAAATGGCCGATAATTTTATGGTCATAGCCTTTGTACATCAAAACACTTCTCTGGAAGAAATTTCAAAGTAGGTTTCAGTTAGTAATGGTTGACAGTTCCCTTGTTAGACACAATAAAAATATGTTTATCTTTTACATGTGATAGTATTAGTTTGCATGAAGGATATATACTGTACAAAAAAAAACAAAAACTACCAGTTTTCTTTCCTCATATACCTGTTATCAAGTTACGTTATCAATGAATCACTGTCATTTTTATACAGCCTGTATAGTACCTGTACCTGTGGAATGAACTTAGAGACACTTTTTTTTCATAAGGTTCAATTTAACTCCATGGCTCTTGGCCTACCAGCCAGCTGCTGGCCTCAAATCCACATATGTTAATTACAGAGGTAGATGATTTTTCAGCCTGTGAAGGGATGACATGTGATCAGTTTGTTGGGTCCCCAGCCATTATAGCTGGTCTTCTCAACCTGGAACCACTACTCATTATAGCTACCCAAATTCCTCATAATGCTGAATGGGCACTGGTCTCATACTGGCTGAAATACCATGAGAACATTTCTTCCCCATGGGGACTCAAACTAGCTCTGTGCCAAGGCATCTTGCCTTAATCACTCAGTTCTATGGCGGAGGACTAATGTTCAATTAAATAACCAAACAAACTGCACCAAGAGAAAATGAAATATAGATACAGAAGTTTAGGTAACATTTTAGGAAATAAAATTTAGCTAAAGGACAAGTCTTCCTGAATAAGAATCGGCCAGATGATGTATAGAAAATGAAGGTTCATGGCCTCATGTATGCAGAATTGTATAAGAGAGAGAGAGAGAGGAAAATTTCCAATTAAAGTGAGATTTTAAAATAGCATAGTGGTTAGTGTGCTGGTATGGAGAGCCAGAGATCTTGGGTTCAAATTCTAGTTTAGGCATAAATATTTCTCTTTGTCCTTCAGTATGAGAGATAAATTTAAAATAAAAACATAGAAAATTAAGGTATTTTAAAGAAGAAAATATTTTGGAATAATGAGCAAAATCAGATCTACAAAACAATAGTACTGGTATATAAAGATTACCAGATAATTTGTATTGCAACAGATTAAACCATTTGCTTAGAAAGTTGCAAGGGATGGTGACGTGCATTTCATCACCTCTCCTATCCAAATCTCATCCTCAACCTGCTCGTGGTGCAACCTGCTATTACAAATGAGGCTCTGAGGACCGAGTACTGGCGGTATAACCACATCACCTTAATGTAGAGGAAATGCTACATTAGTGGGAACCCCACAATAACACCCCTCTGGGCCAGCAACCCATTGGGCGAAAAAAAATTACATTTGCTTTTAAGATATGGTAGTGAAGCATGGACAATACAAAGAAGAGATGAAAGCCAAATAACAGCAAATGAGATGTGATTTATGTGCCGAATAGCAGGCTACACAAAGTGGGATCATAAAAGAAATGAGGAAATTATGGAAGAGCTGGATGTAGAACCCATTCTTCACCATATACAAAACTACCAGAACAACTGGAAAGCCCATCTTCAACGAATGCTGTCTCATAGAATTCCAAAAGCCATACTTCGCTACTGCCCCCAAGGCAAAAGATCGCTGGGACGTCCAAAAAAGCGCTGGATGGAAAATTCCTCTTTGAGACCGTAACAGGCCACATGGCCTAATACTTGCATGGATGATGATAATGCTTAGAAAATATAGTTAGTTTTATTGCATGGAGGGTAATTCTTACTCATATGATTTTATTTTTACTTAATGTATAAACCATTTAACTCTTTATGTGTTTCTTGTAAGATCCAGTCAATAATATGTTATTTTGTGAAACTAAAACAAAGTAGTATACATATTATAAGATATAATATTGAGTTAGAGAAATTGCACATTTTTTAGAATGACATACACACACACACACATATAATAAATATATATATATATATATATATATATATATATGATATGATAAGAAAAATAAATGCCTGGCCAGGATTCGAACCCGGATCTCTGAGTCTGTACCTCAGCGTGTTATCCATTACACTACCAGGCGAATCCAATTCAAACACTTATTTTTTCTTATATATGTATTATATTCTCCATTATTACTAGATGTCGGGGCATGCCGTAGCGTAGTGGTTAAGGCACTGAGCTACAAGCCGGAGGGTCGAGGGTTCAAGTCCCGTTGGGGTCAGGATTTTTAAACTGACCCAAACCCTCTGGCAGCACTATGGCCCTGGGGTCGACTCAGCCTCTAACGGAAATGAGTACCAGACGCCTGTTCTGGGGGTAAAGGCGGCCGTCACGCAGGGCTGACAACCCGGCTGACATCAAGTGCTGATTTTCTAGAAAAAGTGGGAGCCTTAACCTCCTACTACCCCAAGGGTCTCCTGAGGCCTGTTGTGGGATCACTTTACTTTTTATTACTAGATGTCGCGAGAACTCGGTCTTCACTGCCATCTAGTAGCTGACTATAACAAGTAAGCAAATTAAAGAGAATATATTTTTACTTTATAGCAGTGACGCTTTATCGATGTTATAATTAAATGTTTAACATTGACCAATGTAAGCTTAATATGGTATGATAAGAAAAATAAATATATGTATATACGAGGGTTGGAACTTTAGTAGTGGCAATACTGCTATAGAGATGCCATGCAATGGAATCTAATGATATTGCTGATTGCACATTTCAGTTAAATACCGGTACCTACCTTATCTCAGAACATGTGGACTCTCACTTCTCATATCATGCGCATGCGAACTGGCGAGAGGAACAGAGCCTCATGTTAGCTGGCAGTCTAAAACACAGCACTGCAGTATCGGCGACACGTTGTCGTCATCATCAGCTGTTTTCACGACTGTCAGTTTTTTCCTTTTTGCCGGTAATTCTCTAGACTGCCATTTGGTGTTCTTTTGAAGGAATTACTCTTCAAACTGCCATCTGGTGTTATTTTGAATGAATCATTTTCTAAACTGCTATCTGTTGTATTTTTTAAGAACTTTGTAATTAAGCTCGGTTCGTCCGGAATCTCAAAGTTCATAGTTCTAGTATGTTTTTTTTGAATATATATTTTTTCCCAAACTGTTAAATCCAAAGGTTTAGATAGATGTTTTAAAAGTTTTGCTTCTTTTTCAATTTCTCCATTCTTTATGTTTCTGAAGTGCTCTTTTTTACGAGTTTCCAAGTTCCTTTTTGTTTTTCCTATATATATCCTGTTGCAATCAATTTGATAAATTCCAGATTTTTTGTTGTCTGGGGTATTACATTTATTATTAGTTAACAGAAGATTACCCAGACTAAATATGTTAATTGGGGCTAATGTTATATTAAATTTTCTGAAAATTTTTTGAAACTTATTATGAACTTCAGGATGGTAAGTGAATTTCTTGAATTTTACATCTTTCTTGGGACCATGATGTAAGGTGGTGTATTCCTGTAACCTTTTTTGTTGTTTGAATTTCTTTAATTTATTCTTTATAATGTCTTCATCGAAACCATTTATTTTAGCAACATGAACAATATGATTATATTCCTTGTCAAAATCTTCTACATTAAGTGGAATATTTAACAATCTGTGTAATAGACTATTGAAAATTGCATGTTTGTGTGTCAAATGATTAAAACCTGAAGATTTTATGTAGTTGTCAGTATGTGTGTCTTTTCTGTAAATGTTAAATTCAATTTTTTGCTGTTGTTCATGTTTTAAAAGCAAGGAAAACAGAGTTGGATATAGATTGAACGTGCCAGAGATTGTACATCATGGCAGTGTCATCAAGGTCTTCAAGAGGCTTGCAGGGAATCTAAATTGCCTTACAAAACAGTAGCCACTGTTCTGAAAGGCAATGCAGATTCCCCGAAGCCTCTTGAACACCTTGATGACACTACTATGCTAGCACATTCAATCTTTATCCAACTCCATTTTTACTGTGTTTTAAAATACCTTTTCAGGATTCTTAGCCGTTTCTTGCAGCGTTATGTTCTCGATGTTTCATCACCTACTGATGAAATGTTGAGAAGACAACACTGCAAGATATGGTCAAGAATCCCGAAAAGGTATTTTAAAACACATAATGATAGCCATGAAAGTCTTAGGGCCACATGCAAATGCATTAGTCTCTACTCAAATTACTTCCAATCACTGATGAGCTGACTTTCCGTGAGCAAGTGCAAAGATCGAATTAGCTACCCACAAACTGGTCATGCATGAAAGTCGTCGTTTTCATAATACTGGCAAGAAATTACCCAGAATTCTCAGCGATAAAACCCCTTCTGTTATTTTCGTCTGCTAGAGGAATGCATTTACGCTTGCGTCCTGCAAATAATACCGTATACGACGTCTGCGTCGTGCAATATTATGCCGATTCTCCTGTTCTTCCAGTTGAATTCTTTGGTAGACTCTATCAAATTCCTCTTCTCCGCATATACTGAAAACATGATCGAAGTCTTCAAGGTCCGACATCTTGGATACGCGGCAAGGTTTCAAACTACATTGGTTCCCATCGGGTTGCTCACGATTTGTTTCTCTGCTAAGTCACCTCGCCAGGTAGCTTAGGAATTTCAACAATTATTATCGCGTGAACAGATTTTTGAGTACGCAAAAATGTATTTGGATGCAACTTTCTCAGCAGAGTACAGGCAGAGAACGACTTTTACGGTTTAATGTATTCATAGATTCGAGCCTTAATATACATTCCATTTTTCTTGTTTTGAAAACATTGTGACAACACTACATTAGACTGCCAACTAACATGAGGCCTTGTTCCTTTGCCCAGTTCACATGTGCATGATGTGGTAAGGGGAAGTCCATATACTCTAAGGTAAGGTAGGTATGTAACTGACATGTACTATTAACGAAATCTGTTGCATGGTGTCTCTACAGCAGTGTTGCTACTATTATAGTTCCAACCCTCATATATAAAACAAACTCTATGGTTTATGGAACACTTGGATTCTAAGGTTTGTGTGTTTATATCTAAACCAATTTCCTTGTAGGCATTTAAAAAAAAGCTTATACACTTCTTATAACCTTATTAGCATTGACTTGCATTAGATTCTTGCCATCAAAATAGGCCAAAACCTAGTGTATATAAGGAAGAGAACAAAAATGAGAATGCTTACCAATAATACAAAGAAAACGAAAAATATATAGGAAATGAAGAAAATTGGACCAAGAACTCTGTTTGCTTCTTCAATAGCAGCATAATCAAAATCACCCAATATTGTTCTAAGAAGTGTAAAAATTGATGTTCCAAATGTTCTGAAATCTTCTACCTGTTAGGAAGAAATCAAATAGGAACAATATGGTATTGATTAATATAAGATTTAAATTAAAATTCTTTATACCTAACCTCATGTCCAAGTCTTCAAATTATATTGGTTTCAAAACATATGTGGTTTCATCTTCGGTAATACCTCATCGACTGATGTTATGTCATTAAGAAGAACTGCTTCTTACTCCCTCTGTTGTTGGGAATTTCAAAATTCATAAGTTCGGAGGTTCATTGGTCCACCAACAGAGGGAGTAAGAAGCACTTCTCTGGAACGACATAATATCAGTCAAAATAGTACAGAAGATGAAACCACATAGGTTTTGAAACTGGCCTCGTAAAAGATCCTTAAGCCTGAATAAAAAGGCTTCTAAGCAAAATTTACGAACCTCAACCGTGCTAGTAATACCTTAGTTGCCTGTTAGATGTCTCATATATTCAGTGTGTTGGCTGCATGCTATTCATGACATCTATGAGCAAATAAGGTAACTAAAAATTACCTTACAAAGGAGAGGCTATGACTCAACAATGGGCTCCACAATTATAGATAGATAGATAAATAATTAGAAAACTGGATATGAGTATAGGTATAAGGAATTTTAATTTACACCTTAAATTAAACCTCATAGTGATTTTTCCTATAAAAGTTCAATTGATTGATATATTTAGGAAGTAACACTATGAGATTTTCGATGTTTTTATTATTAATTTCATACATCTCAATGATGGATAAATCATATTTAAAGAGAAAAATTATACGCTCAGACCGGGACTTGAACCCGGGACCCTTGGTTTTCTAGTCCAAGTGCTCTACCATTTGAGCTACCTGAGCAAGTACCGATCTAAATGCAAATCTTTCTCTATATACGTTGAAATTCCCGCCCCAAATGCTTTTGAAGCCTTTGCTTCTATCTTTGCAAATGGCGGCTCCTATATTAAGAAGACATATTTGGGAATTATACATTACATTTATAAATGCCAGTACGGCTAACTATGAGATTTTGTTTAATATAATTAAATGAATAAGATTTTACACTTCACCTCATATATTTTATATAAACCCTGGACTGTTTTCAAAAGGAATTCCTTTTAAACTTGTCCTTAGATTATATAAAACATATGAGGTGAGGAGTAAAATCTGATCCATTTAATGATAATAAAAAGTATGGTGTCTAGAGCAATTTACCAGTAAATCCAATGGATTGATTTACTAATAAGAATCAAATAAATTGTGAATTCTTCTTACCTCATACGTCTGTTTTTTTAACACAGAACTGCAGTATCATGAAATACATCATTCCCATCTTCAGCTGTTTTCACGACTGTCAGTTTTTTATTATGCCGGTAAAAAAAATTGACAGTCATGAAAACAGCTGAAGATGGGAATGATGTATTTCCCAATACTGCAGTTCTGTGTTTAAAAAAAATTGATGTATGAGGTAAGAAACATTTACGATTCATTTGATTCTTATTAAGAAAACCTCATAATGTAAAAATTCCCAAATTTATTATATTGATTTACTAATATTGAAACAAGTATAGAAAAGTAAAATAATTGTTTAAGAATTTTTCATTCTGTAAGGAAACTGTAAAAATTGATAAAATTCTTTAAATTGTAAATTACAATATATGGAATTCTGATTAAAAAATGAACAAATTAAAATGAAACTTAAATTTAATTATATCTATTGTTTCAATCTCAAGGGATGCCTTAGTTTTTTGTACAACAATTATTATTTTTTTTATTTAGGTATAATTTTATCATCGCACCTCATATTCGTCTTCTTCTGTAGAATGTAGAAGAAGAAGAATATGAGGTGAAGTGACAGAATTTTACTTAAATAAATAATACCTCACAGTAAATGTAATTATTAATTTATGAGAATGAAAAATTTTACATAAAAAAATGCATTTGTCAGCACATAATATCTGATATAAATTTATTTCCGACTTAGCATACATTTTTAGTTATATAAATAATTTTTACCTGTGTTCCAAATAGTAGATATCCAAGTTGTGCAAATGCAAAGAATATTATGAAAAACATTATTGCAAAACCTGCAATGTCTCTTGCACACTGAAATCAATAATAATATACAATATACAATATAAAATAATCATAATAATGAAGTATAATAAATAGAAAAGTATTTTTTTATTACAATGTAAAATATTTTTAGTTTTTAATTATATTTCTGATTAATTAATACACAATACAATTTAATATTAAATAAACACTTAATATAATTTACATCCAACATGTACAACTTCAAAAGTCATTATGATTACATTCCAGAATTTGAATGAAATTAATGCATATAATATCTTCAGTCCTTTTGCAACATAATGATTTCTTGGAATACACTGTTAATGCATTCATTGACAAATTATCCAAAAAATAAATTTTAAAATATATTGTTGTATAATATCTGTTGGATCCTGATTTGTCATATATGATAACACAATAAAATTTATGCTAATATTTCAAATTTTTAATCCCAAATTTTTTGTGTTTAAATCCAGGATAATCTAAATAATGTAATGTTCAAGATTTGACTTTATTTATAGCTTCCCAATATTTGGTGGCTAATGCATATTCAAAGCTTGGCAGATTTTCAGTGTATATATGTATCCTCCATCCATAGTAATTCTGTCCGAGGGCAGATTTTTGACTGTAGTCATAGCATTTTCATGCTATGCTTTGCAGCTTTACTGGGGAATTATAGGTGTTTATATATTAAATTTGGGAATTTTTAACATTATGAGGTTCAATTAATAATAATTAAATGAATCGTGATTTTTTCTTACCTCATACATCTATGTTTTTTTTGTCGCCGATACTGCAGTGCTGTGTTTAAAAAAACATAGATGTATGAGGTAAGAAAAAATCACGATTCATTTAATTATTATTAATTATAGGTGTGGTAGCTTCCCGTTGCTTTCCACACCGGTGAAGGAGATGATGATGATAAGGATGATTTTCAGTGACCGTTGGGCTCTAAGCGTCCTGACATTTATCTTACAGGTGAGGAAAAACCCCGATAAAACCTCGCCCAGGAGCCTGTCCCGACCGGGAATCGAACCTGGGCCTGCTGTGTGACAAGGCAGCACTATATATATATATAATATATATATATATATATATATACACTCCATGAGTCCTGTGCTTTTAAGAACACAAGAGTTATGGGGTGAGATATCATTACTCATTGTATTCATATAGAATGCACTTTTTTAGATCACCAAAACAGAGATTGTTCTTGAAAAGTCAGATTATTTGGAAGGGTAAATAGATGTTCTCAGACTGACAATAAGTAAATGGAAAAGTAATACTTACTCTGGAGAGAGTTATGCTGAGTTGAGACATAGTTTTATTAAATCGAACATACTTGAAAAGTTTGACCCACACAAGGAACACCATGACAGCAGCAGCATTATTGAACTGAATTTGCCAGAAACCAATGAATTCAAAATTTGCAAATGTTTTATCATTAAGGCGTTGTACTATCATTGGTTTAATAATTACATGTCTATAAATGCTGAATGAGATTAAGACATAAGCTAACTGAAAAATAGAAAATAAGAAAACGATAGCAACATACTGATATGATATTTTATATGAGAAAATGCAAAAACTTTAGTTTACCTTCCCTAATAAATGTTCTAATTCCTTCAGAATAACAGTGCGCATGCGCAAAAGTTTATAGAGTTGTCACTAGATTGAACCACATATCTGTGAAGTCCTACAGAAAGTTTATAGGGATGTAACTAGATGGAACCACATAGCAGTGAAATTAATATGACCAAGTCTTTTCAATAAATTCTCAAAATTTATTAGAAATGGATGTACACCAACTTTCCCCTTCCTAACCTAACAAAATTAAATACATGCATATTAATGAATTAATGAATTAATTAGATAGGTATACATTAATCTGATGTACACTAACTTGTTCCATCAGAACCTAAATCTAACAAAATTAAGTGAGTGAACATCCATTTCTTAAAATATATTTTCGAATGTTGGTCATTCCAATTTCATAGATATCTCTGTTATCTAGCGGAAGTTTCTTTAAGTGTTCATACTTGCACACAATCATTCTGCAGAACTTTGAAAAAAATCATTGTGTACATAGATGACTATCTAATAATTATAAAAAAGTGTTGGTATCTTTGCAAAATGTTAAAAATAATATGAAATGTTAGTAAAGATGGAAGAAGTACATAGAACAACTGACAACAATATTACAAGAATATAGTATGGAAAATCTAGTGGAAGGTAATCTAAAGTGGCCAAGAAAACTACTAAGGCTGAATATAAAATTATAAACATTTTAAAGACTTACTATGAGTATTGTGAGATCCATATAATTCCACATTGAATATAAATATTTGAACCTGAGTTCATATATTTCCCATATTTCTTCTATTGTGTAGAATAAAATAAATATTATAAATATGTATTCACAACCAAGAACGAAGTAATCAAAAGGCTGAACATAGCGTAGAAGTTTGACAGTTTTTATAGAATAGGAAGGGATAATCCCACCTGTAGGTGGAATCTCAAACAATAATCTGCAAGAAAATAAGATTAGAAAATAATGACAGTGTAACTATATCTCTTCCAAACTAAGTTCCAGTTGTGATGTAAACAAACCAGATGTATGACTGCATTTTCATTGGTCGAATAATGGTTTTACCTTTAAGCATATAAGAAAATGTAGTTTGCTCTCTAACACTCAAAATAAAGGAAATAAAAATAATAAAAACTATATTATCTAACACAAAAATAAGATTATACAAAATACTCATTAGACCAGTAGTTACATATGCTAGTGAAACTCCGGTCCTAAAAGAAACAATAAAACAGAAATTATTAATTTTTGAAAGAAAAAAACTCTAAGACGAATATTTGGACTAAATAGAGGAACTGATAACTGGTGGAGAATCAAAACAAATAACGAACTAAACAAATTAATAGAATATCAGAATATAGTAAACAATATAAGATCACTCAGAATTGGTTGGCTTGGACATTTAATAAGAATCGATGATCAGAGATTGGTTAAGAAACTCTATAAATGGAAACCTATAGGAGGCAAAGCAGTTGGAAGACCGAAGATAAGTTGAGAGGATGACACAATGAACTATCTAAAGAAAATGAAAGTGACTAATTTGAATATGGCAAGAGACAGATTGGCATGGAGGAGGATTGTTGAGAAGGGCAAAACTTCCACCTTTGAAGTTGTTGCGCCTTAGGATGATGATGATGATGATGATATTATCTAACACATATATGTTATTTATGAGAGAATCCCAAAATATACAGGGGTAACATAACTCAACGGCAAAATTTCAGGAATGAGTTCCTCATATGGAGAGAATAAAAAAGTGTATTACAACATGGGTCCGGAAATTGATAATTACAGAATTAAGGTAGAATTTTTATCACTCATCTCATATTGTTCTTCTTATTTGACTATAAACTAGTTTCGGAACATAGTTTCTGTTCCATCCTCAGTATCGTCCTGACTGTTGTTCTGTCGTCTTGAAGAGCTGTCCTTCGCTCCTTCCATTGGCTGACTGAAAAACCTCGAAACCAGGTCACAGAACAACGGTCGGGACGATACTGAGGATGGAACAGCTATTGAGGATGTAGTGAAAATAACAGCAGAGTCAGCATGCAGCATAAATTATGCTCGTAATGAAATTGCAAATAAATTATATCTATTGACATCATGGAAAAAGCATAAACATCTGATTGGTAGATCCATTTATAATATTTTGTCATAAATAAATAACAAATGGAATTTTCTAATTATTGGTACCATTTTTCTTGTATTCAGTCTTATTTTCTGTAAAATATGATGCTACCTAAAAACAATGTTTCTATCAATGACAGTTCTGTATATAATTCAGTCATATAGTGGGTAAAAGAAGTACCAAGGTTCCCCAATAGATGGAGTCGGCAGAGTAATACCTTATGCAAGTTTGTTTACAGTGCAACTGGAACTTACCTCAGAAATGGTATAAATACTACAAAACAAAAAGTATTTGATTTAAAACTTTTGAATTATGTCTAGTCCATTGCCATGAAGTGGTTGGCAGAGTCCTAATTTTCTATGCTAATAAAATTCATGGTAGAATTCCATTGAGTTAGAATAACGTTCTTAGGAAAATTTTTGGACCAAAGAGAGATGAACAGACAGGTGAATGGAGAAGACTACATAACAGTGAACTACATAGTCTTTATGGGAAGCCAGATGTAATAAGAACAGTTAAGTCTCGTAGACTGTGATAGGCAAGACATGGGGAATGAAAGACGTGTATGGAAGCTTCTTGTAGGAAACCAGATGGAAAACGCCCAGTTGGTAGACCAAGAATGAAGTGGGAGAATAACATTAACCATGATTTGAGATAAGCATTTTCATGCTATGCTTGCAGCTTTACTAGGGAATTGTAGGTGTGGTAGCTTCCCGTTGCTTTCCACACCGGTGAAGGATGATGATGATGATGATAAGGATGATGATGATGATGATGGCCATATGATTTCGGGGACCGTTTGGGCCTTAAAGTTTTCCTGACATTTGTCTTACAGGTGAGGAAAAACCCCGATAAAAACCTCACCCAGAAAAAATGCCCTGGCCAGGGATCAAACCCGGGCCCGCTGCGTGACAAGGCAGCATGCTACCTCGAGACCACAGCAGTGGACAAGTAGATTATACAGGAAATAATTGGAAAATATCTCAGAATAAGGATGTATGGAGAGCTTATGTCTGCATGGCCATGAACCAATGGGTTCGGTAGTGCCGGTGAGTTAGTTAGTTTGTTAGTTATTAGTTGCAATCGCTACCAGATGGCACAGGGGATAGCAGGTCTGCCTCTCAACTCACGGGCCTTGGTTCGGACAGGGTTGAATGTTTAAATTGAAGGTGGCTGGCATCAAGTGTTTGATTTTCTAGCAAAGTGGGAGCCGTAATCTCCTACTAACCAAGAGCCTCATAAGATCTATAATGGGATCACTTTATTAATCACAATATAAAATAATAAAATTAAATACCTGGTAAGCTATAGTCTCCCCAACTATTAAAACTTTTAAAACACTATAGACCCTCCATGGTATCTTTACCTTGTCGTGGTGGAGTGGCTTGCGTGCTTAAATGATCCTGAGAGCTATGCCGGCGGTAGCATTGCTGCCGATAGGGTTACCCATGCCGGACTGGTCGAAGGTGATAAGCCAGACGAAAAAAGTACCTTGGGCGAAAGAGTGACGATCTTTCACTGTAAAAATACAACTGTCAAGAAATGCGGACATGGGTTCATCTGGGGTAAAATTTTCTTTATAGGATATAATAAGATATAATAAGAACAGTTAAGTCTCGTAGACTGCGATGGGCAGGACATGTTGCGCGTATGGGGAATGAAAGACGTGCATGGAAGCTTCTTGTAGGAAAGCCAGAGGGAAAACGGCCAGTTGGTAGACCAAGAATGAGGTGGGAGAACAACATTAACTATGATTTGAGGGAAGTAGATATATTCAGGGAATGATTGGCAAGCATTAGCTCGGGATAGGGATGTATGGAGAGCTTATGTCCGCGCGGCCATGAACCTACGGGTTCGATAGTGCCAGTGAGTAAGTAAGTAAGTATAGGCCTTTCAGAAATTAAATTCTTGGTAAAATTCAGTCTCCTCAACTTTTAAAACACTATAGACCTTTTAGAATCATTTCTATCCTCAGCAGAAAGTTGTTTTACTATAGAGGGTGGAACTTGATTAAAAACATTTAATATTATTTTAAAATATTTTGAACAGTTACATTACTTACTTGACAATGCAAAACAGATTAATATTAGCATTGTAAACTGTAAAATCAAAGAAGATAGCTCGTGTTCCTCTAGTGACCCATAAATTTTCCTTAAGATATTGCACAATTTCTGTTGTTTCATCTTTATCGATGGATAAGTCCACATAATAACCACCTCCTCCATAGGTAGTAAGCTCTCCCCAATGACTGAAACCACCAAGTTGATCTTGTGTAGAATATGTCCATCTATAAGAAAATATTAATATATTATTTAGTAATGATTATAAAGTTTTCTCAAAATAATTATTTAAATGCAATAGAATGTTTGTAACTTACGCTTTGGAATTTCCTGGTCCAAATGGAGATTTATCTTCAGCTGCATGGGAGTAAAAATCATAGCACGTTCTAAAAGTTCGTCGGAAATCTTCATGTACCAAACAAGAATCATTTCTGACTTTAACCTTTTAACACGAAATGATATAATTAATTGTTTAAAAAATATTGTAATTTATTTCACAGATAAAAATATATTGTGATTAATTTAAAGATATGTTTGGAAATTTATACTATAGGATTGACCAATTTTCTTTGAATATTTATTTTTCAGAAATCCCAATAATCCACACTAACTAACTAACTCACTGGCACTATCAAACCCATAGGTTCATGGCCGCGTGGACATAAGCTCTCCATATATCCCTATCCTGAGCCAATGTTTTCCAATCTTCTCCTGTATAATCTACTTCCCTCAAATCATAGTTAATGTTATCCTCCCACCTCATTCTTGGTCTACTAACTGGGCATTCTGGTTTTCCTACAAGAATCTTCCATGCACGTCTTTCATTCCCCATTCATGCCACATGTCCTGCCCATTGCAGTCTACGAGACTTAACTGTTCTCATTATATCTGGCTTCCTATAAAGACCATGTAATTCACTGTTATGCAGTCTTCTCCATTCACCTGTCTGTTCATCTCTCTTTGGTCCAAAAATTTTCCTAAGAACTTTATTCTCAAATACTCATAATCTCCTTTCTTCACTTAAAGTAAGAGTCCATGTTTCGCATCCATATAATATAACTGGTAGAATAATAGTTTTATATATTTTCAGTTTGTTTTTTGAAAGGAGTTGGGAAGTCAAGAGTCTCTGTAATGCATAATAACATGCATTTCCAGAATTGAGCCTATGTTTAATTTCCTTGTGCATCTCATTCCTGTTTGTGATTATTGTTCCTGGGTATTTGAATACAGCCACTGCCTCAAAATTTCCCTCATTTGTCATTAGCTGTCCATTTCCATTATATAATGTATTTTTATGTGTGACCATATATTTAGTTTTATTGATATTTACTTCCAGTCCCAATTTCTTAGTGTTACTCAATAGTGTGTGCGTATTGGCCTTTAGTATCTCCTCGCTATCGGCCAGTAGTACTACATCATCAGCATAAACTAACAGCTTATTAATACCATTGAGTTGTAGGCCTTCTTCATCCTCTAAAGATTTAATGGCATGCTCTAGTACAAAATTAAATAATAGAGCTCTGAAAATATGAGACTTTGAATATTTTAAGTGTTTATTCTTTCTGATCAGCAGTGTACGTACTAATTAAACTTATTCTATGATTTATGGAATTACTTCTAACCAAGAAAGTTCTCTGAGAAAATATCAATTTTAAGACTCATGTTTAAAAGACTTGTTTCTTGATATGAAGCATGCTGCATCCTATTAAATTATTGGAAATCATTATACAAACGTTCTGTGTAATATTAAATTGGAGTGATTTTTGTTTCATATAAAATTAATCTTAAAATACTTTAGAAGTATTCTAATTCAATGAAATTTTATAATCTACAGTAATATTTTTTTTTCCGTTATTTTACATTAAAAATGACAAAATAAAATTACCTGTCTGAGTCGTGGCACTCCAATAAGTTTATTCTCATATAATATGTTTCGATCTTCATTAGTAACATTTGCAACAGGATCTCCATTATGATACCAGAAATCCCAATATAAATTGTTAATCATCACTTGTTCTGCAAACTGTGTTAAAGGGGGGAAAAAATTACTGTACTTATTTAAAGAAGAAGGAATTAAAATGCTATATGTTTTTTCAGACTGTATGAATATTTAGATAAAATACCAATAAATACAGATGTTGATAAGAATGGAAATATGTAAAAAAGTTAATGAATTTCTTATTTTTTTAAAATTTCTATGTATTACAGAGTCCACCGCTGTGGTCTCGAGGTAGCGTGCTGCCTTGTCACGCAGTGAGCCCGGGTTCGATCCCCGGTCGGGGCAGTTTTTCTGGGTGAGGTTTTTATCGGGGTTTTTCCTCACCTGTAAGACAAATGTCAGGAAACCTTTAAGGCCCAAACGGTCCCCGAAATCATATGGCCATCATCCTTATCATTATCATCCTTACCATTATCATTATCATCATCATCCTTCGCCGGTGTGGAAAGCAACAGGAAGCTACCACACCTACACAATTCCCTAGTAAAGCTGCAAGCATAGCATGAAAATGCTATGATTGCAGTGAAGGACCTGCCTTCGGGCAGAATTACTATGGAGGATGTATTACAGCATGGTAAGTAATTTTCTTGAATTGTTTTTTTTCTTCTTGGAATTAGATTGTCCCGCGCCTTAGCCGAGCGGTTAAGGTAGGAAGCCTTGGTGCAGAGCTATGGGACTTGCGCTGGTTCGAGTCTCCATGGGGGAAGAAATTTTCTCATGGTATTTCGGCCAGTATGGGACCGGTGCCCACCCAGCATCGTGAGGCAATTGGGTAGCTACAATAAGTAGTGGCTCCAGGTTGAGGAACCAGCTATAACGGCTGAGGGACTCGACATGCTGACCACATGTCACCCCTACACTGGCTGTTGATCATCTACCTCTGTGATTGACACATGTGGATGTGAAGGGCCAGCAGCCGGCTGGTAAAAGGGCAACCGCTGAAAAGTGGAAAGACCCTCAATCGGATCGGAATTAGATTGTAGGTGGTGTAATCTTTTTTGTTGTTTAATTTCTTTAACATATTTATCTCCATTCCAAAGCCATTTAATTTTTCTATGTTTAAAATGTGATTCTATTTCTTTCTTAAAATTCTCTTCACTCAATGGAATATTTGTAAATCTATATATTAAACTGTTGAAAATTGCATGTTTATGTGTAATATGATTAAAACCTGAAGATTTAATGTAATTATCTGTGTGAGTACTGATATATTTTTCATGGATGTCAAATTCAATTTCCTGTTTATTGATATGATTATTTTGATAGAGTGAAAGGAAACTGAAGTAGAAGCTGGGTTGGAGACAATTTTGCTTCCCTTCTTGGCTAGAAAATCAACTGCTTCATTGCTGGCTACTCCACAATGGGCAGGAATCTTTATTATCAAAATGTAAAGTCTTATAATGCTGGGATGTTAACTGCTTTATCTAATCGTTATTGAAGTACAACTTTTTTTAAGCAGGATAACTGTTTTATTGTTTTTTTACATTCAATAATGTTAATACTTTTAGGTGTTGTATTCCATATTATAGCAAGGATGGCCACTTTGGAGTCCCATAGAATTACAACCTTTGTAAACTTTTGGATGTGATATAAAATATTTTGTAAACTTAAGAAAATTAAGAGAATTTCACCATCAAATTTTGTTGAATTTGTATTTAAAGGAGAAAAGTGGGTATACTGCATCATTTGGTAGGCTTGAATCATCTGTAAAATTGTGCATCCATTCAGGAGCAGGATATCTTAAATTTATTATTTCCAATGTCTGCGGAAGGGTTATTGTGTTTCACAGGGAGACCCTTTAATTCCTTCCATTGAAGGCTTGAAGAAACCAGCCTGGACAGGAGCTTAGTGTCCAATCCCTCATTTTTCGTGATACAGCTGTTAGTAATCATGCTTATGCATGATGAACAAAACAGCAGGGCTACTCACCAATAAGCTGATCAGCTTGGTGAGCTTTTGACTGAATTATTTCTTCCTTTTCCTATACCAGTTTTTCTTGACTAACCTCTTATTTTCTTCAATCCTGATGATATTAGAGCATTTGAGGTCATTCACTTGTCTTTCTTTCCTATACCCATATTCTCTCTATGGGTGATGTATCCGCTACATGTGGTGCCTACAACTAAATGGTTACAACTAGTTTATTGTACTCCAATGTGAATGTGAATCCTTGTAAAAAGAAATATAAATCTGGAGGAACAATGTTGAATATTCAAAACAAAATTTGGTCTATCAGAAGAAGATACACAAGTTAGAAACATTGGAGAAGTAAGTTATAAGTTATATAAATTGTCCATATAATGTATGATATATAAACAGATAAAATTTGTTTGACTGAAGAGAAACCTTGTATTACAGAAAATTCTATTAAATAAAAAAAATGAGACTAATTAAGTTTATGTTGTACATAATGTAATCAAATTAGCTATTAAGACAGCATAAACTTTAGATACCTTGGATATCATTATAACCATGATCTACTTTTTTTGTTTTTAGAAGAGAATGCCTGAATTATATATTCTTATCTAAGAATAAACTACAAAGAGAAAGAACAGAAAGAAAAAACATTTTTAAGTTTATTTATTTTATGGTATTATAATAGCTAAATCCACTGCTGTGGTCTTGAGGTAGCGTGCTGCCTTGTCACACAGCGGGCCCAGGTTCGATCTCCGGTCGGGGCAGTTCTTCTGGGTGAGGTTTTTATCAGGGTTTTTTCTCATCTGTAAGACAAATGTCAGGAAAACTTTAAGGCTCAAACGGTCCCCGAAATCATATGGCCATCATCATCATCCTTCACTGGTGTGGAAAGCAACGGGAAGCTACCACACCTACAATTCCCTAGTAAAGCTGCAAGCATAGCATAAAATGCTATGATTGCAGTGAAGGACCTGTCTTCAGGCAAAATTACTATGGATGGATAATAGCTACAGTATGAAAATCTTCATGAAGGGTAACATAATGTTCTTTTTTTTATTGCATATTTTAAACTTGGATGTATAAAGAGATATGAATTCAAGGAAAAGTATTAAGTTTTAATTGAATTTATTTCCTATTGATACTTTTATCATCATTCTTCCAGTTTATTTTTCTGGTAACCTTAATTTATTAAGTAATAATGCATATTATGCAAGAATACAAATATAAAAATTCTGAAATAAGTCCCCTTCATTCTTATTGATTTATGATTTTTTTACTTACACCCCAGAAATGAGTAATCTGTGATGATTCTTTAAAATTTATTTCACTTTCTCCAGTTAGGATTGGTGATGATACAAATAAATCCGTCAGGACCTTTGTGTACCAATACATGTTTGTGCTTGTCATTCCAAATGTCACTGTAACATAAATTTATATAAAAGATAAAATGATCTTACTATAGGCCTTGGGATGCCCTTGGGGTAGTAGAGGTTTAAGGTTCCCACCTTTTTTATTAAACAATTGGCAAGAGATATCAGCCTTGCATGATGACCACCTTTACCTCCAGAACATATGCCTAGTACTCACTTCCATTAGAGGCTGAGTTGACACCAAGGTCATGATGCCACCAGAAGGTTTAGATCAGGTGTGTCCAACCCGCGGCCCCCAGGCATTGCATGTGATATTTGTTAGTTATAGTCTATAATATAATTTATGAAATAATTAATTCTATTTGATATAAGATAAACTTGAAAGAGGAAGACTTTTTCTGTTTTGAACATGTGTGTTTGTGTAAAATTCATCTTACTCATTATCTTACTCAAAACATGGAGAAATCACATCTGTTTTAAGAAACACCCAGCCTACAGGTTTATTTATGATCCTACCTACTGCTCATCGCATTGAAGTTTCCGTGCTTTGTTGACCGCGTGGTTACTACTTTCAAAGATGAGTGTGTGCCAGATGTTTTATTGTATTTACATTTTGTAAAATTTTAAAGAATTTTAAGGTTAATAAATTCTATCTTCAAGCCACAGTTAGTACAAATACATTCAAGACTAAAAGTGTTTAAAACACTGGCTCTTCCAACTCTTTTGTGTGGTAGCAAAGTATGGACATTGAAATAGAAGGACATACAAAGACTTAGATCTGCTGAAATGAGATACCTTCAGAGGATTGCAGGATACACACTACTAGATCACAAAAAAAAAATGAAGACATCTATGTCCAAATATAATATTACCCATCAATAAAATAGACCTTCCTGCATTTTTTGAACCAACAAGAAAAAAATAAATTTTTTAACCCAAATAAGTACTGGGTGCCCTTAAAAATCATGACCACATCGGGACTTGAACCCTTGACTTTCCAGTTTGTATTATATTGCCTTAACCAACTGTGCTGTGGCATAATAACAATTAATTGAAGTAAAACCATACTTAGAATCAACAAGAATGGGATCAATATATTACATGATGTACTTATAAATGAAAGATTAATCGTGGAAGTAATGGAGTAAGAACTGTAATAGGTTACTAGGCCTAATACATGAAAGGATGAATAATAAGAAGAAATAAATACAACCCTTGAGGGATATTTAAGAAATATAATAATTTGGTAATTTATATATTGTTATAGTTTTTAACTAACACAAGGAAAAAATACTCACATATCATAACAATAATTAAATAAATAATGTATATAATTAATTCTCGAAGAATAGTTTGAAATTCCAAATCTGTATCTCCTGATTCTGTTATTTGCTTTGTTCTCCACATACCTGAGGCAGAAAATACATAATTCAAATAAATATTTGTTTAAAAGGTTTGTATTGTAAGTAAAACAAAAAATTGCTTTTTCATAGAACTGCTTCTCAATCACTGTTTCAAATTTGATTTCCAATTTAGGTAAATAGATCTACTGGTACATAATGTAAAATGTAGAACTTCATCATCATTAATTAATAGAATTTTTTTGTGGGCTAACAACCAGATGAAATAAAGATAATGTAATATAAAAAATTCCCAAATAAATGTCTTCTTAATAAAGAAGCCACCATTTGCAAAGATAGAAGCAAAAGTTTCATAGCATTTGGTGCAGGGGAATTGACAACGTATATAAGAGAAAAATTTGCATTTAGCTTGGAACTTACCCAGATAGCTCAGTCGATAGAGTATTGGTCTAGAAAGCCAAAGATCCTGGGTTCGATTCCCAGTTTGAGCATATAATTTTTCTCTTCAAATATGATTTAACCAGATGGAATGTTTAATATCTAAGCTTGCAACCTCTATCATCTGGCTGTTAGCATGTAATAAAACTCTAAATGATGTATGTAAATTTATAGATGTCAAAGGAAAATGGAATATAAATCACCACAAATCATGGCATATAAATATTTAGCAATAATCTTTGCACAAATAAATTATATATCTGTATATAGCTAGAACAAATATAAAAATTAATACAAATAAAATTAAAACTATGTATAATACCACTGTCCCACGCTGTAGCCGAGTGGTTAAGGCAGGAAGCCTTGGCGCAGAGCTATGGGACTAGCGCTGGTTCTGGTCTCCACGGGGGGAGAAATTTTCTCATGTATGGGACCGGTGCTCACCTAGCATTGTGAGTCATTTGGGTAGCTACAATAAGTAGCGGCTCCAGGTTGAGAAAACCAGCTAAAACAGCTGGGGGACTCGACATGCTGACCACATGTCACCCCTACACTGGCTGATCATCTAGCTCTGTGACTGACACATGTGGATGAGATGCCAGCAGCCGGCTGATAGGCTAAGGGCCTTCTAGGCCTGTCGTGCCAGGAGTTTTCATAATACCACCAATCTCAAATACATCTTGAAAGTATAATAACAGAAGAAGATACATATAATAGAAGTAGTGGAATAATCTATGTATCTTGGCTCTAGGATATTTAGTTAATTACTATTTTATTTAACAACACTCTTTAATAACTCAAATTTATTGCCATTGCAATTCTAATTTGGGGATGAAAGAACCAAAAAAAAAATTGCACAGAGATCTCTTATTCCAGACTTATTTAATTGATATGACGATGACCTGTATTGTTAGATATGGGAATTAAATGTAACTGCTTTGTTCTTTGTCTCCAAATATCAATGTCCCTAACCATAACAAGGATCAGTTCCTCACCTATAAAATGAGGATTTCTAGCTTTAGCAATATGGAAACTAGCCAAATATGATGATTCCAAAGCTTTTTAATTTAGTGAATCCACTTTAGATACAACAGCTTTTCACATTTAAACTGCATTAATGTATAAGCGAAGTATTCTTCGCTTCTATTTTTAACGTCTGAATGTTTTGTTTCTAATTGGCTTTGTAATTTATTTAGTTTCATGGAAGCATTTGATAGAACTTCATAACATAATACACACTGTGAGTTTGGTTTGTCTTTATCACCATACCAAGTAAATCCCAATCTCAGATAGTTTGGGTCATATTTACACTGATATTACTTCTTAATTTTTGCAATAGTTACTAAAATAGTCAAACTTTTGTCAGAGCTTGAAGCAGGGACACTTGATTCACTGTCACTCCCAGAACTTTTAGCTTCACTTGAATGTACTTTTCTTTTTAATGTTCCTGATTTAACCCATGCATCCATCGTTAACCATTAAGATTGAAATACACTTAATCTTGAATGAAGCCTGATAAAGACTGAATATGGATTGGTACTACTAATTTAGCAGTAATTTTTTTTATTTCCCATAATTAGATTTAAATTTCAAATTGACTAAAAGCCATTGTTGACTTTTGTCAAATAGAATTACATAATACAAATACACTGCTACTGATCTCAAATTAAAAAGTGAATGCACTCATATATCTCTCATTAATTTGAAGAAAAAAATTACACGCTCTGAGTGGTGTTTGAACAAAGGACCTTTGGCTTTCTAGGCCAATGCTCTTCCCCTGAGCTACCTGAGCACTCCAATCTAAACACAAATTTTTCTTATACATTGTTAATTCCCAATTGCTGAATGCTACAAGTGTCATTGTTTCAAGAAGTTTCATACCAGTCTCGCATTCATTGAAAGCAGATAGGTTTTTCACTGCATGCTGAGAAGTTGATAATAAGTTATACATTTTTTTCTTTTAAAATTTTAAAAATCTGATGGATTGTTCTGTGACCGATTAAAACATTACCTGTGAACCACCACTAGGTTGGAATGGAACCCATAGTTGAGAAACACTGTCCTTGACCATAAGTTCCTTTTTCTAAAGTTGTTATATTTTGACTCCTCTATAAGCTCCTTAAGTTTGTGTACTATCTTTTGAATCGTCCTGTATATGTTTGATTTAACAATAAAATTATTCTCTTCCTTGATTCTAAATGTTTAAGAATCATTTGTCATGTTGAGAAAATTGTAATAATTTTTTTTGCATGAACACATTACATTGTACATTATCAATCTCCAATATGTTTGGAGGAATACATGTGTTGTTGATTAATGAGTTCATTGAACTTAGCCAAGAGGACTGAAAAAAATAGATCCACTACCAATAAACCCAGTATATTCTCAGAGGATGTTTTATTACTGTGAGAGGTTAGTGATTTATGAATTAAAAGGGGAGAGGAGAGAAAGACAAGGAACGATCCCTTAGGTCTTGAATGATCTAATATTGCAGGAGTCAAAAAGAAAGAAGAGTTCAACCAAGAGTGGATGGATAGGAAAAAGTAAAGAAAGGATCTGGTATATGAAGCAGAAGAAATACCAGTTCAGCCATTAACTTAAAGAATGAGTACCCATATTATCTGTTCATAATATTGATATAAAACAATTAACAGCTGCAACGAGAAAGTTAAGATTGGACATAAGACCCCTATCCAGGTGAGTTCCTTTATGTCTGTGTAGAAGGGATTAAAGGCTCTCCTCCCTGTATATAACAATGCCACATTGCAGCAATATTTAGGCTGGTATTCAAGAACCAAGCTTTCCGCAAAAGGTGACTCTCAGCCTGTCTCTCCATGATTAATTATGTGGGTCATGCAGAACTTACTCTAACTGGCTCTCTCTATACAACATCATGTGCTAACAAGATATTTATTTAAAAAGTTTCCGGGAACACATTGGAAGATGAGAGCCTCAGCTTATGGAAAAAGGAGATGGCATGGCCTGGAGAGCTTGGTTCTTGAATACCGGCTTTAGAGAATAAGATTAATAAGGAACTGTATGATTTAAAAAAAAAACCCTATATTTCTATATACTAATTCCAAGCTAAGTTCCAATTGTACTGTAAACAAACTTGCATAAGGTATTACTTCACCGACACCATCCATTGGGGGAACTGTGGTGCTACTTTTATCTACCATATAACTGAATTGTGTACAGAACTGTCATCGATAGATATATTGTTCTTCTCTCTCCTGAAGCGACAGCCTAGAAGGCCCTTAGCCTACCAGCCGGTTACCACATCCACCAGTGTCAATCACAGAAGTAGACAATCATCGAGCCAGTGTAGGGGTGACATGTGGTCAGCATGTCAAGTCCCCCAGCCGTTATAGCTGGTTTTCTCAACCTGGAGCTACTACTTATTGTAGCTACCCAAATGCCTCACAATGCTGGGTGGGCATCGGTCCCATACAGGCCGAAATACCATGAGAAAATATCTTCCCCCATGGAGACTCGAACCAGCGCAAGTTCCATAGCTCTGCACCAAGGCTTCCTGCCTTAACCACTCGGCTATGGTTCAGGACATGTATTGTTCTTAGGCAACATCATATTTTATGGGAAAATAAGACTGAATACAATGTAAAATGGTAAAATAAATAGGAACTTCCTCCATTTCTTATTTATTTATGACAAAAAATTATATATGGGTCTACCTAATCAGACGTTTATATTTTTTTCCATGATGTTGATAGATATCCTTTATTTACAATTTTATTACAAGCAGAATTTATGCTTCATGCTAATTTACCTATATAAATTCTCTTATTTTCACCACATCCTCAATGGCTAATATAGGATATTTTTCACTAAACTGTTTGAAAATATTCAAAATAATTTGTTTCTCTCCATTTTCAAAGATTTTCCTTCTTGATGCTTTAAAAATTGTATAGGAGAAGCAGCTATTTGAAACAATTGAAATTCTAATGTATTCTGGATTGCACATGTATAAGAATTAAACAATGAATTGCTTGAACTTTTATAGGAATAAATCACTATGAGGTTTAATTTAAGATAAATTGCTTATTAATCTACTAAAATTATAATTAAATATTTTAAGATTCTCCCATATAACTTACATAGACAACTGCTAGATAATATATATTTTTATTATTTTTATTTTCTTTATTTTGAGCATTAGAGAGCGAACTACATTTTCTTACATATTTAAAGATAAAACAACCAATAAAAACACAATCAAACATCTGGTTTGTTTAGATTCAACTGGAACTTGGCTCAGAAGAAGTATAGTAATTACATTTTAAAGACTACAATGGTCAGACATGTTCATCAAATGGGAAATCATTACATTTCAAAGACAATACTTTACTATTAGAGACATGATGCAGTGGATAAAACAAATAATGGATCAATTCTGTGGATGAAGATGAAAAGAACATTCTATACTCATTTCAATTAAAGAACAGAATAGATGCAAATAAAACCCATGTGAACATCTGAGATTTTCATTGGAATTTTGGATTATATCAAAAGAGTAATTTTTATCTACAATAATAACCTCAACCAAATGAACAAAAATGATAAATCCATTACAAATAATGGGGAGGAAGCTGGTGTAGTAGGCCTATATGGTTATGTAGCCTCAAATTTAAGAGTTAACATGAATATCTGAACCAACAGCTTTAAAATTAATTATTATTGCTATAATTGTTCATCTAAATGAACTATTAAGTATGAATATTAATAGTTCAACAGCTGTGGTCTCGAAGTAGCGTGCTGCCTTGTCACGCAGCGGGCCCGGGTTCGATCCCCGGTCGGGGCAGTTTTTCTGGGTGAGGTTTTTATCGGGGTTTTCCCTCACCTGTAAGACAAATGTCAGGAAAACTTTAAGGCCCAAACGGTCCCCGAAATCATACGGCCATCATCATCATCCTTATCATTATTCATCATCATCTTCATCATCATCATCTTTCACCGGTGTGGAAAACAACGGGAAGCTACCACACCTACATTTCCCTAGTAAAGCTGCAAGCATAGCATGAAAATGCTATGATTGCAGTGAAGGACCTGCCCTCGGGCAGAATTACTATGGATGGATGGATTTTTTTTTTGTAGATTACCGGTATGTTACAAAATTACAATTAAGATTATCATAAACAGTAAGTACCATAATATCACTGTCAATACCATGTCACCAGGAAAGAAACTAGAATTGAGTAATTAGCACAAAACAACTTATATTCTTCAGTTCTTGTTTGTATACTATTGCCAAAAGTACAGTATTAACATTAAGCGAAATCAAGAGCATACCCTACTCTTTTTTTAATAACAGTACAGTTGATAATATTAAATTTATAATATTTTAGTTTGTGTCTATTTTAAATTTAGTTATATTATGTTAAAAATTGGCTATTCTATGCTAGGAGTCCACATATAGGCTACTCATTTTATTTTGTTAGATGAGCAAAATGGACAAATTACTACAAGAAAATGGGCTAGTTAATGTACACCAGATTAGTTTCCAGTTTATTGGATAATTTGATGCCCCAAAAAGGAAAGTTAGCTATTCTGTTTGAACGGCGACTAATGTAAGTGGATTCCTGGCATAAAATCCCCAAAAATTTTCCTATTGAAGATATTATTTTATAATACAGGAATTAAATGAGAATTAATACTTATATTTGAAGAGAAAAATTATACACTCAAACTGGGGCTTGAACCCAGGACCTTTCGCATTCTAGGCAAATGCCTTAACCGAGTGAGCTACCTGAGCAAGTTCCAATCAAAATGCAAATTTTTCTCTTATATACGCTGTTAATTCCTATGCACCAAATGCACCTTTGCTTCTATCTTGCAAATGGTGAATGTGTCACATTCAGTACCGTAAACCAGTTAAGGCGTTTAAAGAGACTATCGTGTATGCGGCTGTTGGTCAGATAACTCATTTAAGAGTGGGCGCGAACAAACTGCATTTATATTCGGCACCTAAATATTGTGTTGGCTTAGTACGTCTTGGAGATCATAGATGGCATGTAAATGTACATTTTCTATTCCCGTTTGACACGTTTAACCTTGGTGAATCCCCTTTTATTTTTAAAACAAACAACACATGGAATTCGTTCACCCAAACTTATCTCCAGGCTCCAATGCAGTCGTATATGTTTCTCGTTATCGCGCTGCTGTTTGTGCGTGGTGAAAGAAAAATATTTCACTGAAGAAGAATTAGTGAATATTTTGTATAATGATGATTCAGGTGATGAACTGATTTATGAATTAGAAGATTCACAAAGTGAAAGTGAAGATGAACTTGCACTTCCTGAAATTGATACGCCGATACCATGCGATGTCAATCACCCAAGTTATTTCACCATCAAATCCTACTAGGCTATCTCCTTTAGGTATGTACAAAATTTGAATTTTCTAGGACCATCACTGTGGTCTCGAGGTAGCGTGCTGCCTTGTCACGCAGCGGGCCCGGGTTCGATCCCCGGTCGGGGCAGTTTTTCTGGGTGAGGTTTTTCCTCACCTGTAAGACAAATGTCAGGAAAACTTTAAGGCCTAAACGGTCCCCGAAATCATATGGCCATCATCCTTATCATTATCATCCTTACCATTATCATTATCATCATCATCATCCTTCACCGGTGTGGAAAGCAACGGGAAGCTACCACACCTACACAATTCCCTAGTAAAGCTGCAAGCATAGCATGAAAATGCTATGAATGCAGTGAAGGACCTGCCTTCAGGCAGAATTACTATGGATGGAGTTTGTGAATAATGGTCCATTTTCTGAAGTGCCACAAAAAGGGTAGCTGGGGTATTTAAATGGCTGGCCTGTGGGTTTAAATGCCCTGCTCAGTGCCTGGTACTGAATGTGTTAAGAAGACGTTTATTTGGGAATTTTACATTACATTATAAAGCCAGTACGACTTCTTTCGAAGTTTTTATTATTCATTTCATACATCTCAATGATGAATAATCATATTTGAAGAGAAAAATTATACAATCCGACTGGGATTTCAACCCAGAATCTTTCGCGAATGCTCTAAATGAGTGAGCTACCTGAGCAAGTTCAATCTAAACACAAATTTTTCTCTTATATACCGGTACACTATTAATATAAGATTAATACCTATGTTTACAAAATAATTTCTTAAATTACCTTTCAACCAGTTTTTCAATTTTGCCTTTTTTTTATTTTCAAACTTCTGTTTAGATCCTCCTTTCTTATTTACTATAGCTTCATTACTAGGGTATGCAACAGAAATAGAAGATTCAGTTTCTCCTTGATCAATATTTTGTTCAATGCTTGAGCTGCTTTTAGCCATTTTGATGAATAGAAGTAAACAAATGATTTATATTATTTTAAAAGAAATTGATTATGTTTTGTTTTTATCTTAATTGTAGGCTATAATCAATTGAAACATATTCAAAGGATTACTCTATGCATATACTAACAGCAATATTATCCTTGCTAATAGTAAGATATTTTCAGGGTCTTATATTATTTTATTGAAGGGCCTCAAGTATAATGATTTCCATAAACTTAGAAAAAAGTTTGTATAACATATAAAATAATAGCTTTTTGCCATTTATCTAATATAAAATGGACATATATTTTTCATTTAATTTTCAATAAATTTATTTAGTAAGTCCACTGCTGTGGTCTCGAGGTAGCATGCTGCCTTGTCACGCAGCGGGCTCGGGTTCGATTCCCAGTCAGGACAGGCTCCTGGGTGAGGTTTTTTTCGGGGGTTTTCCTCACCTGTAAGACAAATATCAGGAAGCTTAGGGCCCAACAGTCCCCAAAAATCATCCAGTCATCATCTTCATCCTTATCATTATCATCGTCATCCCTCATCAGTGTGGAAAGCAACGGGAAGCTACCACACCTATAATTCCCTAGTAAAAGCTGCAAAGCATAGCATGAAAATGCTATGATTGCAGTGAAAGACCTACCCTTGGGCAGAATTACTATGGATGGATTTAGTAAATCGGCTTTCTCATGATCCATTGTTCCATCCTTGTTTTTAGTTTCAGAGTTAAGTATCTCTTAATATGATCAGACATTGGATGGGTTGATGTCCTCTTCTAGCCTGAATTAGCTGAATGACAAAGGAAACAGGCTACTGTAGTTAGGATTTCATTAAAGATTGCAAGTTCAGACTGCTTTAATAGCTCATAATAATGGAATCTTATACTTCCTGTAGGAAACTGAATACTCGCCATCTTTATCATAATCGCAACAACAGAATCACTTCAAGGTGGCAAAAACTTACAATAGGCTTAAAAGAGTAATTTAATAACAGGTGTAATAAGGAGAAGACATTTAAATTTACCGCTTAATAAGATTATGGTGCCCCATGGGTCCTTCTTGGCCGTGGCCTTCAGCAAATAGCAGCACTTCAAGTTGCAAATGGCAGATGAAGTTAAGTGTAAACATTCCTTCTGCATTTTTATTCATCTTTCATTTGAGTACATTATATCTTTGAGGTGATGTTGACGTGAAAATGTACGAATAGTGTATTAAAACACCATGTGGAAGTGTCATAAATGTGGGAAGCCCGTATATTTTGGTAAGTCTTTACATTTCCAAGTGAAAGAATGTTAGGGTGTTAATAATGATGAAAATAATTAAAAATGTATGCTCACAGGAATGTGAAATCTGCTAAGTTCGACATTTATTTGTAAGAACACATTGAAATCTAATTGGATAGCAGAATTTTAGAATGAAAGATAATTAAAGTTTCGAGGTTGAGAAAATAACATGTTGAATTTGAAAGAACAGAACTGCCACACATAACCTTTAATTCACCGAGATATTCTAAATTTCGGATTTTCGCTGTTCAGTTGTAGTTATTTCTGGAAAAGTGCAATATAATTTATACTTTTCTGAATGTTTAATAATTTACAAAGCTTTATTCCTAGTTATTTTTTATTAGTGAAACTATTAGCCTAGGTCATTGCCTTACACTATGCAATTTAACGTAGGCTATTGTACCAGTAATATTGATAAAGAGTCGATTTTGATGATTTCTGGCAATTGCTTTAGAAACGCAACCGACATTATTCGGTATACATATGTACCTGATATTTCAAAATGGCAAAAATAAAACCTATAAGGAATTCCAGTATCACGCAACGCAACAAACAACTCGCCACTCTCTTATTTACAGATGACCAAGTTCTCATCACTAATCTCGAAGATAATTTACAAAAATCAACATGCAAACTTAATAAAATAACACAAAAAACAAAAATAACGACATTCAAAGACAAGACACCGTAAAGAAGTAAAATAGTCATTAACTAAAGCTTTGAACAAGTGAATCAACTTAAATATTTGGGCAACATCATTTCGTACGAAAATTAATTGGATATAAAACACAAGTTATACAACTTTATCAAGATTAGCAGTTAATAAAAAATGGCACAATAGGCCTAGAAGACCCTTGACCTACTAGCCGGTTGCTGGCCTCACATCCACGTGTGTTAATCAGAGGTGGACGATCATCCAACCAGTATAAGGATGATGTATGGTCAGCATGTTGGGTCCTCGCTTTTCTCATCTGGAATAAATGTAATATATTGAAAGCAAAACAAACTTCGTAGGTTATAATAATGATTAACACTGGCATAATTTTTCAAGAAAGAAAAAAAGATGTTATAGGAATGTTAATAATTATCCAAAAAGTATGGAATACATGTAATTTTTCTCAAGAAAATTCCTCAAAGTGCCTTAAAAATTGAATGAGAAGTTCACATAAATAGCCTATAATCTAGAAATCACCATATTATTGTAGCAACATGGCTGCATCGATCAGTCTGTGTTTTACATAGAATATCTATAAAAAAAATATGCGGCTCAACTGCACTTATACTAGTGCTTGATTTTTCAGTTATATTGTTGTAAACTATAGCTCTTCTGTATTTACTAACATTATTTAATATTTTAAACTTTTTCAAACATTTTTTATAACATTATTAGACAATTTTGAAGTATTTACTTAAATATGCAAATCACAATATTTTGACACTGTTAGACATTATTGTGATGCTAACTGCTATTTTCTCCATCGAGTATATTACTTAGTCTATGATTTTTCTATCGCTGTTTTGGGTTATTGCTGGTTGGATCAGTGTTAGGGAGTTATAAGTAAGTGTACACCCATTTTTAATAAACGTTTGGTAATTTTAATATTATTAATATATTTTTTTAACATAGATTTGGGGATTTATTGCAAATATTGGTTATTTAAATTTCATAGCGATGGATAGTAATCAAGGATGATAATCGATATGTGGGTTATCACTGGCTATATAGACTCTGGTGCATGTGCACTGTTGTTCTATAGGACTTTGAAAATATTTCACGCTAGCTTAAGTGTAGTTTTTCCAAATATGCTAACAAAAAATGAAGATATATCGCACACCCATATGGTTTTCACATATTGTTACAAAAAAAAAAAGAAGATGGCTGTTATTGGAAATTTTAACCAGGCACATTTGTAATGGAAACTAAATATAGCTACCTATCCAAATCGCTGTCTAATCTACCCAAATATACCAAAACATAAGGAATTTTTTCTCACAATTTTTGAATAGAATTATGTGAAATTTTAATTAATTTTTCTCCTATTTCTCACACTTTTTTCTCTCCAACAACTATGTATGTGTAGGCTATAGCTAAGTAAAAGTAAAGTAAAGTAATCCCACTACAGGCCTCAGGAGGCCCTTGGGGCAGTAGGAGGTTAAGACTCCCACTATTTCTGGACAATCGGCACTTGATGTCAGCCGGGTTGTCAGCCCTGCATGACGGCAGGCTATAGCTAACCTATCCAAAATGCAGTCTAATCTACCCAAATATACCAAAACATAAGGATTTTTTTTTTCACAATTTTCAGATTAGAATTAGGCCTATGTGAAATTCTAATTCATTTTTCTCCTATTTCTCACACTTTTCTCTCCAACAACTATGCATTTTTTGTTTTTTTCTTTAAATTATAATATTCTGTTATTTCTAGATTTGTAGACTATCAGGCACTGGGTCTCGATACTTGCAGAAGAATTCTGCAAAGAGGACATTTTCAGTATAATTCCACTTTTTATTGACCATTCCACTGTTATTTCTTCTTTAACATAAACTAAATGCAAACAAAACAAATTAAATAGTGTTGAACAGAATGACTGTTTGTTTAACGGAAACAAAGTAGAGTTGTATGAAATTACCTTTCCATGTCTAAAAATCTGAAATGTGCTTGAAACTGCATGTACATCAAATTCTCATTTCATCAAATTGCTTAAAAATATACACATGAAATTGACTTTTCATCAAATATAAATGTCTGGTTTTCATGCACGGTAAATTGCCTCGAACAGAAAGTTGAGTAAAAATGTATGAGTTATTGGTGGATTAAATCAGTGATAACCTGAGTAAATATTTTGATATAGCATGAACATAGACATTTTAAAAAAAATTGTACCACCTCGCCTCATATCTAGAAGGAATGAGGTGAGGTGATAATTTTTTAAAATAAATTTTACTTCATAGTGTTAATTCCTGAAAAGTCAATAACACTGGGCAACATGATTTTTGTCTCATGAGTACCAATAGTTGTACTTGATGTAGTTTTTTATCGTGTTTTCAAATATGTATTTGGAATTTCTCCATTACCCACAGTTTTTTTATTTTAATGGATTTAAATAATAATTTTTTTAATAAACGTTAGGCAACTCTTGCCTAAACCAGGAAGTGAAGAAGAAGATAAACTTTTTTCGTCCATGTCCATTGTAAAATAAAACCAAATAGCTATGGAAAAGAGATATTAAGGCAAATGGAATCCCAATATGCTGGCCAATTATTGTTGGACCATCAAGAGGGATGCTTCACAGGTGAAATATAGCAGAAAATCGTCATTTCTTACTTTCTAGATGAGTCCTGATGTTCGAATATTGTGTAGTTACGAATGTAGAAAATATTAAAGTATTTGAAATTATAAAGTCCTGTTTCTTGGAAACCTTGCATGATGGAGAAAAACCGATATCATATTTGAATTCAGGAGAAAAAATACTATCAGAATCACATATTTTTCTTTCTGAGACAAAAAAAGTTTCTTTTTTGTGCTCGGTGTAATTATAAATGTTGGCTACAAGTGAACATTATATTATTTTTAGTCTGATCATCTTACCTCAATATTAATGTTGATTTGTTCTTGGACATGTTTCAAAACAATTCTGTTTTATAGTCATAAAATTTACCAAAGAAATAGAAGAAAATAAATATCTTTTTTGGATCTTAAATTGGTCAGAAACGGAGAAAAAAGAAAAATTGAATTTGGGATTCATAGGAAAGAAACTCATACGGAAAATTTTATTAAATCAACAGGGTTCAATCCAATTGTACATAAATTAAGCAGCCTTTAATAGTTTAACTCATAGATTGGTAAACTTACCCTTAAACGAAGATTTCAAACATGAGAAAAAACACATAATCAAAGTAGCAAGAGAAAATGGGTTTGACAAAAAAATGGTACGTAAAAGGATAGAAAAGTATAAAAAACAAAAAAGATAAACAGAAGTACTCTTGAAAAAGAAGAACCACCTATGAAAAAATATAGGAAATTCACATATCACCCTTGGGTACACAATAAATTCCAAAAGATATTTGAGAAGTTGAATATGAAATTAGCATCGAAAAATAACCACAGTTTAAATAAACTAATAAAAACCAACAAAAAATGAAAAAACTGATAAAAAAAAGTCAGGAATATATCAAATTGAATGCATGGGTTGTGAAAAGGAAAAACAGAAAGAAACCTAAAAATTAGAACCAAAGAACACACAAATATTAAAAATGGGGAAATACAAAAATCTCAGTTGCTGCTCATGTTTGGTCTGAAAAACAGTATAAATTCAGACACCAACCCTCTTACTAATAATCCATATATAACTTTTATACAAGGTTTATACACATCTTAGTTGAAAATTCTTACTAATAAACACTGTATTAGCTGTTCAGTGTACAAGAGGTGAACAACTTTACATGGGAATCGTTATACATGCCTCCAGCCTTGTTTAAGGGTTGTATAACTAGACAAAATGTCGGACTTCAAGATCAACTGATTGTTTTCTTATGATATTGATGAAAGTTTCCTTAAATTTAACCCAAAATGCAACACTTTAACGACTGTTTGATGGATGCACAGGGCATAAATAATATTAATAAAGCTCTGGGTAGGAAAATAATGGCATCATAAAAATATTTTTTTTTAAATTGAACATTGATTCACAGAAGAATATGTTCTACAATAATTGCTGTAGACAAGATTTAACCTGAATGTAGTTTAAATGCTTCATAATATTATTTTAAGAAAACTTTCTTGCATCTTTAATACATAACACACACACCGATATAAAAATGTATTTAATTATAGAGGTAGTATTATTGCAGCAAGCTACGTGTTAACTTGATAGTCTTGTGGTTAGGGCTTCTGACTACGGTCCGTGAGGTCATAGGTTCGATTCCCGATCACATTACAATTATTTTTTTTTTCGCTTAAAGTGTTATTCTGTTGTCGGCAACATTTCCTACTGTTTTGAACGTTTTCTAATGCATCTTAAAACACTGCACATAATTCATAAGTAATGGGAAAAACTTTTATTAGTTTCCAAGAATTGTTTGAAATTCTTGACGTTAGATGGCAGCACATTATCTGTGAAACCAATTCTACAATATATTTGACATAGCATAAAGGAAAATGTATATAAATTAAAACACACTTTTTTTTTTCCATGCCTCCCCAATTAGGGAATCTCTATTAATTCTTATCCATATTCATTTCTTACACAATTAATCACTAGTTGATGTTGTTTATTTTTGTTACAAACTGCGTGTAATATTGTTCTGACGTCATTATGATGACGAATATGTGACATATTGTATATAACGGTTGTTTTGTTATATAGCTTCGGCACAACGTTTATTAGTAAGGAAATTATGTGATCTACATAAGGCTTATATATTGTATAACTAAACAACTGATGAAAGCCTGTATAAGAGATTTTTATTAGTAAGACTGTAAATTATATTAAAACAGTTAGAAAATACAAAAGAGCTGACTATTTGGGAAAAAATCTATATTCAGAAGAACAAAAACAGAGTTATGAATTTTGAAATACAAACGGAGCGTGACCTTGTTTGGAGGTTCTTTGGCCAACTGCAGGATGGAGCTGACATCGACATCCAGGGTGTGCAACATAATGCAACATAAATCAAACCAGTCTGGACAAGCTGACGATAAAACAGAATTGTTTTGGAACATGTCCAAGAACAAATCAACATTAATATTGAGGTAAGATGATCAGACTAAAAATAATATAATTAAAATAACCTCAAAATATCACTTCCTAAATTTAAATATTAATTACAAGTGAACATATTAGTATGTTTAGTAACTAGTAGTCAGTTTAAAGTTTGTAAGTGCTCATCATTGCTAGTTCAACACAAACTTCAACTCAAAACCAAATAAGATTATACAATATGCAATATGTTAGCCCTTCTGATCTTATTATGTGGTTGTGAGAATTGGACGATCAAGACCAAAGATAAATCAAGAATAAGAATAACTGATGAAATATATTAGAACCAGATTATAACTATGATGATTTTAAAACAAATGCTGACATTTTAGAGGAATTTGGAATATTCTCAGTTCTCGACAAAATTCAAAATTACAAATCATGGTGTATCATTATTTTGACTGATGATTATTCTTGTCATGAAGAATAAAAACAACTCTCACATTTTTTCTAATTGCAATATTTAACTAATTATTAAAGTTTACAATTTGGACATTTGACAATGTTGCTGGATGGAGAGGAGGATGTTTACTCTGTACAGCTGATTCGGGACAGACATAACATACCAACACAAAAAAAAAAATGCTCTGTTCCAATGCAGGACTGGACAAGGTCAATGTTGTGTACGTAAAATGCACAGCACATACAAATTTTCAGTCTCATTAACAGAACATCATGGTTAATTTTAATTTTTGTTTAAAAATATTGCTTCATTTTTATTTCTAAACATTAAAATAAGAATGGCGTACTGTCCAAAATCAAACACATTAACTTTATTTTTCCTAATGCAAAATTTTAATTTGTTTTTGTTTTTGTTTTTGTAAAGCAGTATAATTTTTAAAGAAACATAAAGTTTACAATTTTTAATTTTATGACTATGACATTGTAAGAAAATTTACCTCTTACAGATTAACCATTTGTACTATTCCAAGTTTAGTTTTTTTTTTTATTTGAATACAATATCATTATCTTACATTTGGAAACTGTACTTCCAATTTACATAAGATTTTTCATGTATCCACTGTCATTCTGAAGGTAGGCCTGATTGTCTTCTAATCCAGTTGTTGTGGACACATTAAAATGTTCTGTTCTCTTGATTACATTTGCAAAGGCAAAAACACATTCTCAAAGAGCAACTTCACTGTCAATCACATCCTCACCATGAACCAAGTCCTTCATATGGCCAAAAAAAAAATCCAAAGGATTATTATTATTTATTGAATCGCCAATATTGCGAACCCTATTTCACCATCTGGTATGTTAGGGTTTTAGTTACAATACAATTAATTATTTACAGTAATTTAGAGTATGCTTATTTTCTAGTGTTACATAATAATGTAATATGAACAAATAAATAAATTTATTAACAAACCAAAAAACTAACTCAAAGTCTCTTAAAAATATGATAGATAGTCACACAGCTTTCTATAGCAACACTTCTTACATAAAATATTTGACAAAGGCAGTTGAAATCTATTATGGCAATAATCTAATTTTTTAATAAATTCATATCTTTTGGAATCAAATGCGGGACACTCAAATAACAGATGTGAGATAGTTTGGCTGGAGTTCTTGCAAAGGATTAAGAACAGGAGACAAGACCTAGCTAAGCAATGTGTGGGTCTGTTTTGACCTTTCCAACATGCAGGAAATTGCAAATCTGAAAATCTTCATACTCAATGGTAGAAATGATCTGGATCCCCAATCATGTATTGAAACCACATATTAAGTCTCATTTGTAATGACGCATTTTCAAACAATTTTCTCTTTAGAAATGTTCTGTGCTTATTACCCATCAAATTTAACGGTAGAATTTAGGATTAAATTACATAATTTCCTACAATTCCCACCCAAACATTAATTATTAATCAGTGTTGCAAGTCTTTTTATGTAATTACACGTGAATTTTTTCTGCCCATATGTATGAATTATGAAAAAATTAAAAACTCCATCACGTGTGAACTTATTTCTTATTCACACACATGTTCACAAAAAAAAAATATGTTAAAGCTATATAGAATTCTCATCCACCCAGTAATCACTTACTGGAAACATGGACAATGAAACTTAAAGACGAAAATAACTTTTATATTTTTTAAAGGAAGATAGTGTGGCAGATTTATGGTCCAATACACAATAATGAAATCTGGAGGAAAAGAACTAACAAGGAGATAGATCAGCTATTGGAAGGAGAGAACATAGTGAGCTTTATCAAAGCTATTAGGCTGAGATAGTTGGGACATTTTGTGAGAATGGAGGGAAGGATTGCTAAAATGATCATAGATGCAAGAATGGAGGGTGAAAGAAGGAGAGGAAGACTGAAGAAATGATGGATGGATGATGTATTACAAGATTGGGTGTGAGGAGCTGGTGGACTGTGACAGAGGAAGATGGAGAGCTGTTGTGAAAGAAGCCAAGGATCATAGTGCTATGATGATGATGATGATGATGATCATGAGTGAAAGAATCTTCGTGTATTGCAAAAAAATATGTGATTTAGGGTCGAATCTTTGAACGCGTTAGACCGCAAAAGGCGTTCTCTGCTGAGAAAGTTTTATCCTAATACAATTTTGCTTACTCAGAAATCTATTCATGCGATAATAATTCATAAGCTACTTGACGAGGTAACTTAAGATCATAGCTTAAGATAGAAACTTATCGTGAGAATCCCGAAGGGAACCGATGGTAACCGATGTAGTTTGAAACCTTGCCGCTTTATCCAAGATGTTGGACCTTGAAGACTTCGATAATGTTTTCGGTATATGCGGAGAAGAGGAATTTGATAGAGTCTACCAAAGAATTCAACTGGAAGAACAGGAGAATCGGCGTAATATTGCACGACGCAGACGTTGTATACAGTATTATTTACGGGACGCAAGCATAAATGCGTTCCTCTATAGCAGACGAAAATAACGGAAGTGGTTTTATCGCTGAGAATTCTGGGTAATTTCTTGCCAATATTACGAAAACGATGACTTTCATGCATGACCAGTTTGTGGGTAGCTAATTCGATCTTTGCACTTGCTCATGGTGAGTCAGCTCACCAGTGATTGGAAGTAATTTGAGTAGAGACTAATGTATTTGCATGCGACCCATAAAGTTTGCATTCTCTTGGCACTGAGTGAGAAACCAGTCACAAAAAAACTGGTCTTAAAACTAGATCACGAGGTGTGAGGCAATGTACACATTGTAATGTGGCAAGGGTACAAAAGTTGCTATTGTAACATTCTATTCATGGTCCAATTAGATGTACAATTAACTTTTTGAATAATGTTTTTTTTTATAATTATATTATTTTTGGTCTGGACATCTTACCTCAATATTAATGTTGATTTGTTCTTGGACATGTTTCAAAACAATTCTGTTTTATCGTCAGCTTTCCCAGACTGGTTTTATTTATGTTGCATTATGTTGCACCACCTGGATGTCGATGTCAGCTCCATCCTGTGGTTGGCCAAAGAACCTCCAAACAAGGTCACCCTCCATCGGAATATCAAAATTCATAACTCTGTTTCTGTTCTTCTGAATATAAATTTTTTCCCAAAATAGTCAGCTCTTTTGTATTTTCTAACTGTTTTAATAATTTAGTGTCTGAATTTATATTATGTTTTTCAGACCAAACATGAGGAGCAACTGCAGATTTTTCAGAAAAGATATATATAGGGAAAACAAAAAGAAACCTAAAAATTAGAACCAAAGAACACATAAGAAATATTAAAAATGGAGAAATTGAAAAATCTGCAGTTGCTGCTCATGTTTGGTCTGAAAAACATAATATAAATTCAGACACTAAATTATTAAAACAGTTAGAAAATACAAAAGAGCTGACTATTTGGGAAAAAATTTATATTCAGAAGAACAGAAACAGAGTTATGAATTTTGATATTCCGATGGAGGGTGACCTTGTTTGGAGGTTCTTTGGCCAACCACAGGATGGAGCTGACATCGACATCCAGGTGGTGCAACATAATGCAACATAAATAAAACCAGTCTGGGAAAGCTGACGATAAAACAGAATTGTTTTGAAACATGTCCAAGAACAAATCAACATTAATATTGAGGTAAGATGTCCAGACCAAAAATAATATAATTAAAATAACCTCAAAATATAACTTCCTAAAATTAAATATTAATGTTTCTTTTACTTAGAACTGGATTTCAATTTACAATATTCAATATATCTTCTTCAATAGCTAATGTTTCTGGTCATCATTGAGGTACATGATTTCAAATTGGGGTAAAAGACTCCCAGTTTCTAATAATTGTTGCAAAACTGATACAAAATTTTGCCAATTTGGTAACTTTCTGCGCAAAAAACCATCCTTCTATCCACACTATGACTTTCTCCATAAATTAACAACATATGATGGTATTTTTTAATTATGAATGACATTGTATGTTAATTCACTTAAAATGTCACTGACTTTTATTGAATAACTACTGTACTGAACGAGGAGACGAATGTACAAGGAGTTTGAACTTAGTTAACTCTTATATACCATGGCTTATACTCGGCTGTTTCAACCCTGCTTAAACATATTGCCATATCTCTCACTCCAGATTATTAACTAATGTAACCTTGCATTATCATTTAATTTTATGAAAATGGCATAAATAACACAAATATTTTTTTAAAATTAATATTAACTCCTTGGAATAGATTCATCTACAAATGCATTTTTTATATTTTTGCTAACGATACAAGCAATGTATTGCAAATAAAATACAAACGTAATTACATTTTTCTGAGAAAAATATAAAGTTTTGACCCCATGATGTATGGATTTTTTTGATTCTGTAGACCGTCCCGACAACTGTGATATTATAAATGCATCAGGCCCTAATTACAGATATCATAAAAATAAAGACAAAGATGGACATTTAATAATATACCCATATTAATATAGTTAATAATTCTTGTTAAGGAAAACTTGTAGTCATGATAACCAAATATTGTTAAATATTGTTATCAAGGGGCAAAGTTAGGGATAGTTGCATCATCTTGACCCTTGGATGTGTAATGGTGACATGATAAAGCTAGGACTGGTATGAGAGATTATCTGATGTTTCGAGATGGATAAAAAGAAGTGTCGAGAAAGGACACGGAGACAGCAGCGGGACTGAGTGCGGTCCCCTCAGGAGGGCCCAGCAGGGCCGGTGGCGTCTACATGGGTGACGTATTTTCATTCTCTCATTTCTTTGGTCATTTTAAGACTTAGAATTAAATAAGGACCAAATGGTCCAAGGAACTTCATTCAAATATGAAACAAACTTGAATATTTTAAAATAAGGGATATCTCTCTAACTATTAGCATTTTAGTAACAGAATATTTGGTCGTTTTACAATGTGGCGATTTCAGCTGATCTTAATAACAGAGTTTTTTGAGTTGATTTTCGTTATGTTTGGTATTCTTTTCAATAAATATGTTTATTTTTTCGTTTAAAAAAAAAAAAAAAGGGGGGGGGGAAATATTATAAATGCATCAGGCCCTAATTACAGATATCATAAAAATAAAGACAAAGATGGACATTTAATAATATACCCATATTAATATAGTTAATAATTCTTGTTAAGGAAAACTTGTAGTCATGATAACCAAATATTGTTAAATATTGTTATCAAGGGGCAAAGTTAGGGATAGTTGCATCATCTTGACCCTTGGATGTGTAATGGTGACATGATAAAGCTAGGACTGGTATGAGAGATTATCTGATGTTTCGATATGCATAAATAGAAGTGTCGAGAAAGGACACGGAGAACAGCAGTGGGACTGAGTGCGGTCCCCTCAGGAGGGCCCTGCAGGGCCGGTGGCATCTACATGGGTAACGTATCTTCATTCTGTCCGTTCTTCGGTCATTTTAATACTTAGAATCAAATACGGGACCAAATGGTCCAAGTAAATTAGAACATGAAACAAAATTGAATATTTTAAAATACTGGATATCTCTCTAACTAATAGCATTTTAGTAACAGAATATATTTTGACAGGGACAATGTGGCGATTTCAGCTGACTTTAATAACAGTTTGTTGTTGAGTTGATTTCTTTATGTTTGGAATTTATTTTAATAAATAATGTTATTTCTCTTTTACTGTGGTTTATTATGTTAATTGTAGAACAGTTCCTCCAAAATCAAGGCCAACCGCTCGGGCCAAATTCAACTTAAACAATAGGGAACTACGCTACCCATACGCAGGGGCTTAACAGACGCGCCGCGTAATATTCTGGTGGCTGGCGATGGGATATTCGTGAAAATAAGTTATTATTATAGTCACGAATAAAAACAAAAAAAAAAAAAATATCGAACCTTAGACCACAAATTAAACTTCAATTCACATACAGTAAAAAGTTATATGTTTTTTTTTTCAATTGGGAAGAGAAGAGTCACATTGAATAAACTACGTCTTTTAAAAACAGAGAGAGACCAGAAAATATTCAACTTTGGGACATTATGGCTTTAGGTTATGTTTTTTTTGGGATCTAATATTTGGGTTTTATATGTTTTAGGTTATATTTTAGGTATTGATGTTTTTTTTTCCTCAACAAATGTTTTATTTTTCTAGGCATAATTAAAGTTTTTTTTCAATGAGTACGACAATTTTGGTGTTGTTGATAATTGTTTTTAGGTGTTATTTTTTTTTGGGAGATATTAATATGTACATTAATTTTTTTTCTATGTTATATGGTAGATTCTTTTTATAACTTGATTTTTTTTTTTGATACACCTAAGGTTTATGAATTAAAATGGTGTTGTTTCAGGATATTTTTTTTTTGTTGTTAACCTAGGTTATGATATTTCTTTTGTAGAGTGTTATAATTTTAGTTTTTGTTGTGTGGCAATATCTCATCCAATGCTAATAATTGTGTATAATGACATATTTTGGTGGGGTGGTACCAGACAAGCTTTTTACTTACGCGACTTGAATTGACACGAAACGTAGTAGTGGAAATATGATTTAACATGGTAATCGTCCGACATTTTGAATTTTTCATAGAGTAACAAAATAGGAAGAAGTAATTTATTTTACGTATCAAATCACATTTAAAACGCAAGGAACATAAAAGCTAACCCAACCTAAATCAATTACTGTAACAAATAAATCATTAAATTTCAAAACCTGGTAAAACTGCTCAGGCGAAAGTCTGAAGTATTCTAAAATTTGGTATATTCATCAACCATATGTTTATTTAAGAATTAAGAATAATTTATTCTACAATTTTCCATACAACATTCTTATGATGCTGTTGCTCTAGGTACCTTTTTCTGTCTTTACTAATATTTCGAACTATTTTAATCGTTTTCCAACGACACTTGAAACTTTTTGATGAAGAATTTTAATATGTTTATCTATGTACACAAATTATGACTTTTCCTCTCAATTTATTTTCAAAGTTCTTTATTAGAATTGAAGTTGGCATACGTGAACGCTCATAAAATTAAATCCACCAGATGGCAGGACATTTGTGTGAATGACCAGCATTTGCATTTAATTCCAAACCATATTTTAAGAAATAAATGTTCAATCACTTAAAATTGTTAGATTCCGATTGGTCAATTTAGTGTGCATCAGATTAGTTTATAGTTTACTAAATAGGATGTATATAATTTATTTTATTAGGTTATGCAGGGACAGGCTTGTATACATTGGGTTTTGTAAACACATTTGGAAATGTATTATGAACGTTGGTCATTTTGATTTTCCATATATGTGGTGCCATCTGGCGACAATTCCATAAACATATGCGCTGTAACGTTTGCGCTCCATGTTGTACCAGCATCACGCCGAGCGAAACGCGAATTCGCGTCACGTCGGGCGCGACACGCTGTATAATAAACCGTAGCATTATAACTTATGTGGTCATGTCAGGAAATAGTTCCACTTTATTTTCACATTTACAAGTAAAATAATGAAGTGATAATTACATCTCTTAGCTAAATACGTTTAATATAGTGTTTTATTAATATTTATTGAAATTAGATACTCTTAACGTGGGTAGAAAAAAAAAAGCTTGTGTACTCCCACCCGGACAATATTTTATTATTTCGCCTATCGGTAAGACGTGGCACGATCATATATACACATAAATCATTTCTGAAAGCATCACCGCGAGAGATAAGCCCAAGGGATCATAGGTTGCTTTACACGCCACTAGATGGGAAATTTTTTGTTATATTGAACCTTTTATATTTTTGGAAAAGGATAATAGATTTAAGCAAACAAGATGGCGGACACATCTTATACTTACGCCACTAATGCACTAAACACTCATACCACGTTTGCACCATGCAAACATTCATTTTTTTTTATATATATATTCACGTAAAACGCGATCTTGGATATCTGGATAGAGATGGGACACGAAAAATTAATTTATGGTTTATTAACTAGGTAGTTTTTTTTTGGATAAAGAACTAGGAAGTTGGCTAACGTCTATTATATTTTTGTTTTGTTTCTCAAAATGGCCACGATGACTACAGAGCCTTCTAACGGAGTCTATATTAAACATTACAGCTACCCCGTAGGAAACTAATTCTATCCACTTCAATCAAATAAAATTCTACTTATATTCGGGCTAATAATCAAAAAATAATATTGAGATAAATACAAGAAAGATAAATCGATTGATATTTCAGTCCCCGTGTAGCAACTCGTGCATCCACACTGGTAATTAATCTTGGCCCACGTGAGGCTCGAGGAACCGCGTTATGACTTGCAATAAATGATTATATTGGAAAAATAAATGAACGATTATTATAATAAGACTATAAAAGTTTAATTACAAAGTGAATAACCGAAAACTAGCAGGAAAATAGTTAGGGAGTTGGAAAACGTAAAAATCAGAGGATTTGTAAATAGAGTAATAGCCGTGAAAAATGAAGTAACATTTAAAGTAACATATTCCCCTACCGGAGATCTTGAGGTGGCGGAAATGTTAGGGCTCCCAATATTTCTAGACAATCGGCACTTAATGTCAGCCGGGTTATCAGCCCTGCGTGACGTCCGTCCTTTCCACAGAACAAGAGTCTGGTACTCGTTTCAGTTAAAGGCTGAATCGACCCCAGGGCCATAGTGCCGCCAGGAGGACTAGATCAGGTTAACAATCCTAATACACACCGGGACTTGAACCCCCGACTTTTCAGCTTGTAGCGCAGTACTTTATCCACTATGCTAGTAGAAATAAATATTCATACTAAATATATTAAAGAAATTTTAAACACGACTGAGGTTATGACCACCTGCCGTGCGACCTTGACAAGGCAGGGCATGAGGCAAGTAATACCGATTGCCGCTGGAAATGATTCTGGGATTTTTATGGTAAGGCGAGCACCATTATATTTAGGAACGTTTTCAGTTAAAAATCGAGGGAACTACTGGCTGCGCGATTTAAAATTAATAATAATAAAACACGATAAAATAATAATCGTCACACGAAGTTCGGGTACAAATCATACTTTCATAATGCGAGATAATGTAAAAGATTGGATGACAAATAAAATAATAATAAAATTAGGGAACGTTCAAGAAAATAGGAGTTTTCTGAATAATAGATATGAAATCACCAGCGTGGAAAATTGGAAAATGGAAAATCGCCATCTTGAGAGATATTGTGTTTTGAGACACGTCTTGCACGAAAACGGAGTGTCCCAGGAGGTCACATAGCGATAACAGTCAGCAAAGCTCTGGAATGTGTTTAATTTGGTGATAGTTAGATTAACCACACAGATAAGGACTCCAAAACCGATTGCCTCAGGAATATGAACAAAATTTAGATTAGGAGCAATTACAGGGACATAAATTTTTTTTTTTCGAGACATCAGAAAACGTACGTTAAATAAAGAAAATAAAGTGGCATATGGGCAATCAAAGGGATCTTAGATTTGAAACCCGAGAAAATGAACAAAGGGCATGAAGACTTAGGAGAAATAAACGAGAACTCGAACATAGAGGGGAATGGAGAATTAGCACAATCAAAGATGAACTCAACTAATGAGGAAGGCAGATTCTAGTTTCGAAAACAGAGAGTATGGAAAAGGGGCATGGGAACTTCGGATAAATTAGAGAGAACTCGATCAAAAGCGGGAATTGAGATTAATAAAATGGAGGACTCGCTTGATCCGTAATTCAGATTTAGGTTTCGGAAACAAAAGAATGGAGATTCTGTATAAATAAGAGAGCTCGAATGGAAGAGGAGAACGGAGATTGGGCATAATCATAGAGCTCCGCTAGTGAGGATTACGGAGGGGAGGTGAAACCAAGATGCTTACAGAAATGATAAAGGAAGGATAGACTTACAGAAATGATAAAGGAAGGATAGACTTACAGAAATGATAAAGGAAGGATAGACTTATTCCCAGAAATATTTTCTTTTCGGCTGTATCATAGTTGTTTTTTTGGGGGTGAAAATTAGGATACTTGACAAACAAACATCGACGAATAGGATACTAGAGACTAGTTAGGATATCCACGTGAGATTGATGGGATGTGACCAGGTAGATCGAGCTATTAATATTAATGAGAATCCTAAAACTTAATAAAAATATAATAATAATAAACCACCAAGAAAATAATAATAATAATAATAATAATAATAATAATAATAATAATGACAATAACTATGCTAATAATAATAAAAATGACATCAGTAATAACAATAAACCTTAACAATCATAATAATAAAAATAACATCAAATTACCAGTGTTGATAATGTATAATGAAAATAAGAAAACACAGTAATTTATAATTGATAATAATAATAATAATAATAATAATAATAATAATAATAATAATGGAATAAGAGCGAACTATCAGAAAATAATACTTATGTTTATGAATAAAAGGAAGGATAACGGAAAACCATAATCTCATTTTTAGCAATTAGGACTCATTTAAGTATGAATGGGTTCCGGGATAAGTAGTAGGCTAGTTCGCGAGAAGATAACGTGGAAGCAGTCCAGATAGAGGCACGTAGTACGTTAACCCATTCGCTTCAGGTTTAAATGATCAATGCTTTTTCTCAGAAACCGGATTTAAGTTACTGTAAATTATATTGTATATTTTCAGACATACAAAACAAACAAAATATAACGGTACTTGAGATGAGAGTAGGGGCAAATTCAAAAACACATTCTTCTACTGTTCATAAATGTTAACAAAAAATTACCCTGCCGAGGGATGTACAAATATTGCAAAATATATAACAACAGAGTTAAGCGAGTGTACCTCGTCTTTGAGGCGAATAGGTTAAGCCTATAACGGAAGACGAATGATAGGTTCAATTAACCAGAAGTTATGCCAACACGGAGGATAGAAATTATTTTAACATCGCGAGAAATAAGTAGTGACAACAGTTCAGATTAAGAAGGGAGGATGTGCATTATCCGACTTGGGTTAAAGAAAAATATATACGTATTGCAAAGAGAACGGAAAGGGGACATGGGAACTTAGGAAAATGTATAAACTTCTGGAACGCAATGAAGAATAAGACAAGTGTTGAGAGATTTTCCCAGAATTACCGAGTGCCTAACATGCAGGAATGATCGGAAACAATTTAATTTATTCCCAGAGTAATTTAGAAGATGGAGGTTAGGATACTTCACGGATAGTTAGGTGTCTTAATCGATCTAGTGGAAGATATTATCCTATAAATTTGGAATTTCAAGGGCTACACTAAATAATATTTCTAAAAGAAATTACACAACAACTATTATACCCAACTGATCATGACGCTTGACTGAGGTGCCTACAGGAGGATACAGAGATAGAATCAGCGGCCGAGATCTCTCCCTCTGTATACCTCGATAGCATGTCAGTTAGGACTAGTGACCAGTCGAGTAGTAGACACACACACATATGGGATATGACTTATTACGATAATATATAAAAAACTAGATCGCTTAAGACTCTTCATATTTAGGCCTACGAGGGATAATACAAGGATAGGCTACAACTTAGGTCAATCTAGGCTAGGTAATGTTAGAAATACATAAACAGAGATGAAACTTTTACATAGTCGCACACAGGGATACGAGTTGGGAAGGACTAAGGACCCTTTTGGAGAGGTTTTGGCCTCGAAAATTTGGCGAGTTGCCTGAACACTTCGCCAACAAGCTAGGCAGGTGCGAGTCGGAAGGTGGGGCACCCCCGTTATGACATGATCTAGAGACTGAGAACTCCAAAATGATCTTGGGGCACTGGCCATAAAACCTTGCCGACTTGGCACTTACGTTAGGGACCATGCGGAACAAACATTGTAAAGAGATACAAGTTGGGAAGGACTAAGGACCCTTTTGGAGAGGTTTTGGCCTCGAAGATTTGGCGAGTTGCCTGAACACTTCGCCAACGTGCTAGGGAAAATACGAGTTGGGAAGGACTAAGGACCCTTTTGGAGAGGTTTGGCCTCGAAGATTTGGCGAGTTGCCTGAACACTTCGCCAACGTGCTAGGGAAAATACGAGTTGGGAAGGACTAAGGACCCTTTTGGAGAGGTTTGGCCTCGAAGATTTGGCGAGTTGCCTGAACACTTCGCCAACGTGCTAGGAAGAATACGAGTTGGGAAGGACTAAGGACCCTTTTGGAGAGGTTTTGGCCTCGAAGATTTGGCGAGTTGCCTGAACACTTCGCCGACGTGCTAGAGAGATAGGCATCCGAGGAACTAGAAACAAATGAAAGCACAATACAATTACGGGCAAGGAGACCCACGGAAAACTGTCATGATACCCGGGTTTAGGAAGAGATGAGAGCGATAGGGGAACCCCATCAAAAAGATTAGGATAGAATCCACTTTTCCGATGAGGCGGCGTCCATGAGTTCAAGAAGGCTCTCCCTAAGGTTACTTCTGAGGCAGCAGAATTAGAGAATCAGGATGGAAGCGGTACAGGGGAATAAGGACCCTGTTGATAAGATTGGGATTTATCCTGCTCTCCTCTTAGGGCAGATGCTCGTCGAAAGGCGGGACCCGAGGATGAGAATAGGAACCCAATCTCTGTCAATTTTGGCTGATGCCTGCCCCTCCCGCTTGCCAACCAGGTAGACGGAACTAGGGACCCTGTTGATAAGGTTGGGATTTCTCCTACCTTCGTCTTAAGGCAGATGCCCCTCGAAAGTCGGGACCCGAAGACGAGGATGGGGACCGAACACTATCAATTTTGGCGACTGCCCGAACGCCGGTCTAAAAAGTCGGAAATACAAGGATCGATGGACAGGGACCATCGAGAGTCAATAATGATGCCAGGGAAACAAAAAAGAGGCCACCGGTGGTTAGAGAAAAGCAGGAAAAGGAAACCGCAATAAGAAAGCCGTACGCACACATAGAACATGGTCCTAACGAAGAAACAACGAATAACAGTCAGGGACGTCAGAAACGTTGAGACACTAGATGAGAATACTAAGGGAAACACATAGATATTACGATTGTGCGATCGACGAGTAGAGCCAAGAGAGACAGATTGACCTAAGTAGGGATATTACATACAAAAGAAGATCTCGGGAAATTAGAAGTTAGACACATAAGGTAGCACATGAAGGGAGATCACAGAGATTAGAGGTTAAACACATACGGTAATACACCAAAGGAGATCTCAGGAAAAATAGAAGTTAAATACATAGGTGTACATGAAAATTAGAAGTTAAAAACATAAGTAATACAAGAAAGTAGGAAGGGAGTTTAAACACATAAGTAATACAAGAAAGTCGGAATATTACATACAAAGAGAGGTTAAATGCATAAGTAATACAAGAAAGAGGGATTATTACAGGAAATTAGAGGTTAAACACATACGGTAATACATAAAAGGAGATCTCGGAAAATTAGAAGTTAAACTCATAAGGAGCACACGAAATGAGAGGTTAAACACATAAGGTACTACAGGAAATTAGGGGTTAAACACAAGGGGTGATACAAGAAAGTAAAAGTTAAACACTTAAGGAAGTGCATGAAATTAGAAGTTAAACACATAGGGTTGGACATGAATTTAGAGGTAAAAACCGTATGTAAGATAGGGAATAAGTCTACATGTATGAGACCAGGAATTAACTCAAAAACGAAAATGGAAATTAAAGGGAAACCAAAGTATAAGAAATAAAAAGGGAGAGGTTAATCCCATAGGTAACATGGGGACCCAAGACACGGAATAAAGTCCACGCATAATCGGGAGTTATGAAAAGAAAATTAAATGCAGAAATTCAAGAAACCAGATGAGATATTGCCGAACGAATCAGGAAAGGATTAAGGAAATATTGCCGGACGAATCAGGAAGGGCGTAAGGAAATTTTGCCGAACGAATTCGGAAGGACTTAAGGAAACAACACCATTCAGACGCATTTTTGTTATTAAGTTAACCCTGTGGGCTGTAACATGGGATATCGACCGATGTATTAGGAGCGAGAAGTTAAGATGCAAGACGCATCCCGGATTAAAGAAAGGAAATGCTCTCACAATCAGGACCTCACGAGGGAATGATGATTCGGAATTCAGGTTACATAATCGTACAAAGTAGTAATTACACCTTAAAGCCCTAGCGAATTATGTGTAGGCGAGCACACTCGGTCGAACCCAGGGCTCTAGAGTAGGAAAGGCAAAATTGAAATTTTATCCAAGCAATGGAAAGTGAAAACCAGCGGTAAAATACAGGGAGATACTGACAATTTTTGAACCTAGTAAAACCTGAATTGCAATAAGGGCATAAATGATTCATGAGAAATCATAAGACCAAAGACATAAGAGCATTTCCTTTGCAACTTGAGGCTAGCTATAAGGGACAAATAGGAACATGGGTGCACCAAACTAAACGATACATGTAGATAACAAAGAAATCTAAAGCCAGAACGTCTAATATAATAACAGAGATATGATGGCTGAAAATGAAGCCTCTAAGCAATAAAGTTAAATTAAAATGACCAGGAGGATGGGAGGGATACGGACCCATGTGGTAAGAGATAGCACCAAACCCATAATCAATGTTATAGTTATCCTCCCAAGTTTTAATGCCAATGCCATGAGATTGCAGCTTCACGCTTGGACTGCGGCCACCACCACGACACCACATGATGGGAGGCAGATTGAAATGGCCAGACACACGGAGCACCCTATACATCCGAGGACGAGGGCAGCATAACGCTGCACGGACCAACCACACCCTGTACATCTAATGACGCAGGGTAGCTGCCAGGATCAACACACATCTCGTGGCGGAGCATGAGATGGATGAATGTCCAGACTCGCTATCAACTGAGGCAAACACCTCATTTCCAGTAAAAGACAAACCCAGGCAATTATGAAAAATATATAACCATCCAAAGCCAACCTTGGCCTAACCTCCTTCATCCCGATTTTTTCCTATAGAAGAGTCAAGAAAACAAACTCCACGTCAAGATTAATTCCTATCAAACCTTTCACAAGTTCTCCTTGGACCTAACTGGGTTTTGTTTAAAGAAACCAGGCATGACAAAAGCCTACCTGGACCAACGGCAGTTGAAACTGAACAACGAACTCGAGCATTAGGACATCGCATCCTCCATCGCGGCAAGCAGAGACGAAACCTGACCTCCAAGCTAGCCCCAGCAGACACCACAGTTCTGATAATATTTTTCTTCTAAGTGATCCGGTTCACGAAATAGAACCGTCATAGTGAATAACAAAAAAAAAAAAGAGAAAACGTCGAAGTACATCACAAAAGTAATGAAATGTGATATTCTTTTCAATAAATATGTTTATTTTTTCGTTTACTATGTTTTTATTATGTTAATTGTAGAACATTTCCTCCAAAATCAAGGCCAACCGCTCGGGCCAAAGTCACCTTAAACAATAGGGAACTACGCTACCATTACGCAGGGGCTTAACAGACGCGTCGCGTAATATGTGAAAAGGACAGAACATATACTCCTTACACCGTGTGTGTGTGTGTGTGTGTATGTATATACGAGATCTGATCACTGATTTCAGTCTTTGAAATTCTACCTGAGGATATGTAGACAAAGAAAAAAATAAATAAATATGAGAGGGCTTTCCCATACAAAAAAAATATAAATACCATCTCAATCTTTTTAAATCATATCTACATCAATATTGTTATAAGCTCTTTGTTGACAAATTATTTGTTAATGTGCTTTATGTTGACCATTGAAAGTTCCTGTTTCCTCCCTATGTGTTCAGCCTGTATAGTATTGTAGTTTAAATTAAAAATTCAAATTTTTACATTTATTCTACTTTATTTATAATTTCTATTTTTTTTTTTATCTCTCGATGATTTTTATCAGTTAGAGCAGCATTACTTTCAATTAGGCATAGAAGAGTTCTCCCAAATATTTGTAGAATTATTTTAATATATTACTGCATAGTATTATATAAAACTTTATCTTACCAAATTAAGGTAATTACTTAGGAATTACATTAATTCAAATGAACTTAAAAAACTCATCCTAACTTTGAACTTTTCACAGAATTATTGTTAAACACTAAAGTGAAGTTTAGTGTTAGATTAAAACAAAATAAACTTAGGCTACTGAACCTGCAATTGCCTCTTTAATGAATGGTTAGGATTTCTAAATAATTCTCCAAATTAATTTGCTCCAATACTAACAGAGTTATGTTGTGCTATAAGGGTTTTTGGTTGGTTCATTCCATGCATTCCATGTCTTCTTCTTCTTCTTCTTCTTCCTTCCAAGTATTAGGCCAAGGCCTGTTACGATCCTATAGAAAATTTTCCCTCCAGCGTTTGAGGGAAATTCTCGTATAAGACTTGAAAGCATAATAATAGTCCCTTCGATTGGTGATGCCTAAAAAAGTTATATCTATGCATATTATTATATAAAAGAGTTGTTTTACCAAATCAGTTTGTTCAAGGTCCACACAATTATAGAGTTCCTTTTTGGTTCATACATTGCATCATAATTTTGAAAAAAGTTTGTTACCTCATTGAAAAATGAAAAATTCTGGTACTCATTTTATAGAAGGCTGAGTATACTCAAAACTAGTCTTGACATAAACAGGAGAAGAAAAATATCCATCCCTTCATTGCTAAGATCAACCTGTTGTCTAGGTACGTTTGCTGTCTGAGCTATGTGGCCCATCAAATTAATTAAAAGTAAATTTAGTGTTATAAATTTATTTATTGACCTCCATCTGATGAAATGGTAACTGATGATATTATTCTCTATAATTAGAATTATCCTTGTTTTATAGCGGAACGTAAGCAGTCTTTGGGCTATGATTGGCATCCAGAATGCCTAAGGTGTGAAGAATGTGGAAAACGTTTGAATCCTGGCCAGCATGCTGAGGTATTAACATACTTATTTTAAACAATAAGATTTTCTTTGTTCTTTTTTTATGAAGCATTGCATTTCTAATAACTAGATTATGTAACAAGTGCATGATTAAATTCTAAACTATATTACAGTACGTATTTTGAGAAGTGCACTGTTTATAGCATTTTATCAGTCAGAAGGGGATATTAGGCCTGGTGAACCCCTTGATGCTTATCAGTAAGGTAGGCCATGTTCTGGTATTTGGTGTCGCTTTCTGCCTTCTGTTTATGCTCACTGTAGCCGAGTGGTTTAAAGGTTCATGCCTTGGTGCAGAGCTAAGAAATGTGTACATATTCATCCACATGGAAGAAGATATTTTCTCATGGATTTTCAACCAGTACTTTATAGAATTGTGAAGAATTGGGGTAGCTACAATAAGTTGCAACTATAGGTGAAAAAGCAGCTATAATGGCTGGAGACCTGACATGCTGACCACATTCACTTCTATATCTCGCTTTTTTCTCACCCTTTTCCTTTTTTCTCATTATCTCTGTAATTGGCATATATGGATGAAAGACCAGCAGCTGATTGATAGACTAGGCCTGTTGTGCCATTAATTTTTTATCCCTCCTTCTCGACATTTCATACACAACACATCTGCTTTACAAAAAAGCACATGTATACATTACAACGTATATAAGAGAGAAATTTGCATCTAGATCGGAACTTGCCCCAATAGCTCAGATGGTAGAGCATTGGCCTAGAAAGCCAAAGGTCCTGGGTTCGAGTCTCGGTCTGGGCAAAAATTTTTCTCTTCAAATACAATTTATCCTTTGGTGAGAAGTGGTAAATCAATAATAAAAACATCAATTGAAGCCCTACTGGCTTTATAAAGTAGTGTTTAAATTCTCGATAAATGTCTTCTTAAGTAAGAAGCTGCCATTTGCAGAGATAGAAGTAAAGGCTTCATAGCATTTGGTGCTGGGAATTACAACGTATATAAGAGAGAAATTTGCATCTAGATTGGAACTCGCCCCGATAGCTCAGATGGTAGAGCATTGGCCCAGAAAGCCAAAGGTCCCATGTTCGAGTCTCGGTCTGGGCGAAAATTTTTCTCTTCAAATATAACATTCATGCATGTTTCCATTTTATTATTAACTCCCCGGTGCTTCATACAGATACACAACATTCTATATAACGAGATTTGCTTAAATGGAATATAAATTGAAATATGATATGAGTACCTTGTCTTAGTAATTAAAACATTTTGTTTTTTCATTCTTACCTCTTAGAGTTGTTTTTGTTGAACATATGTTTCAGAGCTTCTTAGCCCCATCATCACCGATTACAGACTGAATTTTCTCATGTTGTCTGCCCTGATTCTTGATTCCTGCTCTCTTTGCATCTGGTCCAATGAATTTACTAATGAGGTTCCTTTCTGCGGGAATTTCAAAGTTCAATTCGTTGGACTAGAGGCAAAGAGAGCAGGAATCAAGAATCAGGGCCGACAACATGAGAAAATTCTGTCTGTAATCGTTGACGATGGGGCTAAGAAGCTCTGAAACATATGTTCGACAAAAACAACTCTTAAGAGGTAAGAATGAACAAACAAAATGTTTTAATAATTAAACAAACCTCTTAATTAATAAATTAATGAGTCATTTTAACATCTTACCTCATATTTCATGTTTTTCAAACACGGTAACTATAGTTTTCAAATGATCTTGTCATTCATTTTCAACCGCCATTATGAAAATGAATGACAAGATCATTTGAAAACTATAGTTACCGTTAAAATTCATCGGAGAACATATTGTTTAAACAACTCACCTCATAGGATTCATGCTTCCATGATATCGCGATTTCAAACATAATCATGTTCATCGTCAGCCATAACTCCGTGTTTGAAAAACATGAAATATGAGGTAAGATGTTAAAATGACCCATTAATTTATTAATTAAGAACCTCATAATGTGTTTCCCAATTTTAACTTTGAATAAGGAAAACCTCTTAATGTTACTTCCTATTGTATTTTAAAACCTTGTCATAGATTTACTGCATTTGAAAAAAACCTTCAGCCTAAAATAAAAGCACTGAACAAAATTTGTTGGTTCCTTCATTTCCAGCTTAATGGTAATGACTGGGATGTCAAGGAACATTATTAAATAAAATATTGCAGCATTTAGTTGGTTATGAAAAGATGGAGTCAGGATGGTGTTAAAAATGGTATTAAATTGCTGTTTCTGTATAATGTATATAAAATCTTATGACAGTCAAATATAATTACAGTGATAATAATGATGCTCCTTATTTGCAGCATAAAGGAGTTCCCTATTGTCATGTTCCATGCTATGGGGCTCTATTTGGACCACAGTTGTTCGGACATGGCACTCGTGTTGAATCTCATACCAGTTTTGGAAAAGTTGAAAACAGATCTGGAGGACCGAATATGCCAAGGTATGTTAGATAAGCAGCATTGTTCTTTAAAGATGTTTGCATGTTGAGTGACGATAAACAAAGCAGTGCTGCTACACCAGAGAAAATGAAAACAGGCATTTGCATTAAAGTGTTTGTGTTGGAGCAGCAATAAAAGCAAATATAAAAATAAAAGTGAAGTAAAATGAAATTTTAATTTTCTTCGCTCTTGTAGAACTAGAGATTATAACATTTTTTTTTGTCGTTGCACGCAAGTTCTTGTAATTGTCAACAAACTATTATAAATTATATTATTTTTAGTCTGATCATCTTACCTCAATATTAATGTTGATTTGTTCTTGGACATGTTTAAAAACAAATCAACATTAATGTTGAGGTAAGATGATCAGACCAAAAATAATATAATTAAAATAACCTCAAAATATCACTTCCTAAAATTAAATATTAATCACATCCTATAATTAAATATTAAACTATTATAATACTACCCTCAGGGGTCCTCATCTAGGGGATATGTGGATGGCGACCACAAGGTGCCCAAGCTGAGCAAAACATTTCTTCCACTTACTTGTGTTTTGCACTCTTTTAACTTTACTATCTAACCTCTCTTGGTTAACTCTTGTTTTTTCGACCCCGACGCTATTAGGGCATCCGAGGGCTAGGGAGTCTTTCCTTTCTTCCATTTCTTCTTTCCTTTATTTTCTTTTCTTGTCCAGAAAAGCCTGACCAGAGGCTATAAGATGGCAGCCCCATCACTGGTCTTGCCTTCCTTTGGCCAGCAACCAATCGAAGGGACTATTATTATGCTTTCAAGTCTTATACGAGAATTTCTCGGAGGGAAATTTTCTATAGGATCGTAACAGGCCTTGGTCTAATACTTGGAAGGAAGAAGAAGAAGAAATTTTAATACTAGATTAAGTAAGAAAATGGATATTGCTAAATTAATCAGTTGCATGTTTTTGCATGTAGCATCCGCAGGTTCTAACCTGGCCGAGGTCGATGGATTTTTTTAGGATAGAAAAATTCAAGGAGCAAGTCCTCTGGGAGGGACTTTAAGCCGTGAGTCCTGAGTTTGCAGATTTTCAGGCTCGTAAAAGATCCTTAAGCCTGAATAAAAAGGCCTCTAAACAAAATTTACCAACCTCAACATCCTAGTAATTCCTTAGTTGCCTGCTAGATGTTTCATTGACATCAGTATGTTGACCGTATGGCATTAATGACATCTATGGGCAAATAAGGTTACTAAATTAACTTGGTCTAGTAATGCCTAACAAAACAGAGGCTGTGGCTCAATATTGGGCCATTATAGATAGATTATGGAATCATAAATGTAAATCTCATCATAATAGATTTATATAGGATAAATTATGGGATGAGATGGCACTAGAAAATGAATAAATAAAAATAAATATCATCATAGTTGGAAAATGAATACAATAAAAATAAATCTCATCATAATGTATTTATTTTCGTTAAATTATGGGATGTGATGGCATTGGAAAATGAATTCAACACGTTAGTATAAAATATTTATTCTATAATTTATGTTTTATTGTTTGAAAATATCAAAATTTCATTAATAAATTAATGAGTCATTTTAACATCTTACCTCATATTTCATGTTTTATCAAACACACGGTAACTATAGTTTTCAAATGATCTTGTCATTCATTTTCAACCGCCATTATGACTACCGGATATTCGTTGGAATCTCCCTCTATAACGTTGCCATCTGGTGTTGATTTGACGAACTTTGAGATATCGTTGCCATCTGGTATTGATTTGTTGAACTTCGAGATGAGGTCACGTTCATCCGGAATGTCGAAATTCATAGATTTAAATTTGTTCTTCTGTATAAATATTTTCTCCCAAACTGTCAAGTCCAAAGGTTTTTCCAAATGTTTTAGAAGTTTAGCTTCTTTTTCAATTCTATGACCTTCCAACAAACTATGTGCTGCAATAGCTGATTTTTCAATTTCACCATTTTTAATATTTCTAAAGTGTTCCTTTGTGGGAGTGTCCAAATTTCTTTTTGTTTTTCCTATGTATACTTTATTGCAATCTCCACAATCAATTTGATAAATTCCAGATTTTTTTACTATCTGGGGTGTTCATTTTCTTATTGGTTATTAATAAGTTACCAAGGCTAAATTTATTTATCGGTGCCAATGTAATATTGAATTTCTTGAAAATTTTTTGAAATTTGTTATGTATTCCAGGATGATAAGTGATTTTCTTAAATTGTTTTCCTTTCTTTGAATCAGATTGCAGGGTAGTGTATTCTTTTAATCTTTTTTGTTGTCTGAATTTCTTCAATTTAGTTATAATTATTTCCTTTCCAAAACCATTTAAATTAGCTATGTCCAAAATGTGATTGTATTCTTTCTTAAAATCCTCTTCATTTAGTGGAACATTCAATAATCTATAGTTACCGTGTTTGATAAAACATGAAATATGAGGTAAGATGTTAAAATGACTCATTAATTTATTAATTAAGAACCTCATAATGTGTTTCCCAATTTTAACTTTGAATCAAAATTTCACTTTATTTATATAAGTTAACATATAATTATGACAATGTTTAAGGGATATTTACCAACCTCAACATCCTAGTAATTCCTTAGTTGCCTGCTAGATGTTTCATTGACATCAGTATGTCGACCGTATGGCATTAATGACATCTATGGGCAAATAAGGTTACTAAATTAACTTGGTCTAGTAACTCCTAACAAAACAGAGGCTGTGGCTCAATATTGGGCCATTATAGATAGATTATGGGATCGTAAATATAAATCTCATCATAATAGATTTATGTAGGATAAATTATGGGATGAGATGGCACTAGAAAATGAATAAATAAAAATAAATATCATCATAGTTGGAAAATGAATACAATAAAAATAAATCTCATCATAATGTATTTATTTTCATTAAATTATGGGATGTGATGGCATTGGAAAATGAATTCAACACGTTAGTATAAAATATTTATTCTATAATTTATGTATTATTGTTTGAAAATATCAAAATTTCACTTTATTTATATAAGTTAACATATAATTATGACAATGTTTAAGGGATATGAATAACATTACTTATTAATGTAACTTGGTAAAAGTTGGTGATTTTGAAATTAAATTAGAATACAAAAAAAAATTGTTAACATAAGGCATTCTTCTGTCATTATAGGTTTCCTATGGAAATGATTTCATTCCTTGGATAACAAATCATCTGTCTTATCATGTATGTTGTCCGAACTTTCTGCACTCATCCTCATATAGGGCCTAATCAAATTTTTTTTTCAGGAATTTTCTTAAATTCTTTACAAGTGATAAAATTCATATTTATCTCTCTTTTTATTTAGGGAATGTGAAGTATTTTCATTGTTACAATTTTGTATTATAAATAATTTGGCTAATGAACTTTAAAATATAATCTCTTTTTTCAGAATTGTACATCTTACTATTTACTTGTATGTGGACGGAAACCATGCAGACAAAAAAAAAAAACTTGTGAATGTAAATAAGCTCTAGTGAGAAGAATATGAACTAGAAAATAAATTCTCTGTTTCTTCTGTCAAATCATGAATGTTAAAAGTTTCTCCACCCATCCTCATATAGGGCCTAATCAATTTTTTTTCTGGATATTTTCTTAAATTCTTGTACAAGTGACAAAATTTGCCATATATACCTCTCTTTTTATTTAGGGGATGTGAACAGTATTTTTGTTATCAAATGGTACAATAATTTAGTTGTGTACATTAATTTACTTATTTCAATCATAGTAACAGCTTTATCTTCTTAATATTATTTAGTATTTTTGTTGTTTACAATTATTTTAATTTACAAATAATTTGGCTAATGAACTTTCAAAAACCATCTCTTCTTCAGAATCGTACATCTTACAAAATACATGTATGTGGATGGAAACCACGTAGACAAAAAAAAGCATGTGAACATAAATATGCTCTAGTGAGAGGAATATGAATTAAAAAATATACTCTCTGTTCTGTAACTGTTCACTTTCCTCATTTTTATTGCCACTCTAACATGAACACCCTGCTTTGTTCATGAAATAATAGCGAGTATGTGCTCATTCACTTATCATTTATCAACATGTACATGACTGGTGGTTTATTTTAGGAAGTAACATTTTGAGGTTCTTTTAATCAAGTTTTTGTGAGAATGGGAACATCTTGCCTCATCAATATTGGTTCAGTTTGAACATGTTTCGATATAGTCTTCTATATCATCGTCAGCTTGCCCAGACTCATTAATGTTGGTTCAGTTTGAACATGTTTCGATAAAATCTTCTATATCATCGTCAGCTTGCCCAGACTCATTAATGTTGGTTCAGTTTGAACATGTTTCGATATAATCTTCTATATCATCGTCAGCTTGCCCAGACTCAGTCTCGAAACATATTCAAGCTGAACCAACATTAATTTGAGGTAAGATGTTCCCATTCTCACAAAAACTTGATGTACACCCTTCTTCGCTCATGAAATAACAGTGAGTATGTGCTTGTTCACTTATCATTTATTGTTGCTCCAAAATGCATGCATCCTGAGGACGATGTTTATTTATAATATATTAAGAATGTCTTTAACATCTTGTGCTATGATTTTCCAATATTGTTTTTAATTTAGTGAACTGTCTTTATTGAAATTTTAAACTGATTATTTGATTTTTTAGTCCTCTAAATTGTTCATTAACCATTTATGAACCAAGGATCTTCTGTTTTATTATTTGTGTTCCAAGCTAACCCAAATAGAATATAGTTAAACAGTGTACTCAACCATTTATTTTCATAAATGTAAAATTTATTTGAAAAAGCTAACACCAATTGAGTTGTAATATTTGTTGGAAACACACCTAAACTCCACTTTACTATTATTTACCTTAAAACATTTTTCAGGAGATCTTACTCCTAATGTTAATATTATTCGTTTTTAAACATCTTAATGATGGACAAATTATATTTGAAAAGAAAAATATATGCCTAGACTGGGGTTTGAACCCAGGACCTTTGACTCGCTATGTCAATGCTCTTCCATTGAGCTACCTAGGCCTCCAATCTAAACGCATATTTTTCTCTTATATATAGTTAATTCCCTAACCCCAAATGCTACGAGCCGTTGTTATGATTTTTGCAAATGGCGGCTTCTTTATTAAGAAGACTTTTTATTGGGAATTTAAACATTACTTATAAAGCCAGTAGAGCTTCTTTCAATGTTAATATTATTTGTTTTTAAACATCTTAATGATGGACAAATTGTATTTGAAAATATTAACATTGAAAGAAATACTACTGGCTTTATAAGTAATGTTTAAATTCCTAATAAAAAGTCTTCTTAATAAAGAAGCCGCCATTTGCAAAAATCGTAGCAACGGCTCGTAGCATTTGGGGTTAGGGAATTAACTATATATAAGAGAAAAATACGCATTTAGATTGGAGGCCTAGGTAGCTCAGATGGAAGAGCATTGGCATAGAGAGTCAAAGATCCTGGGTTCAAACCCCAATCTAGGCGTATATTTTTCTTTTCAAATATGATCTTACTCCTATCTTCAACTATTTCCAACGGTCTTGACAACCCCATGATGTGACACATTCAGTTCCCTAGTGGTTGTTTTATGTACAGATGGGATATCAAATTTCATTAGTTTTTAGTAGCAATACGCTACATGCCAGAAGGTTGGGGATTTGAGTCCTGGTGGAGGTAATGATTTTTAAATGGGTGTAAACCTTCTTGTGGCACCATGGCCCCTGGGGTTGACTCATCCTCTAATGAAAATGAGTACCTGACTCTTGTTCTGGGGGTAAAGGCAATTGTCATGCAGGGCTGATGACCCGGTTGATATCTCATACTGATTGTCTAGAAAGGTACCCCAAGAGTCTCCTAAGGCCTGCTGTGGGATTACTTTACCTTTACTTTTATATGAACTGTATAAAACTATGCATTTTGAATATTTTACCAAGATTTGCAAACTTTATTGTCATGAATTGTTGTGATAAGTAAATAAATCACTTTTTTACTGTTACAGGACCCATTTGGAATCTAAGTTGAAAGTTTTCAACCAGTTTTATGATGGTAGGAGTGGAGAAATAAGAAGTAGGGAGGTGTGTATTAAATTGTTTTTTGTAAGATCATGAGGTTTTATCTTGAAAAGAAGTGAGGGAACTTGATTGAAAATAGTTGTAGATTGTATGCTATTGGTGTTACTGGTATTGATTTTTATTTCCTATTCCAGGTTAATGGTCGTTTGGTTTTAGAAGGTGCTCTGAGAATTCATTGGGGTGTTTTAGGAATGATCCACCTTAAAGAAGATGATGATCAGCGAACTGTTGTTACCATAAGAAAACGAAATTCATGTAGGAGTGGAATTTTTAATGGTGTTGATTTTGAGGTAATTGTTTTCATTAATAAAAATTAATTAAACGAGTCGTATCTCACCTCATACTTCGTGTTCTTCAAGCATGGAAACTGCAGTTTTCAAGAGAAATCCCTCCCATCTTCAGCAATCATTTATGACTGTCAAATTTCAGTCTACATCTTCAAAGTTGCTATCAGGTGTTGACTTGATGAACTTTGAGATCAAAAAAGAATTTAGGCACTTGCACAAAAGAACACTTTATGTAGAGATTAGGGTGTAAGGACGTCCTAAGGTCATAAGATACTAAAATAGTAATTAAAGAAAATATATATATATATATATATATATATGTAATGCTAAAAATTGCAATTTCAAGTCATATTCATGAACTGGCCTAAATAAACCGGATATAGATAAGAATGTCAAAACTATATTGGAAACTAATGGAAAACACATACTCAGTAATCAGATTTGCCTTTGGCAATAAAGGTCTAAATTCACAACTCTATCAAAACATACAGTTAGAAGAGAGAAGGTTCTGGAATCATTCAGATTAGAGATAGTGGCTCTAGGCTAGGAAAGTTGGTTTTTCATAATTAATTTGGAACGTAAAGTAGGGGAAAATGGATATTTAAGCTAGGCAGTTAGGCCCTAAGTGAGAAGAAGGTGAGAGACACAAGTGCTGCTCATCTGAACATGGTTTTCTCTGTCCCCTTATGTAAGTGTACATACTAATTACTAAGTTTTTTGTTAGGTGGAATTGCACATGATCATTTAGTTATCATAAGTAATGCCACGAGTGATTTCCAATTTATCGATAATTTGGAAATCAAGAGTGGCATTGGTTAGGACTATTTAATGAATAAAATTAAGCTGTTTACTCACAAATCATTATTTAACTGTAGTTATTTTAAAATATTTATATATTTAATGTAAACGGCGATGTTTGAAAACAAATGAGAAACGATAGGTACGCTTCATCTGCTTCTTTTGTTTATCACTGCAACCTGATCATAGTATTTATTGCTAAAGGAACACAATATTGTAAGAATGCTCTCTAGTGGAGAAAAAATGAAACACATCAAACTGTATATTAATTCATTTCTTATGTCGTCTGATGTAAATATGACAATTATATTTTTCTGGATTGTTATCTGGGAAAAAATACAGTTAAGAAAGTGCAAACAGTGGTTTCTTTTTTTGGTGGTATAATCAATTGCTACAAATGTTTTTATATTAACTCCCGCATGCGGCATGTGTTGACATTCATGCACTATATATACAATCTGGTAGCCGTATTTCTCATAGGCTCTGTCACTGCAAAATAATGGGAAAACTGCAGTTTTCATGTTTGAAGAACACAAAGTATGAAGGTGAGATACGACTCATTTAATTAATTTTTATTAATTGAAAACCTCAATGTTATTTCCCATAATTAATTTATGAATAATTTTTGTAATAAATGGGAATGATGAATACCATGTGACTCCCCTGTGTGTATACTAGCCAGAATAATTCAATTAACTTTAATTCTTTGAAGCTATCATCCCCAGATTAATTTATTATAGTAAATGTGTTTGTTTCCAGGATGGAATGAACATTACAGCTGGAAAATTAATTAATTAAATTACAAAATGAAAGTAATGATGGACTTTTAGGTAGAATTCCTAAAATAAGTAATGAGGACTTTTTTAGTGTTGCTTCTTTAGGGACCAAATGTAGTCTGCTTGAACTGTGTGGTTTACTGTAATGTATTTAACAGACTGATTTTATTGTTATATTTTATAGGTTTCAAGTTTAAATAATATAAATACAGTTGATGATGATCCTAGTGAAAGCAGTAAGGAATGTGAAGACATCACTTCAACTGATGAAACGTGTAGTATAGAAAGTACAAGTACGACGCTATCAGATAATAAGCTGAAATCTCTGACTTTACCTCACAAATTGGATATTAAAAATATCAATTGGGATGAATTAGATGATTTGTTACAGGTTAGAGACTTTCCTTCTTTTATTCATTAGTAAATAGTCAATCATTTTTGTCTTTTTGTGAAAACATTTCCGTTCAAAAACAATTTTTTTCTTTAATTCTATTCTTCTGTATCTTTGTTTTACTGTATAAATATGACAGGTATTATTAAATTGTTGTAGAATTTTAACTTAGAACTTCTTTTGTAAATAATTAAGACATTTTGTGTGTACATTCTTACCTCTTGTTTGACAAAAACAACCATAAGTGGTAAGAATGTACCGACAATATGTCTTAATTATTAAACAAGCCTGTTAATTAATAGTGAGTGGAGAACATATTTTTATCGACTCACCTCATATGATTTCAAATTTCTTTGATACTGACAGTTTCAGATAATATCATGTTCTTCTTCAGTCATGGCTTCCACTGATGAAATTCTGTGATTGTTGATTTCTCTAATGACATCACCTCTTGTGCTGCCATCTTTCGTTGGGATTATAAACTTTGTAATTAAATTTTTATCCACCAGAATATCGAAATTCATAGAAGCCATGACTGAAGAAGGACATGATATTGTCTGAAACCATCGGTATCAAAGAAATTTTGAAATCATATGAGGTGAGTCGATAAAAATATGTTCTCCATTCACTATTAATGATATAACCTCATAATGTTTACTTCCCAATATTCTTTTAAATAAAACGTGTTAATGTTACTTCCTATTGTATTTTAAAATAAATTCTTTTGTAAATTTTGTTTAGTTGTTTCTTGACTCACCTCATACTTCTTAACTCCCTCGCATATCTAGATTTCGTCACTGTATTTGTGACATTCTCAATGCTGTTCACGTTCACAACTTCTTTTGTAAATTTTAATCATCATTTTTCCATTTGTTAGTCCTAGAAGAACAGTTATGGTCTGAAATGAAATGCTAGTGTTCTCTCTTATAGAGATCGCCTTCAAGCTTTTTTCCTAACCCTTGAAACTTGGGAGTGGAGTATCATTGATTCAGATGTGGTAGTAGTACAACTTCTTTCTGTTAGATGTCTACTTTTCGAACCTTTATAAATGTGAGTTTTTCAAGCTAGTGGAGGCTCGAAGCCTGAGATATGTGCTTTGACAGTCTTAATTAGTTGAATCATTCTCTTTATAAATGAACGTTGACGTAACATGTGTGAATGTTATTAATTAAGATAATGAGTGATCTCAACAAACAAGTATTAACAATAGTTTATTGATATTATAATAATTCTATTATCAACTTTTTCCATGTGCTAATTCAGTTTATTTGCCTAAATTACAAAAAAATGTATCCCATAAAATATTTATGGAATATATTTTGCAGGAAAACACCAGTGTTAATAATAAATTGAATTAGAAAATTATTAAGATTAATATTAATCCCATCAAAATTTTTATTAATTCCTTACAAAATTATATTTCATTTGGTACGTTGTGTTCTACAGTATTATGTTTCATAACCATTTATTTGTTTGCTTGTATATTGGATATTATATCAAATTTACACTCTCTTATAATTTTTTAGGATGATAATTTGGACTTAAGCAATATCTTTGCACAACCATATTATACAGACAAAAGTATGTTTTTTGCAGACTTACTGTAAATTACATATCATATTAGTTACTTGTAGGCTTCACAGGAGGTAATGGACATGGAAGTATGTTACAAGTATGAAATTTTAATAGATTTTGTGATTGATTAGTTTATACCCAGATTTTCTATAAAAATATTATTAGTTATCTTTTGCATAATAGAATAGTTAATTGCTGTGGGGTAACATTGTTGTCTCGTACTTAGTGGGCCTGGATTAGTTGCCTGGTCGGGATAGGTTGTACATAAATGGTGTGAGTAGTGATATCTATTAAGGAAGAATATTTTTTATCACTCACCTCATATTGTTCTTCTTATTTGATTATAAACTAGTTTCGGAACATAATTTCTGTTCCATCCTCAGTATCGTCACGACGATGGAACAGAAATTATGTTCCAAAACTAGTTTATAATCAAATAAGAACAATATGAGGTGAGTGATAAAAAATATTCTTCCTTAATGAATATACCTCATAGTGAGAATTCCTAAAATAAGTAAGTAGTGATATCTATATTTGAAAAGAAAAATATACACCTAGACTGGGGTTTGAACCCAGGACCTTTGACTTTCTATGTCAATGCTCTTCCATCTGAGCCACCTAGGGCTCAGATGGAAGAGCATTGACATAGAAAGTCAAAGGTCCTGGGTTTGAACCCCAGTCTAGGTGTATATTTTTCTTTTCAAATATAATTTGTCCATCATTAAGATGTTTAAAAACGAATAATATTAACAGTGATATCTATATCTACTCTTATTACTATTTATTTTCCACTATTATATTTACTATTGCTCAAATCATGCCCTTCGTGGATTATCAATGAATTCTCTCTAATCACAATATTCAAACTCCACGGGCATCTATCATAACTACTAAAATGTAGGATTATAGCTTTCCCATGATTCATTCAACTTTAATATATTAATAAATCAAAATTGCAACAACAAATTGAAGGGAGAACTGATAAACAATACTGAACATAACAAAGCAGAGAGTCTATGCGCTGGGCCCGATATTACGTAGACATGCTTCTTTTCCTAAATTATAAACATCTACTAGCTTCAAACATATTGAACACATTGACTTTAAATGCTTAAACTGATTTATCGTAATTCTAACTTAGTGCCTTAACCACTATGCTACAGCGTGCCCCGGGGGAAGGGTATATTCAGGAAAGACATGAAATGGGAAGGAGGCACAGATCACAGCAACGAACAACAACTAAGTCACGGCAACATAGATGAAAAAACATGCTGCACAATACAAGGTTTCCTGGATGATAAGTAGGGTCTGCCATTATCTTACATCATATTTTGTTTCTTGTAAGACATGTTTCAAAGCATCCTTTGCTCCATCTTTAATTGGTACACAACATATTTATTAAGTAGAACCTATTATGTTACTTTCTATTGTATTTTCCTGGATGTTTTTTGAAGTTTTCCCTCACCTGTTAGCAAATGTTGGGAAATGTTACGATCTTATTGTTCCCGAATACCATTTGGCCTAATAACCATCCTGTCATATTCATCTTATTTAATATGAATGGTATATCTCATCTTAAATATTCGTGCTGTCTCAAGGGTGGCCTCCCATTGAGCTAATCCTTCATTCTGGGAGGGCCTCCATGTCCTTGTTTATTAAAAAAGTTTGTATATGATTCAAAGTTTAAACATTTTCTTCTGACAGGTCATGTCATTGTAAGGTCTGGGTAGCATGGGACATGTGTTAAAACCTTAAAAGTAAATTTTTCTTTACAAGTTTCACTTTACTTGGTTAATCCATGTTTTTCACGGTCTTCCTCGTGATCATTTTCTTTGTATCTTGAGATTTAAGAATCTCTATGGTAATTATCTCTTTTCCATTCTTTTCAGAGAGTTGTTTTCCTTTCATTTTAAAATTTATAATACCCTGTGATAGTTTTCTCTTTTATTATGCCCAAAACATTTTAACCTATTTTTATTTGTGTGTTTTACTTTTTTTTTTATCTTTTACTGTCTGCCTAATTTGTCATTACTTATACTATTTTTTATTTATCATTCCATATAGGAATTTCTTTATCTTTGAATGTGCTTGATTCCTTCTTAGTTTATTTTGAAGTTTCAGATGCATTTTATATATTAAATTTGGGAATTTTTAACATTATGAGGTTCAATTAATAATAATTAAATGAATCGTGATTTTTTCTTACCTCATACATCTATGTTTCTTTAAACACAGCACTGCAGTATCGGCTACACTTTGTCGTCATCGTCAGCTGTTTTCATGACTGTCAATTTTTTCTCCTTTTTGCCGGTAATTATCTAGACTGCCATCTGGTGTTCTTTTGAAGGAATTCCTCTTCAAACTGCCATCTGGTGTTATTTTGAATGAATCATTTCCTAAACTGCTATCTGTTGATTACAAAGTTCTTCAAAAATACAACAGATAGCAGTTTAGGAAATGATTCATTCAAAATAACACCAGATGGCAGTTTGAAGAGGAATTCCTTCAAAAGAACACCAGATGGCAGTCTAGATAATTACCGGCAAAAAGGAGAAAAAATTGACAGTCGTGAAAACAGCTGACGATGACGACAAAGTGTCGCCGATACTGCAGTGCTGTGTTTAAAGAAACATAGATGTATGAGGTAAGAAAAAATCACGATTCATTTAATTATTATTTCAGATGCATAATTATGTTAAAAATGATTTGAAATACATTTTTATACATTGGCATTTTACTCTGCACTTTGAAATAATAGATAAATATTCTGTTTTCAAAGGTCGAGCGGAAGGTTGATGAAGCAGATAAGTTATACCAAACAATGCCAGTGAGCTTACCTAGCATTTCTAATCAGTCAAGTATTGATCAGTCAGAAGAACCCACTCGTGGACTGTCTACACAGTCTAGTCTTGATGCTACAGACAGTGTTGTGAGTGAGGAGAGTGATGATCCAAAGAGCAATGGTTGTGGTCAAGAAATTAGTGCAAAGGACAGTACTAATAAACCTTGTGATGAACATGGTACTTGGGAGAAAAATTTGAATCGTTCTATGAGTGGACCAGATTGTTTAGAACGAAACCGAGACAAGAATATAGGAGATGATGGCAAAGATAAAATTACGTTTGACTCTGAGGGATCAGATGAGTATGAAGAACAGTTTGAAAGAAGCTTAAGTGCAATTGAAGATACAAATAATATAGAAGGAGTCGTTGTGAGAAGGGCAGCTAAAACTGGCTCAACGGCCATTAGACGACGGCCTGGAAAAAGGCGATCTAGGACAAAATTGAAAAGAAGATGTTCTATTAATGGTCACTTCTACAATCGTGAGACAAGCTTCTTTACACCACCACATGGAAGTCAAATGAGTGTTTGGGTTACCTCATTGGTTAATACGCAGGAAGTTATCAATTTATTATTGGAGAAGTATAAAGTTGACAGCAAACCAATGAACTTTGCACTCTTCATAGTCAGGGATAATGGAGGTAAGTTGGTATTAATATTATAATAAATAAATATCATTCTGACAGCAGTTACCCAGTTATTAATAATAATTTCAGATATATGTTAATAATTAATAGAGAATCGACCTTCCGAAAGGAGGATGTTGATCGAATTAACAAACCTGCAATACGACTAAATTTAGAATTAATGGTCGATAGATCCTCTGATAGGTCGCTGGGATTTTTATGTCTAGAAAGAATTTGTAGAACACTTTGGTAACTATAAGTAAGTTTTATTACAAATACTTTGATTGAATTGACATTAAATAACTAATGTATTCAGTCAGAACATTCAGATTCCTTCAACGAGGGACCACGAGGCTTTCAAAGCCTGGGCCTACAAGCAATGCCGTTGTCGTAGACAGCTTAGTTAGCAACAAGCGAGGTATTCAACCTCCAACAACATACAAGACCAATGCCCTCGATTGCCTGGTTAACACTGAGAGGTATTCAGACCTCTAACAAAACACAACCGTAACCCTAAACGGCTTCAAATGCACTGAGAGGTATTCAAACCTCTATGATCAAACAAGACCATCGACCTAGATGGCCAGGCACACACTGAGAGGTGTTTAGACCCCTTAAAAGGACCGTTGCTGTTAACGGCCTGAAGCACACTGAGAGCGAGTCACATGTGGACATGCTAGACCTGGTCACAGCACCGACAATGTTGGCAGCCGTGATAAAAGCTGAGCAAACAATTTGACCAACATAACATGGCGGGTGTTATATTCAGGTGACTCCAAGTGGAGACAAAGTGAACTAGATCGGTAGTCGATGCAGATCATGCCAAATATGACTGAGCCAGCCGCACTGGCAAAACTGATGTGACACATGTCACAACAGGGGACATGATATGATGATGATGATGATGAGGAAGCAACACTATGAGGTAACATGTACTAAAACTGAATTGTAAATATAACTTATAAAATTATTTTCTTACTTGGATATATTTTGGAGACTATTGTTCCCATTCTTAACTGCATTCTGAATGAATCAATTTAGTCAGAATCTAGATGATATTGGGGATGACGATTTCTGAAACATGTCCAGGTGAGAAAATGTATCATATAAGATGATAGGAATCTAGTTAAAAATTATCTCTATATCATGTCCAGGTGACAAAATTAATTTTATGATTAATTATATTTGTGTTGTGTTTTTGACTCACCTCATATTTCTTGATTTTTATGCAGACCTAGGTTTTTGTCGCTAAACTTTGTGACATTCTCGATGCCACACAATTTTATGAGTTGGGAGTAGGGATAATGGTCTCCAAACCCCCAAGAAAATTAATTTTAATGAGGTTAGGTATATATTTCAAATTCAGTTTTAATAATATATTTCATCGAGAGATTGAATCGGGAATATGCACCTCATCTCATATTTTTCTCATCTGGGACATATTTTGATGGACATCTCCACCATCATCAGCCAGAAGCTGACAGTCTGTTCTGGTTGATAATGGGATGATCTTTTCATAGTAACTGATTCAATTAATCATTGTAGGAAATTGATAAGTGGAATAATGCAAGGATGGTCCACTGCTGTGGTCTCGAGGTAGCGTGCTGCCTTGTCATGCAGCGGACCCAGGTTCGATCCCCAGTCGGGACAATTTTTCTGGGTGAGGTTTCTATCGGGGTTTTCCCTCACCTGTAAGACAAATGTCAGGAAAACTTTAAGGCCCAAATGGTTCCCGAAATCATATGGCCATCGCAATCATCATCATCATCATTCATATTCATCTTAGATTAAGCTTAGAATTAGGGACTCCTGGCACACCATTATCATCACCACCACCATCATCATCATCAGGGCAACGTAACCCAACCTTCCAGGCGCCCCAACCTCAGAAGTGGTTTACAAGTATGGCCATGCTAGGAGAGAACATCAGGAATGTTGAAAGACAACCTGGGGCATTTACAAAAAAAATAATGCAAGGATGAATAATTGGGTAACACTGTTATTTCCTTCTTACCTGGATATTAAAATCTTGAATGCCTAGAAGAATAATAAACCATAACTAACTCAGTCACTGGCACTATCAAACCCAAAGTTTTGTAGTTTTATGGTCATGCAGACATAAACTTTCCATACATCCGTATTGTGATATCATGGTTTCCAAACATTCCTTTTACAGATGTTTTCATTATTAATTTAACACTTCTCACTGAAGGATAAATTAAACTTGAAGAGAAAAATATTCACCCAGACCAAGACTCAAACCTGGGACCTTTGGTTTTCCTTACCAAATGCTCTACCAACTGAGCTACCGGGGTGAGTTCCAATCTAGATGCAAATTTTTCTCTTATATATATTGTAATTCCCGCGCACCAAATGCTTGAAGCCTTGGCTTCTATCTATGCAAATGGTGGCTTCTTAGTTAAGAAGACTTATTGGGAATTTAAACACTACTTTTAAAAGCCAGTAGGGCTTCTATTGATGTTTTCATTTGCATAGATAGAAGCCAAGGCTTCATACATTTGGTGCGCAGGAATTACAACGTATATAAGAGAATCTAGATTGGAACTCACCTTGGTAGCTCAGTTGGTAGAGCATTTGGTATGGAAAACCAAAGGTTCCAGGTTCGAGTCTCAGTATGGGCGAAAATTTTTCTCTTCGAATTAAATTTATCCTTCAGTGAGAAGTGTTAAATTAATAATGAAAATATCAATAGAAGCCCTACTGGCTTTTAAAAGTAGTGTTTAAATTCTCAATAAATGTCTTCCTAACTAAGAAGCACCATTTGCATAGATAGAAGCCAAGGCTTCAAGAATTTGGTGCATGGGAATTACAACGTATATAAGAGAAAAATTTGTTTCTAGATTGGAACTCGCCCTGGTAGAGCATTTGGTATGGAAAATCAAAGGTCTCGGATTCGAGTCTCGGTCTGGGCAAAAATTTTTCTCTTCAAATTTAATTCCTTTTACAATTCATCTCCTGACTACCTTCTCCTGGCCACCTAACTTCCTGTAAAGCGACTATATCCAAGGGCAATTTATCTAGTTCCCGCGTTAATATCTCTAGTGCCCCGCTATTGTATAAAGTCCTAACATTCCATGTTCCTAGGAACATGTCCCTGTGTTTGAGCCTTTGGCATGGGTTCCCTGAAGTAGTCCCTGCCCGGAGAACCGAATGGGGGACTATTTGACCTCCGGAAAATTTTACCCCAGTTGAACCCATGTCCGCATTTCTTGACGGTTCTATTTTTACGGTGAAAGATCGTCACTCTTTCGACCAAGGTACTTTTTTCGTCTGGCTTATCACCTTCGACCAGTCCGGCATGGGTAACCCTATCTGGAAATGCATGCTATTATGCATTGCAGAGACTCTTGATGTCCCAACTCCTTTCAAAAAATGTTAAACTGAAAATATATAAAACTATTATTCTACCAGTTATATTATATGGGTGCGAAACATTGGACTCTTACTTTAAGAGAGGAAAGGAGATTACAAGTATTTGAGAATAAAGTACTTAGGAAAATTTTTGGACCAAAGATAGATGAACAGACAGGTGAATGGAGAAGACTACATAACAATGAACTACATGGTCTTTATAGGAAGCCAGATATAATAAGAACAGTTAAGTCTCGTAGACTGCGATGGGCAGGACATGTTGCACGTATGGGGAATGAAAGACTTGCATGGAAGCTTCTTGTAGGAAAGCCAGAGGGAAAACGCCCAGTTGGTAGACCAAGAATGAGGTGGGAGAATAACATTAACTATGATTTGAGGGAAGTAGATTATACAGGGAATGATTGGAAAGCATTAGCTCAGGATAGGGATGTATGGAGAGCTTATGTCCGTGCGGCCATGAACCTACGGGTTCGATAGTGCCAGTGAGTAAGTAAGTAAGTATTCATCTCCTTCAAATCATGGTTAATTTTATTCTCCCATTTCATTCTTTATTTACTCTTTTCCTCTGACTCTCCTACTAGAAGTTTCTACACTTCTTTTTCATTCCCCATATGTGTAACATGTCCTCTCCATCATAATCTAAGACACTTAACCGTTCGTGTTACATGAGATTTCCTGTAAAGTTTATGTAGCTCACTAATAAGTAATTTTCTCCATTTATCTGTTTGTTTCTTTTTGGTCCATAAGTTTTCCTAAGCATTTCATTCTCAATTACTCATATAGGGGAGAGTCGGATGGTATTGAACATATAAGATCATTTGGCCCTAACTTTTCCTGGGAATCAGAAAATAATTTTGTATTGTAATTAATATATATATTTGATCACTTTCTAAACCCCCGTTTTAAACATTATGCAATTTTTTAAATACAATGAACATTATATCAAATTTAAATAATTGTTATTTTTTTGTATATCTGAAAACTGGAGAGTGGTATCGGACAGTCAATATTTTTAACAGAATCTTACAGAATAACTATTTACAACACACATTTACTTATATTTAACACATCTACACGTATCACACTTATAAAATAAAGCGTCCCCTTCAAGATTTGCACAATTTTCATGAGCCCAAAAATTACAAACACTGCATTGAATCCAATCTTCATCGAAGTTCTCTCCACAAATTATGCAGTCAGTCTTTGTGTCGTCTTCAGTATTTTTATTGAATTTTAAGGTCTTTCTTGCAGTATTTTCCTTTTTGTTCTAGGATTTTCCCTTCTTTATGCCATCTTTATCAGACAGGCGGGCTCGCTTTTCCTCCTATTGCTCCTTAAATGGAGTTGAAGTCAAAATTTTTCTCTGTTCTCGACATCTTTTTCTGGCATTTAATTTTTCTCTTGCACTGCTTAAGCAGGGGTGAGATCTTCTCTAGTAATGTCTTTGACGTAGAGGGCCTGTCGTTGATTGATTTTGCTTTGACTGTAAGGGGTGAAGGAATCTCTAGCACAGTAGATGATGCAGAGAATTCAGCTTGAGAAGGAAGTGGAGAAATTGATTGACGGACTTGATTAGGAGGTTCAAGTGTGGCTTGAGGAAGAGGAGGTGTGGGATCTTGAATTAAAGACTGAGGTTCGGTTACAGATGGGTCAAAATCCTTATCATTGAAGATATTGGGATTGAAAAGACATATCCCCGTACACTCGAAAGCAGATTTGGCAAGATCCATGCGACAGATCTTACTTAATAAATGCTTAGTTAACAAGGCCTGCAATATCTTTCAGATCTTTTCAATTTCGGATAAAACTTCATCCAAGATGCGCATGCATCATCATATGCATCTTTGAAGGGCTTCATCACTGCCCTGTCAAGTGGCTGCAACTTGTGTGTTGTGTGAGGTGGAAGGCTCAACATATGAACACGTTTGGCAAATGTAATAACATCTAAGTCCTTATGACTAATGTGGCCATCCACAATCAAAAGAATTGGACATTGTTCAGATGGATTTGTTCTCTGAACAAAATTTTTCATCCATTTCAGAAAGCCTTCTTTTGTTATCCACCCACTAGGTTGGGTATCAAAACAACTTCCTGCTGGTGCATCCTTGCATAATTCGGCATCTATTCATACTCGAGGAAAGACAAATAGCAGAGAAATAAACTGGTCCCCAGAAGCATTAACTGTGAGAAGAACAGTTATATTTTTTCCTCTTTCTCCAGAAGTCAGTTTTCCTACTTGTTTCTTCCGCTTAACCGATAAAACTTAAACTTTTGTTTTTATGCACTCCAGACACACCAGTCTCATCGGCATTGAAGATTCATGACGGACTGAATGAATATTGCATCATTAAGTCGCCAAGTTTATAAAAAAATTTGCCTAATTGCTCCCTGTTAAAACCTTCGGCTCTTTGTAAACTGGTAGATTCAGCTGTTTTCAAACTAAAATCCTGATGTCTCCGCATAAAATTGTAGTAGAAATCTTTCCCTGCCATCATTTTAGTTTTATTAAATCGATGATCTATTCTTAATTCTTCAGCAAATTGATAGGCCAGTCGTAAAAACTCTGCTTTGCTGAGTGGCATGAATTGACTGTCAAGATTTTTAATGTGGCTATATAAATCAGCCTCCTGTTGGTCTGTAAATGTTCCCTATATTAGCTGTACAAGATTTCAAGGGAATCTCCTTTCCTGTGTCAGTTGCTTTTATTCTGTCTCCCAGTGTACTTTTAGGGACTGAAAAATGGTGACTAGCCTCTCTAATAGACATTTTCTTGCTCCTGACATGTTGTACAGCTAGTACCATGTTGGATTCATCCCAGTTGCCTCGTATTTTACCCATATTTACCTAAAACAAAGGAAGTTCCATCAGTATCAATAACAAAATAGTCAGGGCTGTCCGATACCACCCGAATGACGTGGTAGTGAAAAATATTTATTGAAAAGAAAACTTTTGAAAACTGAGATAATATAAACCTATAGATGATTAGATTAATATACACTGATTCTAGTAGTGAATATAAATTCCATGCTTACTTACTTGTTTAGCTGTAGTTCTTTGTTAAATATAACTCCGTACCAGTTGAAACACACACAAAAACAAAAATCACAACTATTCGCAAACAAAGCTTCCTGCAGAATGTGTGAACAAAACATGTGCTTCTAACACACAAAGGCATCTTTTAGTCACCAAGGAGGTGGTGCCACCTGTTTACATTTTGAGAAACTATGACCAGCCGATGTCCGTTACCATCCGACTCTCCCCTAATCGTTTGCCTTTCTTTAAGTTGGAGATCATGTTTTGAATCTATATTAGAAAACTAGAAGAGTTTTCTTTAAAATGTTTGTTATTAAATTACAGAACAGCGTCGTTTGCGGGATGATGAGTACCCGTTGTTAGTACGTGTGATGTTGGGACCGCATGAAGATGTAGCTAAGTTGTTTTTAATGGATCGTCAAAACACAGAGGAAATTAGTAATGAGGTGGCACAGTTCCTGAATTTGAGCATAGCTGAGTGTCGTGCAATTTTGGAAAGGTACCAGGAAGAGGAAGAACGTGAAACCAAGAGAGTTCGGTTAAAGTATGTTTTGATTTAATGAATTTTTCTTTTAAAGTAATATGTATATATATGTATAAACATTGTTATGGCCTTGAGCAGAGTTCACGCACTTAGTAAGTTAAGTTTTCGGAGGACCACTAAATAATATGTTCTTCTGTAGATTTTATCATAAATAAACATTAATTATATAAAGGATGTGTAGGATTTATTAAGCGAACTGTAGGATATCACTACAGCAAACTCCCGATTATCAGTGTGCATATTATCCGGTTTGCAGATTATCTGGGCATGACTCTTTTTTACTGTATTTTTTTAAAAATGAAGATAAATACTGTGCTGTATTTTGTATTGTTATGAAAAAATTATTTATTTTTAAACGTGCTGTTGTGAACTGTGCTTAGAAACTAGCACAATAGAGTAACCTTCACTTAAAACCCCCTTCCCTGACGCATTTAACGGTACCAACCAACATTCTGAGAATACAATACAATTTTTGAAATTTCTGTTGTGCGAGTCACTGAAAGTTTATATTTGAAGAGAAAAATTTTCACCGAGACTCGAACCCGGGACCTTTGGCTTTCCGGGCCAAATACTCTCCAACTGAGCCACCGAGGCGAGTTGCGATCTAGATGCAAATTTTTTCTCTTTATACGTTGTAATTCCCTCGTGCCAAATGCTTTGAAACCATTGCTTCTATCTTTGCATAAAATTAATAATAAAAACATCACTGAAAGTTTGTTAGAAATTAAAACCACATATATGCTATGACAGTGGGTTTATTGCTGGTTACTAGTGTGGTTATCGCTGATTATTTGTGTTGTTATCGCTGGTTATAAGTGTGGTTATTGGTGGTTACTAGTATAGTTATCACTGGTTACAACGGCCATTTTGAATAACTGTTGTAACCAGACTGGTCTTGACAGGAATTAGTCCCACTTTTTTTCCCATATTTACGAGTAAAATAAATTAATGATAATTACATTTAATATAACATTTTATGAATATTTGTTGTATTTAAGTAGTGTTAAAGTGGGTAAATAAATTTCTGGTCAACTTCCACGACGCCAAATAACTTAATTGGATTATCTGTGTTTTCGATTTTCCGTGCATATCTCAGTCCCAATTAACACGGATAATTGGGAGTTTGCTGTATTCAATATAGATGGTTTACGTAGAAAAAACTATTTATTCCAAATTTGCATGTAAACTCTTACAGTAATTCATGGTTAAATATGGAAAATAACATTATGAGGTTCTTAATTCAATGAATGAATGAGTCATATTCTTATCATACCTCAAAAAAAAAGTAACATGAAATATGAGGTAAGATAAGAATATGGCTCATTCATTCTTGTAGTAATACTTGCTGTGATATAAAAAGATACTTGTTTCACATTATAACTTTAGTTGTGATACTTTTAAATTAATATAGAGTATAATTTTGAATACGCCAATATTTGGCAGATAAGCAGCCTCGACATGACCGGTCTTCTTGTTGATGGACTAACAATTGATGCTATGCTGACGCAGTAAAATAAGCACTCGCAGGGCAATTAGAACCTTCTAGAAAGATTTACAAATTATTTATAAGGTTGGTCAAACTGAACCACTTCTTTGACTATATCAAAGATAATACTACCAATCACAGTTAACTGACAAATGAAAGGTATAAGAATTAAATGAATCATGATTTCTTCTAACCTCATACTTCTATGTTTTTTTTAAACACAGCACTGCAGTATCAGCAACCCATTGTCACCATCGTCAGATGTTTTCACGACTGTCAATTTTTTCTTTTGCTGGTAATTATCCAAACTGCCAACTCGTGTTCTTTTGAAGGAATTATTTTCTAAACTGCATCTGGTGTTCTTTTGAATGAATCATTTTCTAAACTGCTATCTGTTGTATTTTTGAAGAACTTTGTAATCAAGCTCGGTTATTCAAAAATACAACAGCTGGCAGTTTAGAAAATGATACATTCAAAAGAACACCAGATGGCAGTTTAGAAAATAATTCCTTCAAAAGAACACCAGATGGCAGTTTGGATAATTACCGGCAAAAGAAAAAATTGACGGTCGTGAAAACAGCTGACTATGGTGACAATGGGTTGCTGATACTGCAGTGCTGTGTTTAAAAAAACATAGAAGTATGAGGTAAGAAGAAATCACGATTCATTTAATTCTTATGAATTGAACCTCATAATGTTAAAAATTCCCAAATTTGATATATAAAATGAAAGGTAGACCATTAGAAAAGTATCCTTCTAGAAGTTATCCAGAATATGCAAGATAACTTCACACAGAATGATGCATTATGCTATATAATCGTGACGTCATTTTGACAGGTCGGGACACGTTTAGACATAATTGCTTAAGTGTAAAAATTAATTAAGTCCAATTCAAAATTATTGATGTAAAGCACATTAAATCAAAAATACAAATTAATGAATATACAAAAAGACGATAAACAAATCATCCAAAATTTATAATCTGAAAATTGACACCTCATCTCATAATTTGTAGAATTCTTGAGAACATGCTTCAGAAGGGCTGCTTTCTATTGTCAGCTTATTCTGACTGTTGAATTATATGTATTAATTACTTTAATTTATAACAGAATTTTAAGTTGCCACTTCTCATAAGAGTCATGTCATAAATCATGGCAGCTATTTTAAATCAACCAATAAAGTATGAGAAATAGAAATTAACTATATGCAATTGATGGTAACTGCAATGTCTAGTATCAATGATAAAATCAAATGTTTCCTACGAACTATCAGGTGTAGGAGTTTACCTGAAATTAAAATTTAAAAATCTCTCAAGCGGTTGCAGTTTTTTATATTCACAACGAAACTCAGTACATGCTATTAAAAAAGAGCAAGGTAGGTTTTATCCAAAAACCAGTTAAATCCAACTATTAGATGTGAGGATTTACATGAAATACGAAAATAAAAATTGGTTCTAGCAACCGCCATGTTTGGTTTGTCGCAATATATATCACACAATTTAATTAATCTTTAAATTTGCAGTGTATCATATACAATATATTAAACTGCTCAACAGATCTTTATGAAAAATCTATTTGCTTAATATTGTTTAGTTGTTTCTTGACTCTCCTCATACTTTTTAACTCCCATGCAGACTCGAGTTTCTTCACTTCATTTGTGACATTCTCAATGCTGTATTACGTTCACAACTGATGTCCAATGGCCTTCTATCCTGCAGACTGACCTCCGCGCCATCTGATGGCTGACCGACGAACTTCCAAATCAATCCCCTCTCCTTCTCACTGGGTATTTCAAAATTCATAGTTGTGTTTTTATTCTTGCATATGTAAATTTTTTCCCAAATTGTGTTTTCAGACCAGGCATGTGCAGCTACTGCAGATTTTGGAGAAACAGAAAAATCTGCAATAGCTGCACATGTCTGGTATGAAAAACATAGAATAGAAACCAAAACAAAATTACTTAAACAATTGGAAAAACCGAAGGAACTCACAATTTGGGAAAAAATTTACATATGCAAGAATAAAAACACAACTATGAATTTTGAAATACCCGGTGAGTAGGAGAGGGGATTGATTTGGAAGTTCATCAGTCAGCCATCAGATGGCGCGGAGGTCAGTCTGCAGGATAGAAGGCCGTTGGACATCAGTTGTGAACGTAATACAGCATTGAGAATGTCACAAATGAAGTGCTGAAACTCGAGTCTGCATGGGAGTTAAGAAGTATGAGGTGAGTCAAAAAACAACTAAACAATATTTAATTTTAGGAAGTTATATTTTGAGGTTATTTTAATTATATTATTTTTGGTCTGGACATCTTACCTCAATATTAACATTAATATTGAGGTAAGATGTCCAGACCAAAAATAATATAACTAAACAATATTAAAATATAGTGTTATTTCCTACATACATAACTTAATCTCTTTACTTATTCAACTAAAAATAAAAACACATATTTCATTTACTTAAGAGAAGCAGCGCATGCATGTATGAAGGCCTGTAGCTGTGTATGCAAGGTTTCATATGTTTCGAGCCAGTTACAGGAGGTAAAGTGGCTGGCTGTGCATGTCTACAAAGTGGGTCCTAGGGATGAAAAAATAAAGAAAATCCTACATCCTTTTGCAACCTGGGATTGAACCAGGCTGTAGTCAGACACTCTGCCAACTGAACTATATAGCCCATTTTTTATGATATCTATTCCGAGTTAAGTTCCAGTTGTAATGTAAACAAACCAGATGTATGACTGCATTTTCATTGGTAGAATAACACTTTTACCTTTAAGTGTGTAAGAAAATGTAGTTCACTCTCTAACACTCAAAATAAAATAAATAAAAATAATAAATATATACAGTAAAAGCTCCTTATTCGTGATTCCCTTATTTGCGGTGTCATTATTCACTGGTTAAAAAATTGCGATACAATTCCTGTATTCGCAGCTAAAAATTTCTTTATTCGCGGATCCAGTCGGTATATTAGAAGTTTTAGTATCCTTTATTAATGCATTGACAACTTTTTTTACTGCAGACACGTGCCAGGCAGCTTTTAAAAGGAGCAATTCAAAGCAAATGGACAAATAAATATATAAATAAAACAAGCCTTATTGTCACTAAGTCTAAAGTTCATTGTTAAAAGCCATCGCCACTTTATTTCACGTGCTGCAATGTCCATTGATAAATGCCGCCCTTGCCACGATCAGAGTTTTATTGTTTCAACTTCTCATTCATTTCAATAATTTTGATTGAATAACATGTGTCTATTCTGCTTTGTTGCCAATTTATAATGTCGAGTAAAATTAAAGAAAATTAGTTCTGAAACAGAAAAAAAGTAGTGTTGCCGTTTAAAGTAAAAATATAAATGTTTGACCATTTACGTGTTGGCGAGTCGTTTGCACATATATCACACTATTTCAATGTTAATTAATCAATTGTACAATTAATCAAGAAATCCAAAGACAAATAAGGAATTATATCGCTGAATTCACAGCTAAATATCAATCTGAATTGAAAGACCTTATAAAAATGGCAAGACACGAAAAAATTACTATGTTCTTTAAGCCTTTGCCTAAGCCTGACAGTAGTAATGAATAGAAATCGTTCAAAATCTCTTAATTAATTTTATTTTGATAATTTTTATTTTATTTTGGAACCTTGGAACATATCCCCTGTATACCCATAGAAACTACCATTCCATATTTGCGGAAACATATCCCATGTGAGTAAGGAGCTTTTACTGTATTATCTAGCACATTTCTATGTAAGTTACATGGAAGAATCTTAAAATATATAACTACATTAATTAAATTATTTTTAGTCTGTTCATCTTACATCAATATTAATGTTGATTTGTTCTTGAACATGTTTTGATTATCATAATCGTCAGCATTTTGCCCAGATAACCTCACATCAAAATATCACTTCCTAAAAGAAAATATTATGTAATTACAATTGAGGAGTTGAATGGGATATGGGCACAATTAAAAATATACGTTTTGAGATATTAGCAATTGATATATAACTGAATGCATAACATTGTTGTTTATTTTAATTGATACAATCAGTTGCTGAACCTGCTGTAATCGGGATATCGAAACAAAACTTTTCAGGCTGACCAACTACAAAATGGCGAGTCCAAAAATGCTTTGAATGGAAAAAGGGCAAACATATGAGTTATATCCATATTCCATTCAACTCCTCAATTTTAATAGATTAAATAAGTATTGTTAAATTCTTAAGCTTGTGCAATGCAGAATATGTTGGAACTTAAGTTGTTTTAAATGGTCACTTCTGTACAATTTCTAAAATTGGAAATGATTGCATTTGAAAAGTGGAGAGAAACAAATTATTGAATGTTTTCAAACAGTTTTGTGAAATATATCCCATTTTAGCCATTATGGATGTGGTGAAATTAACAGCAGAATTTACAGGTGAGTCAGCGTAGAGCATAAATTCTGCTCGTAATGAAATTGTAAATAAAATACATCTATTGACATAATGAAAAAGTGTGAATGCCTGATTAGATAGAGGCATATATAATTTGTTGTCATAAATAAATAATGAAGGAAAAGAAGTTCCTAATTATTTGTACCATCTTACCTTGTATTCAGTCTTATTTCCTGTAAAATACAATGTTGTCTAAGAACACTGTTTCTATCGATGACAATTCCATACACAATTTAGTCATATGGCAGATAAAAGTAGCACCACAGTTCCCCCGAATAGATGGAGTCGGCGGAATAAATGCAAATTTGTTAAAAGTATGATCGGAAATTATATAATAATTTTTTTAAATATGGTTGGTTGGTTGGTATCTAATGTCGAGCACTTGATAATGAAATCATTTGCTCTCTTGCACTCCAATATTTAGCAGAAATGCTGGTCTCTTCTACAAAAGCTGGACAACGGAGGAGATGGTTTCTTTCCATATCTTCATTTAAATTGCAAAAAGGGCATTTAGGTGAATCTGTTATGCCAATTCTGTGTAGGTGTTTATTCAAGCAGTCATGTCCCGTTAGCAGTCTGAATGTTGCTACTGCAGATTTTCTTTGTAATGTAGTAATGTCATAAGCTTGTAGATTTTCCCATTCCTTTCCAGATGTTTTGGTGGTGTATTCTTCTCTAAGTTTATTGATATATTTATTTGAGATAATTCTTTTGATAGAGTGAAAGGAAACTGGAGTAGAAGTTGGGTTTGAAACAATTTTGCTACCCTTCTTGGCTAGAAAATCGGCTATTTCATTGCCTGTCACTCCACAATGGGCCGGAATCCATTGAAGTACAACTTTTTTATGTAGACGGGATAACTGTTTTATCATTTTGTGACATTCAATAATTTTGATGCTTTTGGGTGTGTGTCTCGTGTTTATAGCGAGAATGGCTGCTTTGGAGTCACATAGAATTACAACTTTTGTAAATTTTGGATGTGATATAAAAGATTTTGTAAACTTAAGAAAATTGCTAGAATTTCGCCATCAAAGTTTGTTGAATTTGTGTTTAGTTTACGATAAAAGGAAAAAAATGGACATACTGCACCAGCACCAGTGCCACCGTCATTTGGTAGGCTGGAGCCATCTGTAAAAATATGTATCCATTCATGAGCTGGGTATCTTAGATTTATTATTTCCAGTGACATTTGTTTTAAAATATATGGAGGAGTTTCAGATTTCTTGATGTCTTCTGTTAAATGAAGGTTATATTCAATTTTCAAAAATTCTAGAGGGTTGTTTCTCATCTGCATATTTTCTTTTGAATGTGGAAGTTGCAATTTCTGTTTGATTTCTTGTACTATGCTTAAGAAGCTTTGCTGAGTTTTTAAACATTCTTGTGGTTTTCTTTGGGTCCAGTTATTATGGGGTAGCCTTAAAATTTTTTCGTACTGTGTGATTGCTGTTTTCTCAATTTCAAATGCTATGTTTGGGTTATTTGTTAAGATTTGCATGGCAGTGATTGGTGTTGTTTTAACGGCTCCTGTTATCAGGCGGAGGATTTGGTTCTGCAATTTATTAAGTTTTTCCACTTTAGTAGTTACTAGGATTTCTTCACAATAATGAAGTACAGGTTTTATGTACATTTGGTAGAAGGTGTTTAGGGTTTGTGTGTTGCAACCCCACTTTTTCCCTGCTAATCGTTTTAATAATGGTAACCTTGTTTCTATCTTTGTACATATATTCTCTATGTGTTTTTTAAATATTGCCATCTTTAAAAAAAGAACATGCAGTTATGTTGAAATTTCAAGTAATTGTTATTTATATTTTGCAGGTTTCGAGAAATGCGTAAAAGAATTAAACAAAGAATGGAAGATTTAAAGGTGAGGTTATGATGCCTATTAGAAAGTTCCAAAATTGGTTATTTAGTAATCAAAGTAATATAAAGTTTTTTTTTCCGAGATTGCTCTCTGAAGAAAGCTACTATGGAAATGATAGGATGTTGAGCCATGTAAGTATTGCATTTCTGGTTTATCTATAGAGGCATTGTGAATTGTGATGGAGAAATGTCAAGGAAGATGTTATTGTTATCACATACCATGTAAATACAACATATTTGTATTTACAATAGTGATTTTCAAACTATAAGTAAGCAACTATTTGTGGTTATGCTGAAGACTGGTTAATATTAAAGCACTAATTTATTGCCATCTTTTTACTAAAAAAAAAGCTTTGGCTTTGCTATTGTGAATAATTGAATGTGCTATTAAAAAGTCTTATGCAAGATTATAAAAGCCAATGTTCTATATCTGGCTGACATAAATGGATTTTATGGAAGAAAAGTCTTGTTATGACTTCTGTTGGATAAAATAAAAAGGTTGGCCCATAGAATAGGTTATACCATCTGTATCTACAATAGGTGAGTGGATAAAAATGAAATGAAATTTTATTTTAAGGGCAGGCATACAGGTTTCAGTTCATAAATTATGTGTAAATATTCATTATTTTATATCTCAGGATATTGTAACTCTTTCACCTTGAGATTTAAATAAGGAATATTCACTGCTTCCCCTAATAAAGGGTATTTTCAAATTTGCTAAAAAAAATTCCATTATTGATAAAGTTACCACAAAAAATACCAGATTTTGAGCATTGATGCGAAATTTTGCAATAGTGCCCACAGATAACAATATTTTAAAATTATTTTTCTTTCCATCTAATCTTCAAGCAAAAATGAATGATATGACATTAAATTTTGATTGTCGAGTTTTAAAAAAAATTGACATAAAATATTTTTTTTCGATAAATACAAAAAAAAATACATTTTTTCAACCCATTACATTAAAAAAAAATATTTTGAATGCAGATGTTTCAAAGTTTGTTGGTTATTCTTTTGTTATAATTAAATTTTGACAATTAGCAATGAGTTCTAAATTTATACGTTAGTGCGATACCATCTTTTCCACTTAGGCTTCTAGTGTAAACATTAATTTTTGTTTCCTTATATAAATTCTTTATCATAAGAGAACAAGACATTGCTTGCAGTGCCATCGTATGGCTTCTATAACAAGAAAACATTTTTAATGACAATATTTTATTTTATAGCAGTAATGCTTTTTTATTTCGATGTTATAAACAAATTTTGGCATTTAGCAATGAAGGCCAAATATTACATGAAAAGAAAAATCAATGCCTGAACCGGGATTTGAACCTGAGAGCTCAAACTTTATATATTGGTGCAATACCATCTTCGCCACTCAGGCTCCCAGTGTAAATATTAATTTTTCTTTCCTTATGTACATTTCTTTTGGTTCAGGCATTAATTTTTCTTTTCATATAATATTTGTAGGTTATATTGTTTATATAAGCTTGAAGAACAGACGGGAAAAAGAATCATTTAAAAATATTGAAATTTGTGAGTGCTATCACAAAAATTGCATATCAATCCTCAAAAACCATATTTTATTATGATAATAATGAAAAATGGTGAAAAGTTCCTCAGGAATTCTGAAAATCCCTTTATTAGGGTAAGTTGTGAATATTCCTATATTAAAATCTCTTAAAATCTCAAGGTGAAAGAGTTATTAGTTCTTGGGATATAAAATAATGAATATTCCATATTTTGTATAGTACTGAAACTGTATGTTACTCCTTAAACAAAAAACAAAAAAAAAGTTAGAAAGTCATACTATGATGTAATTTATCATATTATCTCTCTCACCTGGATCTTCAAAATCAGTCCAAATGAAAGAGCTAATATGAGGTGAGATGTAAAGAACCAATTCAATTTATTTGATGAATTTATTCTAATGGGAAGTAACACTAGGAGACAAATTATCAATATTATATAATAGAACCAGAAGTTTTTACTCATAAAAATATGTATTTTTCATCTGACTAGTTTAGAAAGCATTCTCTTCTGTTGATAAAATTAAAATAAGTCATGATTTCAAGTTTTTGTGAGAACGGGAACATCTTCCTCAAATTAATGTTGAATTCTGTTTGAACATGTTTTAATATAATCCTCTTATATCATCGTCAGCTTGCCCAGAAGATATTCCATTTCTCACAAAAACTTGATTAAAAGAATCTCAAAATGTTACTTCCTAAAATAAATCATTAAAATCATGAATTATCTCACCTCATACACTCCATGTTTTTCAAAGCATAGGACTGGGGTTTCCGGGGCAGTTGTCCCTCTCTTCATTCATATTTCCGACTGAAATATGGCTGAAGATAGGGATGACTGTCCCTGAAACCGCAGTCCAGTGCTGTGAAAAACACGGAGCATATGAGGTGAGATAATTCATGATTTAAGTTATGTAGATAGGAAATAACACTATGAGGTTTTTTAATATTGTTTATTCTTTCTTTCACTCACCTCATACTCCATAACTCCTCGCAAACCCAGGGTTTCGTCACATCATTTGTGACATTCTCAATGCTGTGTCACGTTCACAACTGACGTCCAATAGCCTTCTATCCTGCAGACTGACCTCCGCACCATCTGATGGTTGACTGACGAACTTCCAAATCAATCCCCTCTCCTTATAACCGGGTATTTCGAAATTCATAGTTGTATTTTCATTCTTGCATATGTAAATTTTTTTCCCAAATTGTGAGTTCTTTCAGTTTTTCCAATTGTTTAAGTAATTTTGTTTTGGTTTCTATTCTATGTTTTTCTGACCAGGCATGTGCAGCTATTGCAGATTTTTCGGTTTCTCCATTTTTAACATTTCTGAGGTGTACCTTTAATCTTGTATTTAGATTCCTTTTTGTTTTTCCTATGTATATCGTTTCACAATCTTTACAATTAATTTGATTAATCCAGCTTTTGTAGAAGAGACCAGCCTTTCTGCTAAATATTGGAGTGCAAGAGAGCGAATGATTTCATTATCAAGTGCTCGACATTAGATACCAACCAACCAACAATTCATTTGATAAATTCCCGATTTTTTGCAGTCTTCAATCTTTTTATTTTTGTTGGTTTTTATTAACTTACCTAACCTGTAATCATTTTTCGGTGCTAATTCATGATTTATTTTAATATTGTTAATTTGAAAACAGCATAATGTTAATTCCCATGATAAGTTTTATGAAATTCTCTTCCATCTTCAGCTATTCTTCGAGTCGGAGTATAGCTGAAGATGGAAGCAATTAATAGTGAGTGGAGAACATATTTTTAACGACTCACCTCATATAATTTCAAATTTCATTGATACTGGCGGTTTCAGACAATATCTTGTCCCTCTTCAGTCATGATGAGTCGTTAAAAATATGTTCTCCACTCACTATTAATGATATAACCTCATAATGTTTACTTCCCAATATTAATTTAAATATATATGGAAGCAATTGTTTTTTAAACTAGTCAGATGAAAAATACATATTTTTATGAGATGAGGTGAAAATTTCCGATTCAATTATTTAATATTCTTTGATGATGAAATACAATATTCCATTTTCTTTTACTGATTTACAATAGCAAATGTTGTTTGCACAATAAATTGAAAATTAAAGTAGTATTCTTATGCCAATATTATTTTCTTAAATAACACACTCATTTTATTATTTTCCTGTTATTAAACATCATGCACAATAATATGTAATATAATATTTAATTTTAGGAAGTTATATTTTGAGGTTATTTTAATTATATTATTTTTGGTCTGGACATCTTACCTCAATATTAATGTTGATTTGTTCTTGGACATGTTTCAAAACAATTCTCTGTTTTATCTTCAGCTTTCCCAGACTCTGGGAAAGCTGAAGATAAAACAGAGAATTGTTTTGAAACATGTCCAAGAACAAATCAACATTAATATTGAGGTAAGATGTCCAGACCAAAAATAATATAACAATAATATGTGTTTGAAAATCACTTGTACTCAACTAGTTGATTGATTAATGTTTGTTGCATTAAAATTGACACCTGTACTTCATGTACTAGGTCTTCCTCCCTCATTGAGACTGTATTAATAGTTTAGATTCGATATTAATTAGCTTGAATTTATATAATATCTAATACTTGCTTTATGATAAAAACAAATATATTATTTTTTTTATTTAAAATTTTGTTTTGGTCAGTTTTATCAACATGTACCATAAATTTAAACAGAATATTGTAATTAACTATTTAATGTTAATCTAAAGTTATGGCCTTTCAAGGGAAATTCCCAGTAAGAAGTAAAATTTGTATTCAGAATTCAATATTAGAGCAAGTAAATTAATTTAAATACTTAGGATATAATCTAACTTATAATGAGGAATGTGATATATCCTTTAAAATACAAAACTATAATAAAGCTTTAAGAATTATCAACCAAGTTTTTAAACCATCAAAAGTTCAGAGACACACAAGAATGAAAATCTATAAAGTTCTTGCTAGACCCATAATCTGTTATGGCAGTGAAGCTTGGACCATCAGAACTCAGGATGATCGTCATATTACAGCCACGGAGATGAAATTTCTGCGACGAACTGCAGGTTATAGCCTTCTAGACCACCAAAGAAATTCAACAATAGCCAGAGAGTTAAACATCGTACCTATATCTGAATACCTCCAAGAATACAGAAACAATTGGCTAGCCCATATTCAGTGCATGGATCGTCACAGAATACCAAAACAAATTCTTCACTACATTCCTCGAGGCAGAAGATCTGTGGGTCGACCTTTTCGGAGATGGCGGGAGACCGTAACAGGCCACTGAGCCTAATACTTGAAAGGCAGATGATGATGATTTAATGTTTCATATTAATTTATGGCATTAACAATTTTTCATATTAAAAAAATTATGTTGTAATAATGAAGAAAATATTATTTAAAAATATATATTCAAAACAGTCCACCGCTGTGGTCTCGAGGTAGTGTGCTGCCTTGTCACGCAGCAGGTCCGGGTTCGATCCTCGGTCGGGGCAGTTTTTCTGGGTGAGGTTTTTATCGGGGTTTTTTCTCGCCTGTAAGACAAATGTCAGAAAAACTTTAAGGCCCAAATGGTCCCTGAAATCATATGGCCATCATCATCCTTATCATTATCATCATCATCATCATCATCATCCTTCACCGGTGTGGAAAGCAACGAGAAGCTACCACACCTACAATTCCCTAGTAAAGCTGCAAGCATAGCATGAAAATGCTATGATTGCAGTGAAGGACCTGCCCTCGGGCAGAATTACTATGGATGGATATTCAAAATAGGCTATAACCAGGCCTGGGCATCTAGGTGTGAGCGTGCCTTTCTTTGTGTACAGTTTTCGTTCCCTTAGTTGCATACATAAATGGCATGAAATGTGATCAGTGGGGTACAGTGTCTTTTATGTCACCAGTACATTTCTACTATAGGATACACATTTTGAAAGACAGCACTGAACTGGTTTGAAATTTTTGTTATCTATAGTCAGTGAGGCAACGTTCGTGTGAGCGCACCAACACTCTGAGAGAAAGTAACCCCCACCCCTGGGCTACATGAAATAAAACATTTGTTTGAAATATGTTAGAGATCAACATAGTATAAAAATAAACATACATAAAATTAATCAAGTCAGAATAAAAAAAAATCTTTCTTACTCAGTAACCAACAAGATAATTTATTTAGAAATTTTTTAATATAAATCTATAAATACAAGTTGGTAGTTTGTTACCAATTTTGAGGGAGCCAGCCATCGTGGTCCAGTGGTTATGTTCTTTGTCTCTAGTCCTGAGGGTCGCAGGTTCAAACCTGGGCAGAGTCAATGAATTTGTAGGATGGAAAAATCCAAGAGACAAGTCCTGAAGGAGGGATATCAAGCTGTGGGTGCCAAATCTGATGATTTTCAGGCTTGTAAAAGAACCTCAAGTCTGAAAAAAAATGCTGCTATGCAAAATTTAACTGACTCTTTTTTTCATACAAGTAATACATAAGGTGACATGCTGACAACATATTACTCATGACATCTGTAGGAAAATAAGCATAACTAAATCAGATAGGTCAAGAAACCCCAAAAATGGCGCGGGCCTGGCTTGGGGTGTAGAGTCATAGGTTAGATGGATGGATAATTTTAATATTATTTATGGATTTTTAGAATCTATGAGGAGGTACATATAGTTACATAAAGTCTTACTATTTCAATTCCTTCTGGATTTTTTCATGTTGAGACTTGAAAGTAGTTTTGAAGTTCCTTAGGACAGGTTACTGGCCCGACGCTAAGTAGTCCAGTGGTAGGGCTGCTACCTTTTAGTCTCTGGACAGACATTAGGATACCGCATTTACTCAGTACCCGATGGAACGATTATACCGCCATGACTCAGTCCTCAGAGCCTCGTTTGTGAAAACGGGTTGTACCACGAGAAGGTGAGGATGAGAATTGGGTAGGAGAGGTTATACACACGTCACTACCCTTTACAACCCAAACAAATGTTAAGATATCAACCTGCAGGAAGAAGACCAGGACATCCACTCAAAAGACTTTTGGATGATGTTTCTCTTGAGGCCGAAACAGATCAACAAATGGCCTAAATTCGTGAATGTACTATGATGATGATGAAGTCTTACTATTTATTTAGTCTGATCTTTCCAAAATTTTGATTTTAAATTCCATTTAACATGCATAAAATGAAAATTGGAATAAAAGTTCCACATTACCAGTTATTCTGTTTAAAATTAATAAGAGACTTGAAAGCAAGTTGATTTCCTACCAGTCGGTTGCTAGCCGAAAAGTAGTAAGTCCAGTGGTGGACTGGCATGAAGGAGGATTAGCATTTACTCTAATCCTGATGTAACAGTTATACCGCTGTGACTCGGTCCCCAGAGCCTCGTTTGTTATAAACAGGTTGCACCACGTGAAGGTGAGCACAAGAATGAAAATCTATAAAATTCTCGCTAGACCCATAATCTGTTATGGCAGTGAAGCTTGGACCATCAGAACTCAGGATGATCGTTATATTACAGCCACGGAGATGAAATTTCTGCGACGAACTGCAGGTTATAGCCTTCTAGACCACCAAAAAAATTCAACAATAGCCAGAGAGTTAAACATCGTACCTATATCTGAATACCTCCAAGAATATAGAAACAATTGGCTAGCACATATTCAGCGCATGGATCATCACAGAATACCAAAACAAATTCTTCACTACATTCCTCGAGGCAGAAGATCTGTGGGTCGACCTTTTCGGAGATGGCGGGAGACCGTAACGGGCCACTGGGCCTAATACTTGAAAGGACGATGATGATGAATTAATAAGAAAAGTGCAGGCTTTCAGTCCTACAGGAATGTTTATACAGGTATGAGTGTTATCCTTGCTTTTATGAAGACAGCGCCAATACATATTGTTTGTTGTAAAAAAAGTTTAACTTATGTAATTTTGATCAGTTGGAGTATTTGGAAGACTATGATGAAAATTGCATAATATTAAACTTTGCTTATTGTATAAATTATTATCTTCTTCTTCCTTCCAAGTATTAGGCCAAGGCCTGTTACGATCCTATAGAAAATTTTCCCTCCAGCGTTTCATAGGACGGCCCAGTGATCTTCGTCCTCTTGGTATATAATTATAAACAGCTTTGGGGATCCGATTTGAACTCATTCTTTCAAGATGGTGTTTCCAATTTAGTTGGTAATGTTTAATATATTCCAAAATTGGCGTAGTCTTCAATTCTTTTAAGATATCAGTGTTCCTTTTCCGATCCCATCTGGTGTAACCCGCTGTTCTGCGCATGAATCTCATTTCACAAGCCGTTATTCTGCTTTCATGTTGTTTTCTTAGTGTCCATGCTTCACTACCATAAGTCAACACTGGTCTAGCCAAAGTGTTATATAAACGTAATCTGGTGTTTTTTTGTACAAGGGATGGTTTCATAACTTGATTAATAATTCCTAAACTTTTATTATAACTAGTAACTTTTTCAGGGATATCCCTTTCATCCCAGATAGAGAGATAATATCCAAGATATTTAAATTGATTAGATCTCTCTAAAATTTTATTCTGGAGACAGATTTTACTTTGTATGGGGTCCTTCCCATGAAATGCCATAATTTTAGTTATTATTATCATATTAAACTTTATTTGTATAACAATGTCAGTTTGAAGTTTAAGGTTTTTGGTAAATGTTGGTACTACTGGCCATTTATAGTGTAATAGTATTGTGATAGTTGTTTATTTGGTAATTTTGAAATTTCTTAAAATAATAATGGTTCTGTAAGTGTAGTTTTGAACTTAGGCAAACAAAGAATAATTGTTTATTTTAGGGAGTAATATTTTGAGGTACTTTTTATTAAGTTTTTTTAAGTCTAGAGATATCTTACCTCAATTTAATGTTGATTTGTTCTCGAACATGTCTCGATATATTCTTCTATATCATCGTCAGCTTTACTAGACTGAGAACAAATCAACATTATATTGAGGTAAGATATCTCTAGACTCAAAACAAAGAATAACCTTTAAACTTTGTAGGAATTAACACTATGAGGTATTAATAATATATCAATAAAAGATCACCATATCTCATATTTTGTCTTCTGTTTATGACCAGTTTTGTAGTAATTAATTCTCATTGTCAGTATTTTCTCAAAGAGAATAACTGTTAAAAAAATGCAAATGTAGGACTATTTAATAAATAAGTTGAGTCTTTTTTTCATCTTACCTTATATTGGTTGTTTCTTGTAGGACATGTTTCATAGTATCTTTGCTCTATCTTCATCTTGTACAGACTGAAAATGAAAAAAAAAAATTCAACTTATTTATAACCTCATAATATTACTTCCTATTGCATTTACATGATAGGATAGGACTATTTGTTATTTTTAGGAATTTTAAAAATATTTCGTAAGTTAAGAACTCACAGTTTACACAGTTAAGAACTCTAATCATAAAAATGTACTGTATTTAGATTGTGCAGTGGTTCTCAGATTAGAGAAGAATTTTTAGCAATATATTCATTGAGAATATGGAGACATTCTTGTAGCTGAGAATATAAATAATAGATTGAAAGTAGTCAAGGAAAATTAACTAACATTGATCTCATATAAAAGGCTTAGTCTGAGTTATGATTATGAGTGATTTGAATCTTATCAGTTAAAGAGTTATTATAATTAATTTCAAGACCATAAGTATCATATCTACGTTAAGGTATATTATAGTTACAGAATAATTTTATATTATAAATTTAGAAGTATTTTTTTTTGTTTTGAAGATCTGGATATAAGAATTATTTTATATATAATATGAGAAAATTAAATAATAGTTGATATCCTATAGGATAAATTTGTGTTTAGTCCTCTTTGGAACACATCCTATAAATACGTTATAGTATGGATATTGATTAAGTTAGGCATGCTTTATGAATCTCCTATTAGTGTAATCAAAACAGAAACCTGAATTTGGAATTTCATGAAGACTAGAATTGAAGATTTTGGTGCAAAAGGTGGAAAACACAATTTAAATATTTTGCAGGTGAGACAAAAATTAATTTTAAAAACTCAGTCATGCAGGAACTGCATGAACTGATTTCGTTGGTTTATGGAATATAATATTTATCTTGTTAATTAAATGATATGGTAAAGAATTACATTATGACATGGTGGGAGCTAGGGTGATTTTTTTAAATTCTGAGTTTTAGGTTAACTTCCACTTCTAATAGTTGGATTTTGCAGTTTTTTTTTAAGAATCCTTCTAGTTTCATTTCAGTACCGGTAGTAAACCTATATTATATTATTTTTAGTCTGATCATCTTACCTCAATATTAATGTTGATTTGTTCTTGGACATGTTTCAAAACAATTCTGTTTTAGCATCAGCTTGTCCAGACAAACCAGAATTGTTTTGAAACGTGTCCAAGAACAAATCAACATTAATATTGAGGTAAGATGATCAGGCTAAAAATAATATAATTAAAATAACCTCAAAATATCACTTCCTAAAATTAAATATTAGTAAATCTATATATTGATTTTCATTGAAAAAAATAAAAAAAATTGCAACTGCTAGAGCAATTTTAAAATTTTTGTTAAAGTGAATTCTTATTTATAACTGTCTGATTTTCGTGGTTAATAAACTTAACCTTACTTTTTTTAACTGATTTCTATATGCTAAGTTCAGTTTCGAAAAAAAAAAAATGTGGCCAGTAGAGCATTAAGAGACACACAGACTTGTATATATAAATTTTTGTCTTGGTCATTTTCGGTGTCTATTGGCTAGGATTGATGAATATATATTATAAAACTTTTTTAAAAGTAATTTCATAAGAACGCTTCAATAGCTTTACTCCAAGCATGACACTTAGGATTATTTCTCTTGCTTACAGGGGATGGGAATCTAGGAGAAGTAATCTCTTACTTTCACCAAATGAGGGTGAATTTTGTTCCTATGTAAAGCATTAAAATATTTTTAAAAATTATGAAAAATAGACTCCATTCACTCTTTTTTTTACACCAAGATCTTCATTTCTATCTTATCTGTTACAATGCACAAGTTCAGTATACTATAAATACTGGCAATAAGAGCCATAGATTTATAAATCTTGTTTCAAATGTACTATTGTGAAATTTACCAAAGGAAATATAGAATCTAGAAACAGACTATTCTTATTGTAAACTGTTTGTAGCATTTAATAAATTTTTACCTTTATCATATTAATTTTATGTTGCTTATATTAGCATGGAGTGTTCGAGAATAACCTCCATGTGTCTATGTCATTCCATTTTTTTTCTTTCCTGCATCAGTTATTAACTAGTAGATTTGAAAAGTAAATAAATCTAATCTAGAAAGACTGAAAGATTTGAGTCAATTATTGATTTTCAGAAGCAATAATAAGTTTGTAATCAATGGTAAAGAGAAAAATTTATGCCTGAACCAGGAATCGAACCCCGAACCTTCAGCTTTCCGTGCTGATGCTCTAACCATTGAGCTAATCCAGGTTTCCTTCCCATCCAAGCATAAATCCTTCCTTTACCTTACTGTCTTGGTCCCACATTCAAATGCTATGAATCATCATTCACAAATACACAATGAATGGCTTCTACCTGAAGAAGACATGAAGGGACTCCACATAGCTATAGCATTATTTATTAAATTAATATTAAGAAGCTAAAGCTGTTACTATGATTGAAATAAGTATATTAAAGTACACTACTAAATTATTGTAATCAAATGGTAAAGAGAAAAATTTATGCCTGAACCAGGAATTGAACCCCGAACCTTCAGCTTTCCGTGCTGATGCTCTAACCATTGACCTAATCCAGGCTTCCTTGCTATAGCTATATGGAGTCCCTTCATGTCTTCTTCAGGTAGAAGCCATTCATTGTGTATTTGTGAATGATGATTCATAGCATTTGAATGTGGGACCAAGACAGTAAGGTAAAGGAAGGATTTATGCTTGGATGGGAAGGAAGCCTGGATTAGCTCAATGGTTAGAGCATCAGCATGGAAAGCTGAAGGTTTGGGGTTCGATTCCTGGTTCAGGCATAAATTTTTCTCTTTACCATTTGATCACAATAATTTAGTAGTGTACTTTAATATACATTTCAATCATAGTAACAGCTTTAGCTTCTTAATATTAATTTAATAATAAGTTTCTTTGTTTATTTTTTTGTAAGCCCATGTTTCCCTTAACAGAGATTTATGCGCTCTCCCCCTACAGGGAAGAATTTTGACCATACTAATTTAGTTACACTTGTTTTCATATAGATGTCATTTGAGTGGTCCGTGGTCAGCGTTCTGCCTCATACTGACATCTAGGAAACCAAGGTAGTACTAGGACGGGAAAATTCTTTGTTTATTAAAATATATAATCATTTGTTCTTTTAATTTCTGATTCTTATCCTACTATTGGGAGCATTCCGTAGTGTAGTTGGTTAAGGCAATATGCCTCAAGCTGGTTGGATGGGGTTTCAAGTCTCAGTGGGGTTAGGGTTTTTAAACTGACCTAAAACTTCTGGCAGCATCATGACCCTGGGGTTGACTCAGCCTCTAACAGAAAGTTACACTTGTTCTGGGGCTAAAGGTACTGTTATGCAGGACTGACAACCCAGCTGACATCTTAACTTTTTACAACCCCTGCCTGATGCCTTTAGTGGGATCACTTTACCTTCATCCTATTATTAAAATTGGCTTTTCAATCGAAAGTATTTTTTTATTGTATAGTTTATAAAATTTTTTTGTAAGAGTTACCAATAACATATGAATTGCCATAATAAATTAGTTAATACCAAAGCCAGCATAAAGAAATTTTTTAAAGTTGATTTGAGAACCACTGACTAAATATTTCTTAAATCACAACATGGACATGTTGGTGCCATGTTTAATAAACATTTTTGCAAGATTTTTATTTACATTAATAATGCTACATTTTTAAATGCATGTGCAGTACAAATTTGCTTTCTATTACTTGTTTCCTTATTTTTTTATTTTTTAAATAAAATATTTGTATTTAGTTTTAGCCAATAGTTGTAAGCTATAATTAATTCAAAGTAACAACAGGTTGATAGAAACTAGTTTCTAGTAAAATTATATAAAATGTTAGACAATATAATCTAATGAAAAAAATGAAACATGTTTTTAATAAAGACATAACTATAACTTAAAGCATGTTTTTACAAAGAGAGAAGTATAACTCATGTGTTTCAAGATATCGAATATTGAAAAGATAATACTTCTTCTTCTTCTATAGAATATTTCCTTTTCCTATATGGGTTGTCTGACTTAGCCTCCACCCAGCATTCTTCTTAATACATTATCCGTTCTACTTCTCTTGCCTGTAAGTTTTCCCATATCTGGCCTATCCATATCAATCTTAGAGATTCCCAACTGTCGGTTCCAGTTTTGTTATTCTCGTTTCCAATGTTCATCGTAGTAGTCTCAGTAACGTCATTCGCCTAACCCTTCTCGGGCAACGATTTTTATGGCTGAAAGCGAAAGGTAAATTTTGAAAATAATGAATTTCATACAAATGTTAATAAATGCTACTTAAATTGTGCATATACTTATAAAAAAACATATACCTAGTTTTTTTGTTGATATCCATCACTTACATGCTTCAAAACGATGTTTTATTATTTTACGTAAAAATGTCACTGCGAATATGACATAAGTCTCACTGGCCTGTTTAACTGTACACTTTTTGATCACTCTTATAATGTTATTGTTGAAAAGTTCCTTCACAAAATACTCATAATAATAGCAATGTGAATAAATAATACCGGTAATAATAATAATAATAATAATAATAATGTAAATAGTGCACCTAGATAAGGAAGAATTTTTCATAACTGTTATAGTTCTATTGATGATTTCTTATTTTTCTATAAATGATGTAAAGAAAGGTTGGATATGTTTTTATTATCCATTTCATATATCTCAATGGTGAATAAATTATACTTCAAGAGAAAAATTATACGCTCAAACTGGGGTTTGAACCCAGGACTTCTTGCACTCTAGGCGAATGCTCTACCAAGTGAGCTATGTGAGAAATTTCAATCTAGAGAAAAATTTGCATTTAGATTGGAGTTTTTCAGATAGCTCACTTGGTAGAGCATTTGCCTAGAGTGCAAAAGGTCTGGGGTTCAAATCCCAGTCTGAGCATATAATATTTCTCTTCAAATATAAAGATTGGAGAGTTTGTTTTGTTCCTAAAAATTCTTCTCTGTATGATAAATTTTGAAACACACATCTTTGAAGGTACTGCCGTCATTTAATTTTGGCCCTTTTATGATAAGTACTCAGAAGAGTAACGGTTCTTTTATCTCTCCATGTTAGAGCCAGTTTTTCTTCGTTTCTAAAACTAATTACATCCCCCTTTTTCATATTTTCTTATTTTATTTGGCTTTAGGGAATTGGCATATTTTTTTCTATTGCTCAGCACTGAACCTGTTGTGACTATATTCATCTTCCATAATTCATCTGCTAATTCAGGTGAGGTATAGTACATGTCAATATAAATATGGGAACTTTGAGATGGATCTGTAGGATCTGTTAGGAGGGATGAGGTCAAGTCCTTGACGACTTGAGATCAGAACTGATTGAGTTTTTCCCATATAGGGCTGGAAATTATACAGGTACCCATTGGAATTGACTGAGAGGGAAAACACTTTCGTTCCAAATTTTGCTGGTTTATTTGGGTTATAGAGTTTGAATTTCACTCCCCCAAACTTCAAACTAGCTTGAATGTCATTGGGTCTATCACCAATGAGCTTAGTGACCCCGAAAGCTGTGACTAAATTTGGCCATTTTTAACATTATTTTTCACCCCTTTTCACTTTCAAGAGGTGCTAGGGACCAAATGTGGTTTTAAATGACATATGAACTGTCATGAATCAGCTTAGAGGCCTCAGAAACTATGGAACTAATACTAATCTTGATCACTCTTTTTATTTTCCACACCTTCTCATCCTCTTCACTCCTTAGGAGTTCTAGGCATCAAACTTTGACTTATCTGGAATGTCCCCAGTCAGCTTAGCAACCCTAAAACTATAAATTCGGCACTAATCTTGGTCATTTTTTGAAATTTTATTTTTCATCCCTTCTCCACTCCCTCCTCTTTAGGGATAGTAGGGTTCTAACTTGGATAATTAGATAAGCGACCCTGAAAACTATGGATTTGACATTAATGTTGGTTGTTTTCATTATTTTTACATATCACATCCTCTTACTCCCTCCTAGAGGTGATAGGAGTCTCTTATCCCTCACAGTATCTTTTCCAGAATGTAAATTATATGTTTGGTTGAAATTGCTGCAGGCATTCCAGAGTTCGTAAATTAATGAGTCATTTTTTTAACATCTTACCTCATATTTTATGTTTCTTCAAACACTTATTTTGATTATTTTTTGGACATCCAGACGTTTATATTTTAATTCTACCTGGATTTGGAATAATTTCTCATCATCCCTCTAAGGGTCCTAGGGGTATCTTAACATCTTACATCCACTCTTCTGGATTTCCATTAATATGTGAACCATGTATGGTTGAAATTGCTTCAGGCATTCAAGAGTTATTCAAGCACATACACACACACACACACACACACATGTATATTGTATTCAAGATTATTTAATATATTTTAACATTCTTAGCACTATATATGAATACTTAAGTATACATTCAGCCTACATTCCTCTCTGTACACAATGCAAATACACATCACAAACACAAAGTAACTGCCAAAGAGTGTGTAAATTGAAAATACACCACATTAACTCCATCCTCTTATTTAGCATAAAACCTGTAGCACGAACGGTCCAATAGGGGCTTGGAACACAAACACACAATTTACTGAATGTATTCAACTAGTAGACCCTCTCTAAAATTATTTTAATTTTAAACTTTTATTGATTGTTGTTAGCAAAGTTAGTAATTTCAAATTTATGTTCTAGGAGTTAAAGTTTTAATAATTGTAAAACAGTACCTGATATCTCAGTTGTCCTCAGTAGTTTGCAGTGTTGTTTTATAGGAGGCCTTTCGATAATTTATGTATCATCTTTTGCTTTCATTTTGGTACTGACTGTTGTTGGTAATTATTTTGTACAGAGGGTTTATATTGCTGGGTATGTTCTCGTTCAGCAATATAAACCCTCTGTACAAAATAATTACCAACAACAGTCAGTACCAAAATGAAAGCAGAAGATGATACATAAGTTATCAAAAGGCCTCGTATAAAACAACACTGCAAACTATTGAGGACGACTGAGATATCAGGTACTGTTTTACAATTATTAAAACTTTAACACAGTAACCTCAACGGAGTTTCGTAACGTATTTTAAAAACATTGATTCTAGGAGTTATATATTTTTCTTTGGTCCAAGAATATTTGCCAAGGAAACTAGTTTTATAATTGTAAATTTTCTGATGGTTAATGTATTATTTTGTATTTCAGTAAGTGACATACATATTTATAGAATCTGAGTTTCAAAAAAAGTTAATTATGTTATTGTTTCTATGACACAAATACCATGCAGAGCTCATTATTCCAGGATTTAGAACATAATAACATTATATTTATAATATTACAAGATTATATCAAATATTGATAAATGATGTCAAATCCAATGGAAAATCAGAATATTAATTATGTTGATTTACTTCCTTTCTGAGATAAGACTGACCAATGTTGTTATGTTACATAACAGTACATATTTTGTGTGTGTCTGATTTTGGAATTGAAGAATAAGATAATGTCTACCATCATCTATGTTTATCTTTTTTTCAATATTCTTCTTTATAGAAAGTATCATCACACCACCGAATAATTAACAGACCAAACACAACATAATGTTATTGATATAATAGATTTTTTTCATTGAATACCTAAAAAATATATAATATTTTTATTATTTTCACCTAAAAAAATATGTAACCTTTTATTACTTTTAGTTGTTAAAATTAACTGTAATTATTGCATGTTCTCCAAAAATATTTTTATTTTAAATATTATTCTTGATAACCCAATCGCTGCAATTATTTTCTAACTTTAATTTTGTTCATCAGTTATTGGAAAGATCTTACAATATATTTTTTAAAGTTTTCATTCTAGTATTTTTAATTAAATATAGGCCTACAAGGCAATTAAGCAATCTTACATACAACAAGAATGTAAAGTGAGGCCTTTTTTAAGTCACAAATAAGATTTTGATGAAAGTCAAATAAAAAATGTACTTAGTGTGTTAATATAATATATACTTAGGATATCCATCCATAGTAATTCTGCCCGAAGGCAAGTCCTTCACTGCAATCATAGCATTTTCATGCTATACTTGCAGCTTTACTAGGGAATTGTAGGTGTGGTAGCTTCCTGCTGCTTTCCACACCAGTGAAGGATGATGATGATGGCCATATGATTTCAGGGACCGTTTGGGCCTTAAAATTTTCCTGACATTTGTCTTACAGGTGAGTAAGAACCCCGATAAAAACCTCATCCAGAAAAACTGCCCCGACTATGGATTGAACAGGCCTGCTGCGTGACAAGGCAGCACGCTACCTCGAGACCACAGCGGTGGACACTTAGGATATAGTGAATGTAATAAAATTTAAAAAAATATATATAACCAAATCTGAAGACAGCTGTTAAATATTTAACTTTCACCGGGAAAGAACACTATGAGGTTTAATTTAAGAATTAAATTAATGTTTTTATTACCTCACCTCATATCTTTTTTCTTCTATACTGCAGTTTCGGAGCTTATCTCCATCGTCAGTAGCCTCTGGTCGACCGGTGGTATGTCATTTCTTGGCGGTTTTCTTCTTACTTCTACAGCTGTTAAAGCTTTGAGAGGTAATTTTTTGACTAATAATACTGCTTTCGCTGAAGTCTTTAAGATATTCACACATTTTTGCATTTGTCTCTTTGTGGAAACATGTTTTTGTATAAATATTTAACTTCACATTCGTATAATCATTCCATATCAGTTTAATAACTGAATCTATTACTTCCATCAGCATAGGTATTTTTATTTTCTTTTGTCACTTAATATACTAAAACAATTATCATTTATATTAGTAAAGAGATTTATAGAAACCTAATTAGAGTCAGGGACTGCGAAATGCTCTTAAGAATATTTCATATATGAACATAGAATTGACTAATATTGACAGTAATCAAATTATCTACATTAATAAGTAACACTATTACAGTAGATATAGAAGGATATAAAATTGTTGACTGTCATAAAAGTGGTGTGCTAGACAAAGAAAGAGGTTATAGAGAATTGAAGGAAAAAAAGACTATAATTTTGTAACATTTTTATCTGATGTTTACTTACACAGGTAAAATCTGGTGGTCCAGTGAAGAAGTAGAAATACAAAATAAAGCTTTCCTACCAATCTGAGTATCTCATTCATAACATACCTGCTTTTCATTGTATTTGAAATCATATCTACTGTGGTCAATGAATATTAAATTTCAAATATTCATATTTCTTGAAAAATTAACATGTTAAATAGTCGTGCTATCTTTCATTATTAGAGTTATACAATTTAGATGGATTTTACAAGTACAGTATAAAGCAAATCTTGCTTTAAAATTATATTCATGTATATCATTTATTACTAAATTATTAAATATTTCTCCACTATTTGTCTTTATATCTGATTAATCAGTATCTATAGCTTGCTTTCTTGTCCAGTACATTCATATGAAATTGTTGTAGAATTGGGATAAAATACCTACATTAAAACATGTAAAGTTTAAAATACAAGAGCAAATGATTTAGCTATTTCAGAGATTGACAGATTTTTACAAATGATTAGCAACATTATATTTAATTTCTGGTTAGTAAGTGAATAATATGTTATTTTACACAATATTCAAATTGTTTCTGTAAGATCATCCATAAATTTGAATTACAATTTATTATTTCTCTGATAGAAACAGATGTGACAGAAATGGCATGTAGAATTTCCCAATGTAACAAAAAGTCATTGCAGTCTGGTTAACATTTATATTACTGATCTGTCTGATGTTTATTAGAGTTAAGGCATACATACATATTTAGAAATTCATATATACACCTTTACATGTATGCTATTCAGTGTATAATTGAGTGCCATAACTTTCTATTCGTTCCTCATTACATGTTTCCAGCCGTAGCTGATGACATGATTCCATTGCATATTTACATTACTTGAAGAGTTGATTGGTGATTTACCATAACTTTTTTATTAAATATATTAATATTTTAATTAATTAGTAAATTAAGAAAGAATTAAATAGTTAAGTTTCAAACTAGCTCTATATTGGATGGTAAAAATCTCATCTTTTCTTTATTTTTTTTAAAATATGGAATTTAAGAATTTACTAAACACTATGAACAGAATAATAGACTTTTATGTCCGATGTTAGTTTTGAAATTGTCTTTGATTGATTGATCCCTGTTTGTCCCACTCTGGGGGGACATGGGTGCTTCTCTAGTGGGAAATTTCTTAACCATACAAATTTACTTATCCTTTTTTAAAATCATTAGGAAGTAACATTATGAGGTTCAATTTAATAATAATTATTAGTTATCCTTATTTCTCTACTGATGTCATGAATGGCATTACCGATCCAAAGAGACATCTAGTAGGCAACTAAGGTATTACGTGGTTGATGAAGGTTGGTGAATTTTGTTTAGAGGCCTCTTTTTCATACTTAAGGCTTTTATGAATCTGAAAATATCCAGACTCAGGACCCACAGTTTAAAGTCTCTCCCGGAGAACTTGTATCCTTGGATTTTTCCATCCTGAAAATCCATCCAGGTTTGAAACCACGACCCTCTGGACTAGAGGCAAGTAACATAACCACTATATTTGAATAGAACTTTTTTTTTTGCCTAGACCAAGACTCGAACCCGGGACCTTTGGCTTGCCGGGCCAAATGCTCTACCAACTGAGCTACCGAGGTGAGTTGCGATCTAGACACAAATTTTTCTCTTATATACGTTGTAATTCCCTCTCACCAAATGCTTTTGAAACCATTGCTTCTATCTTTGCAAATGGCAGCTTCTTAGTTAAGAAGATATTTATTGGGAATTTAACATTACTTTATAAAGCTAGTAAGGCTTCTAATGATGTTTTTATTATTGATTTAACATTTCTCACTGAAAGAATTACAACGTATATAAGAGAAAAATTTGCGTCTAGATCGCAACTCGCCTCGGTAGCTCAGTTGGTATAGCATTTGGCCCGGCAAGCCAAAGGTCCCGGGTTCGAGTCTCGGTCTAGGCGAAAATTTTTCTCTTCAAATATAATTTATCTTTCAGTGAGAAATGTTAAATCAATAATAAAAACAACATAACCACTAGACCACCGCAGAAGACAGAAATTGCCTTTAATTGATAAAAATTAAATTATTACTACAAGTTTCTATGGCAACTGTCTATTTACTAAAAATGAATTTTCTGCCATAATTAAAATTATTCTTTAGATTGCTAAGACCAGTAATGAATAAAGATTATTATAAACTGTTGATTTCTGAAATTTGCTAATAATTAAAATTGTATTATGGTATATATTGTGTATGGTATTCTATATTTATAATGTTGGTATAATCTTATTAAAAAGGGAAATAATTAACTTGCCATAAAATGGCATAAAAATCTGGAATAATATTAATAGATAGTCTATACATTACTATAAATTAACTGAAATGATTTTAATTAATAGAGCTGTTAACATTTGATTCATATACCATAATTTTGAGATAGCAATGTAGCATGTTATACTGTAGTTTGCATATGCCATATCAGAATTTCTTGTCTTGCTGTTTGTGCACTATTCCATAAATGGTTTTTCTGATAGTTAACCTTTTAAACTATGATTTAGAAATATTTAAATTAATATTGGGAAGTAAACATTATGAGGTTATATCATTAATAGTGAGTGGAGAACATATTTTAATCGACTCACCTCATACATTTTCAAACTTCTTTGATACCGACGGTTTCAGACAATATCATGTCCTTCATCAGTCATCTATGATTTAGAAACTGAATTAGAAGAGATTATATTATTATTAAACTATGTACATTTTGGATGCTTTGTAATACAAGTAGGGACTAAAGGTAAAGTGCAGATTTTAATATTTAATTTTAGGAAGTTATATTTTGAGATTATTTTAATTATATTATTTTTAGTCTGGACAGAAAAGCTGACGATAAAACAGAATTGTTTTGAAACATGTTCAAGAACAAATCAACATTAATATTGAGGTAAGATGTCCAGACTAAAAATAATATAATGCAGATTTTAAACTTACCTTGCTTATTCATTTTCATTATAATAATGATTAATGAACATGATTTAAATGTTATCAAGGCCATAAACGAAAGATGTTGTAAGTTAGAGTGTCAACATGTAAAATGTAGATCAACAGTTCAAATCATGGATCAGGTACATTTTTTCTTTGAATATAAATAAAATAGGTTTGAATTATTATGCTTCTGGTAGGAAAACCAGAGGGAAAATGCCCAGTTGGTAGACCAAGAATGAGGTGGGAGAATAACATTATTCATGATTTGAAGGAAGTTGATTATACAGGGGATGATTGGAAAACATTGGCTCAAGATAGGGATGTATGGAGAGCTTATGTCTGCATGGCCATGAACCTACGGGTTCAATAGTGGCAGTGAGTTAGTTTGAATTATTATGAGTTAGGCTATTTTAACTCACTTCATATTTGTAGTTTTATTGCAGACTGCAGTTTCCACACTCTATGTGTCATTGTCAATGCTTCCTAACTGTTGAATTTGCTGTTACCGATCTTGTAGGTTGATTTCTGCTTCCTCTGTTGGCTGACCGATGAACTTCCAAATAAAATTTTTTCCTCTTCTCCAGGAATTTTAAAATTAATTATTTTCTCTTTTTTTCTTCTTCTTCTTTTTGCAAGGATTAAATCTTTTTGGTTCGTTCTGGCTTCAAGTATTATAGCTTCTGTGTCCATCTCTTTCGTGGGCATCACCACTTTTTTTTTTCCTCCTCTTGGTTGATACTTCAGACTTTTCGTAGGCAATCTGTTGGTATCCATTCTGCAGACATGTTCATACCATTTTGTCCTATACTCTTCTATTTTATCTGTCAGACTGAATATGTGTAGTTCTTTATGGATATCTTCACTTTGTTTTTTATCCATTAAAGTATATCCTGCCACAAATCGTAAATATTTCATTTCTGCTGATTCTATTCTTTTAATTGACTATTTATTCAGAGTCCATATTTCTGAGCCATACAATATTGCAGGTACAGCCAATATTTTATAGAATTTTAAATGTGTTTCTTTTCTTACTTTCTTTCCCAGTGTTCATTATTCTTGTGGATGTAAATTTTCTCCCAGATTGTGAGTTCCTTAGATTTATGTAACTGTTTCAGTAATTTGACCTTTCATAGCTGAATATGGGAAATAACATTATGAGGTTCTTAATTCAATGAATAAATGAGTCAATGTGCAGAGTCATAATGTTGGTTGAAAATGGGAGGGATGTTACTCTTGAAAACTGCACTTCCCATGTTTAAGAAAACATAAAGTATGAGGTATAAGATAAGAAATGACTCATTCATTCATTGAATTTGACCTTTGTTTCAATTGACCATGCATGTGCAGCTATTACAGACTTTTCTATTTCCCCCCATTTTTAACATTTCTAAGGTGTTCTTTCAATCTTGTATTCAAGTTCCTTTTTGTATTTCCTATGTATATTTTTTCACAATCTCTACAATCAATTAGATAAATTCCTGATTTGTTGCCTTCATCAGTCTTTTCATTTTTATTGGTTTTAATTTAATTTATTCAGGCTGTAATACATTTTCAGTGCTAATTTAATGTTAAATGTGCTGAAAATTTTTTTGAAACATTGACAATGACACATTGGATGGATTTCTCAACTGAAGTCTAAACCATGACCGCGGTTTTCCGATTTTTTATTGTTCTCATAAGAACCATAAAAATTGAAAATCTCCGACTGTTAATTACAAAAAAACAATGTCTGAATCTTGTCTTTAGTTTCATAACAGTTGCTGTGAGTTTTGAGTCATTTTATAGGTGTTATGAAAACAATAAAAAAGTCAGGAAACTGCGGCCATGGTTTAGACTTTGGTGGAGAAATGGAAACTGCAGTCAGCAATAAAACAACAAATATGAGGCGAGTCAAAATAGCCTAACTCATAATAATTAAAGTAAACGTATTAGTGTCACTTCCTTTAAATATTAAATAGGTTTGAATGTTTTGATAACAAATAACAATGGCAATGCAAGTCTTCACTTAGTGAAATTAACAAATCTGTAAAACTTAGAAGAGAAACAGATTAACTATGAATCAATGGTAAAGAGAAACATTTTTGCCTGAACCGGGAATCGAACCCCGAACCTTTAGCTTTCCATGCTAATGCTCAGACCACCGAGCTAATCCAGGCTTGGATTAGCTCGGTGGTCTGAGCATTAGCAATTGATTTACAATAATTTAATTGTGTTTATTAATTTACTTATTTCTATCATAGTAATAGCTTTAGCTTCCCAATATTAATTTAATAGATTAACTATAAATTGTAATCAGAAGAACCATTTATGGACATGTCAGAATTATGTTACAATTGTGTTGATGTTTTCTGAAAACAGGTGTGGAAGGGAAATGAGTAACATTTAAGAGTTGACATTAGTTGTACTCAGAATAAGAATTACCTCTATTATATCTCTGATTTATTTTGTTTTATGGAAATGAGATCTGAAAATGGCAGCTATTTTCTTTCTGTTACATGTGAATATTGCCAACATTAAGAAAGTGCTTTCAATAATAGTTCTTCTCATGAGGAACGGTTCATTTGACCAAAGTTTTTTGGAAAAACAATTTAAATATTTGATTAGATCACTTAATGATGAAAATTAATTACTCTTTGTGTGACATTATCATTATCACAGAGTAATCATATGATCTTGGTGATTTGAATCAGTGTTTCCCAAATGTGTTCTGCAAAGCATGTATTAAGCATTTAATTATCCTGTGGTAGTCTTAATGGCCTTGATGGCATTAACTATTGATTGTCATGATTACGAAATTTGCTTCGTAATTGATTTTTGAAAATAGAATTATATAACTTACTACAAAAAAAACAAAACTTTAGATGGTCATGATAAAATAATTATCATTAAGCAAACAACTTAAACATCAATGTTTAATATATGTATGAAATAACACTATGAGGTTTCTTTTAATTATATTTGAGTTGGATATTTTAACTCACCTCATATTTCTTAATTTTTATGCATAAACATATTTTTCATCATCATCATCATCCATGCAAGTATTAGGCCGTGTGGCCTGTTACGGTCTCAAAGAGGAATTTTCCATCCAGCGCTTTTTTGGACGTCCCAGCGATCTTTTGCCTTGGGGGCAGTGGTGAAGTATGGCTTTTGGAATTCTATGAGACGGCATTCGTTGAAGATGGGCTTTCCAGTTGTTCTGGTAGTTTTGTATATGGTGAAGAATGGGTTCTACATCCAGCTCTTCCATAATTTCCTCATTTATTTTATGGTCCTGTAGCCTGCTGTACGGCACATAAATCGCATCTCATTTGCTGTTATTCGGCTTTCATCTCTTCTTCGTATTGTCCATGCTTCACTACCATATCTTAATACTGGTCTTGCAAGAACCTTATAAAGCCGTAATCTTGTGTTCTTCTGTACTAAAGATGGTTTCATTATACTGTTAATTATCCCCGTTGTTTTTTTTAATTTTGTGATTTTCTTTGATATATCAGCTTCATCTTGAAATGTTAAATTATAACCCTTGGATAAACATATTTTTAAAATTATAATGTTTATTTTAGGTTATCAGGAAAATGTTACAATTTTTTTATTGTGAATATGAGTGTTCTGTATACAGTGCTTCTGGTCAAAAAGGTCATCTCTCTGCCTACTGGGTCGTTGTTAACCAAGCTTACTGATATATTTCATTATATCCATTTTGGTACTTATTCTGCTCATAGAAGAAGCTGTATATGCTGTCCATTTTATCTTATGCATGTTTCACACCCTCTTATGAAATCTTCATTCAAATTTAATAGTTTATTTACTGTAATGGATCTAATCAATCTTGTATATTTTCTTTTAGTTCATTTAGTGTATAGATTTTAGTTTTATAACATTCATTTTCATCATTCCCCTTAAATAAAAATCACAAAAAGCGAGATCTGGGGATGTGGCAGACCATAAATTCCTGTTTATAATTCTGTCCCAAAATATCCAAAAAATGCACTTTGATTATGGATTCACGTGCAGTATTGGCTGTTGCATTATTTTGTTGGAAATACACCGAGAAAAGTAGGGGTGTGGTGTGCCATCATTGGCTACAGAATTATTGAACTGATTGTCAGATTTTGCCAGATGTGTCAGTCATATTTTGGGACCTTTATGATTAAATATATGCAGAGCATTTCTTGGTGTATTTCCAAAGACATCAAGGCAGCCCATATTGCATATGAATCCATAACCAAAATGCACTGGATATTTGGGGACAAAATTGTAACCAGGAAGGCCTACTTGATCTCACACCTTGCCATTCTATTTATAGGAAATTCTAAAAAATAAAGTTTATAAAACTAATCCCTGTATGTTGAATGAACTAAAAAAAAATATGATTAAAGAACTAGTACATCATCACAGCAGCAGCATTAAGGATTATACCTTAAGGTCTATTCCGATCTTATGTTAGAATTGGTCTGTCCATCTTTTACTGGGTCTTCCTTACATTTCTTCATCCTAATGGTCTGTAGTGAAGAATCTGTTTTGGGATTCTGTTGTTATCCATTCTATTGATGTGGTCCATCCTTTGTCTTCGCTAATCCTATCTAATAGCTTGAATATATTTAGTTCTATTTGAAGAGAAAATATGCGTATATTTCTCTCTTCAAATAAAATTTGTCATTATGTGGAAAGTGGTAAATTAAATATCTAAGATTGAATATTTAGTTCTGTTCGTATATTATCATTTTGTTTCTGATCTGCTATCCCCTCAAAAACCTCTTTTTTGGAGTTTCTATTTTTCATTACTGGTTTTTGGTTAAGACCAAGTGTTCACATCCATATAGACTCACAATCCCCGGTTTAGGAAACCAATGTCTTATCCATTAGGCAACAGAGCTATATGAATGAAAATTTCTTGAAGGTGTGAAACATAACAATAGAATATGAACAACACATGCAGCATCTTCTGTGGATAATGTAATGATATATCTGGTAAGTTTTACCAATTAACTCGTGAGAACAAGCAAGTGTAGTTAGTGACAGATGCGTGGTCTCCCAGCTGGCAAGCAGGCATGCAATCTTTATGACAGCTTGAATCAGATGCAGAAGAAATGTTTCATGATCAAAAAAAAAAAGTTTAGGCAACACTGATTTAAATTATACATTGTGGTTATGCAAGATGGAAACATACTTACTGATAGTGTTTCAGACATTGTTTAGGGAGTGTTTTGATTTGTGAAACTTATGATTTCCAATATCTTATTATACAGGAATTGATGTTGATCTGTCAGACATGTATCATGACCCTTAAACCATTTTTGCACAGTACTCACTATTAAATATTGTATCTCACCCCCACAATAGAATCCCATAATCAGGGTCAGTTTTAATGAATAGTGGTTAACATATTCGTCTCTAGTTCTGAATTTTACAGGTTCAAAGCCAGCTGGAGTCAGTGGATTTTTAAGAGTGTAAAATTCCTTCCTTCAGAAGGGAAATAAAGCTGTGGGTTCTGGTGTCATAGATTACAAACTGAAGAAAGAAGTCTCTGAATAAAATTTACCGAACCTTTCACATACAGCTTTAGAATTGTGATATTAATGATCTAAATTGTTAAAACTGTTATCCAATAAAATATTAACCATTCAATAAACAGACATCTCAATATGAGAATCCATCAGAAAATATAATGAATAGAGAGCGGAATTTGTTCCGTGAGCCGATGAGTTATTTGTAGTGGTATTGGCTGTACTAGAGTGATTGGGAGGGGGTGAAATGGGGTGTATCACATGTCTGTATATCTATCTGGAGATTCTTCTGTAATATAAACATTAGGAAGCAATATAAGGTGCATAATATATTAAAATGTACTTATATTATGCATTGCATACAATGTAATGAATTTTTAAGACAAAGATTACTCTATCACATACACATTTGTTTTCATTTTGGATGGCATTTCGCTACACTTAAGATCAGGTATGCGCAATCTAACTACCGATGTATTCTACAATAACTCCACTTCTTTAATAAATGAAATATTGTTTACTGTGTTTGTCTTTCTACACGACAGATCTCTCTTCATAGCCTGGTAGGTATGCAGCTATGTGATCCCCTCGCCCATCCCACCCCCTCGCATGCATTCTCATATAGTCTATACAAATACAAGTAAGCCTTCTACATTGTGAAAGAGATTCCACTCTGATAATGAATATCTTCAGGAATTTCATATTGCTCATTAAAGAATAAAAATCTCCAAAATTAAATCTCACCCCATTTCTTTGCCGTGTTTCATAATACATATAGATAGATCATCAGTTAAAATTCATCGAAGAACATTTTGTGTAAACAACTCACCTCATAGGAATATCAAAACAAAATTACTTTGATTTTGAAGTTTATAAATTCAACCATAGATGGCAGCACTGAAGATGGTGACAATAGAACAGTTGACGGCTGAAGAATTTCGTTAGAGTTATGGCTGAGGATGAACACAACTGTGTTTGAAACCGCGGTATCATGGAAGCATGAATCCTATGAGGTGAGTTGTTTAAACAAAATGTTCTCCGATGAATTTGAATGATTATACCTCATAATGTTTACTTCCCAACATTAATTTAATATAAGATCATCAGTTATTTAATGTCTTTGACATTGTCCGATTCTTATAGCCAATTTTGTTGGTCCATCCAATCTCCTGGTTGTAGATGTTTCTCCTTCATGTATAAATATATTCCCTGACTCCAGAATGTTTTAGGTCTTCCTCTGCCTCGTCTTCCCTCAGGTTTCCATTTCAAAACACATTTTGGTAGCCGATCCTTTTCCATTCGCTGGACATGTCCATACCATCTTAATTGCTGAGTTTTAATATAATCTAAAATAATGCCCTTCAATCTTATAACTTATAATATGTTTGGCTAACAAATTATTTAATATCTGAACATGAATAGTAAGATACTGAAGATCATGACTTTCTTACATCAAAACACTCGGACAATGTCTATAAAAATGTTTGTTAGTAGAGTTGTTAACCATTCTGTATGTGTATATGATTTACATTTACTTTGATCACTGCACACTAGATAATGTCACATAGTCTCAGTATTGATTCTAATACAATTCATGGCCAAATGGTTGTCCTTTATTTAACTCCAAGAACTCTCCATACGCACAATACTCAGCTCAATGTTAAATGCAAATTTAAATAAAACATTTTATACGCTGTGTGAGTTTTAGATTAAACTCCATTACTCATAATTGCATTTTTAGGGAAGAACAATTGACTGGTTGTGTAATATAAGCTAATTTTAAATTAGTTATACAATTATATTTGAAGAGAAAAATTCTCGCCTAGACCGAGCCTCGAACCTGGGACCTTTGGCTTGCCAGGCCAAATGTTCTACCAACTGAGCTACCGAGGCGAGTTGCGATCTAGACGCAAATTTTTCTCTTATATACCTTGTAATTCCCTCGTGCCAAATGCTTTGAAACCTTTGCTTCTATCTTTGCAAATGGCGGCTTCTTAGTTAAGAAGACATTTATTGGGAATTTAACACTTCTTTATAAAGCCAGTAAGGCTTCTGTTGATGTTTTTATTATTGATTTAACACTTCTCACTGAAGGATAAATTATATTTGAAGAGAAAAATTCTCGCCTAGACCGAGACTCGAACCCAGGCTTGCTGGGCCAAATGCTCTACCAACTGAGCTACCGAGGCATGTTGCGATATTTATACAATATTTGAAAATACAAATGCAGAAACACATCACAATACAATTGAACATATCCATTGTTATATCATTCTCCTTTTCTTACCTGTGCAATCTTCTTATTTTCCTTATTAATTAGTTGTAGATTAGTATACCATATATTTCCGAATGTAAGGCATAATTTTAACCAAATTATTGGGTTCTCAAAATTGAGGTGCGCCTTACATTTACATGCGTCTTACATTTGCATACAAATTATAATATTGTAGATTATGGTCAAGCCTCCATTGTCGGAAATGTGTTTCTGCAATATCAAAAGTGAGTCAAAATATACAAGTCATTAACAACCAAAGGTATGACTATCATGTCGGTTTCCATATTTTTTGGTGTGTAAAATAACTTTTCTTTTTAAACTCACATCAAAAGACATTCATTTGGTTAGTATTCTCTCCATTACAAGTAGCCTAAATAGAAACTTAACTTTAAATAGTCACTTCTGGCTTAACAATTTTTCTCTTCTTTTATTATTTACTGATAACGTAATTCTTATTGTTGGCTTCAGGAAGTAATTGCAACAACACATGCTTGATAGTCTAAAAAAAACAGTTTAGTTAACAGAAGCCAGAACATTAAACTTACTATGATAGACGGTACATATTTTTGCAATCTGATCGTAACTTTTTGCTTGACAGTTACATGGGATGAATACAATTGTACTCAATGAAAAATCTATCCTATGGAACACTTCCTCTTTATGAATTGACATATTAACTTATAATGTTAATATTATTCGTTTTTAAACATCTTAATGATGGACAAATTATATTTGAAAAGAAAAATATACGCCTAGACTGGGGTTTGAACCCAGGACCTTTGACTCTCTATGTCAATGCTCTTCCATCTGAGCTACCTAGGCCTCCAATCTAAACATGTATTTTTCTCTTATACATAGTTAATTCCCTAACCCCAAAATGCTACAAGCCATTGCTATGATTTTTGCAAATGGCAGCTTCTTTATTAAGAAGACTTTTTATTGGGAATTTAAACATTACTTATAAAGCCAGTAGTGCTTCTTTCAAGTAATGCTTTATAAGTAATGTTTAAATTCCCAATAAAAAATCTTCTTAATAAAGAAGCCGCCATTTGCAAAAATCGTAGCAACGGCTCGTAGCTTTTGGGGTTAGGGAATTAACTATGTATAAGAGAAAAATAGCATTTAGATTGGAGGCCTAGGTAGCTCAGATGGAAGAGCATCGACATAGAGAGTCAAAGGTCCTGGGTTCAAACCCCAGTCTAGGCGTATATTTTTCTTTTCAAATATAATATTAACTTATGTTTTGCATAGGTTAATTTTCACAGATGGACTACCTATTAAATTGTACGAGATTCACTCACCTTGAATAGCAAGGCTCATTCTGCACTATTTGACTATTGGACACTCTGCTTCCCAGCATTGCAGTTTCTGATGCCCTATTCTAGTGTGACAATGTCCACTTTTTAATCTCAATCATCAACACGTTTTACAAACACATCTTGCTGCCATATGGCTAGGGTTACAGATCCACAACCCCTTCTTGATAGCCACAAAGGAATTAGCTGCCAAAAAAGCCTAGTAGACTGCATTATGCCATCAATCAGTCATGAAAAATCTCCTTTGGTCCGAAACTGGACTTGAAGAATTTTGTCTGCCCTACTTTTATTAGCATTCATTCAGTAGCAATTATTACATTTTGTATAACTAATTTAAAATTATTGTTTAGCAGTAAAATACAAATATGAATCCAAAACTTTGCACCTCATCTTATAAAATATGATCCTTAACTAAATGCGAGATGAGTGAAGTTTGCGATTCATATTATTATTCTATTGATATTTACCTCATAATGTCATGCTCCATGATTTTTTATAAATATTGTTTAGCAGTTTGATACTTTACAGATGTTATCAATGTGTTCATTGTTTAAAATACTTTTCTTAACTCATGCTTTAAGTTTAGATTATTATTTACTTTAATGTCTCATAATTATATGGTATTGTATTTTTATGCATTTGTTTATGGTAATTAGATTAGTTTTTCTTATTGTAATGTATATGAAAATTATGTTAAAATTATATGGTTTTAAAATTTAATATGGTTATTATGTTTTTACAAATTTGTGTTAAATATTCAGAGGAATATTTGAAATGTAAAAAAAAATAACTGTAGATTATTTGAAGATGAAGGATTCCATATGTATTTAACCCCTTCTAATTGGCTAAGTATATTTCATTTAGTGTCTTCCATTTTGTCTACTTCTGGAATTAAATTGTAGTGAGCTTATGCAAAGGTTCATTTTTGTTCGAATCTTACAATCTGTGAATTTTATCATTTGATTAATTAAAATTTTCTGTATTTTGAATTCCTTCTTACAATCTAAAAATTATATGAAACAGATTAATATTAATTACCTGATTTTTTTAATTGTAACTCTGAATAAAATGTTTTTACTCTTTTCCAAAAATACCTTTAATTTTTTTTATACTAGGGCATTCGATAAGTAATGGCAATATGATGGTAAATCAGTGATCCTAATGGTGACCTTGTAATCTTATAGTATGTTGTTGATTAGTCTTTGTTGTATAAATCTGTAATATTGAAAGTCCTGAAATAGCAATAGTATGTGAATACATTCACTGTTTCTCACACTTAGTAAGTAATATCACCCTAAAAAGATGCTCAATAGAATTTGTTGAGAAGGTGGGATTGAGAAGTATTCGAACATCCTCCAAATTCATCAGACTAGAGCCCTTGTGACTATAACTTATTCTTAAAGATCAAAGGGCTACGAGTTATTAAATTTTAATCAAGAGTTTGATATTCAGAAAGCTCTAGGTTGTTCAGATGAAAGAGATATCCAGAAATGATGCTGCAATGGAGTATGCATCTTCTAAGGATTTGACAACATATAATTGACTTGATAGTCCTATGCCATAGCCGAGTGGTTAGACAAGAGGCCTTGGCACAGAGCTATAGGACATGTGCTGGTTTGAATCTTCAAGGAGGAAGAAATTTTCTCAAGGAATTTCAGCCAGTATGGGACCAGTGTCTACCCAGCATTGTGAGGAATTTGGGTAGCTGCAATAAATAGCGGCTCCAGTTTAGAAAATCTGCTATAACAGCTGGGGGACCCAACATGCTGACCACATGTCACACCTACACTGGTAGGATGATCATCTACCTCTGTGATTAACACATGTATATGAGAGACCAGCAGCCAAAGGTAGGCCAAGGACCTTCTGGGCCTGTTATGTCATGGAGTTTTTTTAATTGACTTGATAAGAGACTATAAATGAAGTTTGTGATGTCAAAAGTAACCTAAATAAATTGTTTGTATTGTTATAGCAGTGTTATCATTACTTATTGAATGCCCTAGTATATTAAAATTTAACTTAAAAATGGATTAAATATTTTCTATTATACTAATTTATTAAAAACTGCATTCTTGTATACGTAATTTGTGTAGAAAGTAATACACTTCTAGTGAGATATTATTTAGAATATCAAAATGAATATATGAAAGTTACTTTTTGTAGCAATTAAATGTATTTTGTTTCATGCTATGTTGGTTATTATATTTGTATCATATCTTGGTTTTCAAATATTGTAAACAGCTTCTATTTATTATCTCCACTCTTCTCTCTGTTGTATTTCCAGCGGTACCTCTAATTTTCTTTTGTTGTGCTTTCTCTTGGGGTAACCATTCTCTGTATTTGTTTTTCTTTTTTAATTTTTATAGATGCTTTAACTTTCATGGTCATTACAACAAAGAGAAACATTTATACATGAACAAGGATTTGAACCCAAGATCTTCAGCTTTACATGCTGGCACTCTACACTTGAGTTACCATACAAGCATAAAGTATTCTCTCTTCAATCTCCACTTCCCAATAGTAGTGGAAATTTCATTCACAGTACAATGAGTTGCTTTTGAATCAAGAAGACATTATAATAGAATTTGCACTATGCTATAAAGTTAATAAATTATGAACATGATAAGGAAATTAATGTACACAGAAGCCATCTGAAGCAAGGATTAACATGACTAAAGATAAAATATGTTTGTGATAACTAGAGTCCGGATGTTAGGCACTTAAAAAGTTCAAAATAGGCAGGCAAAAAGACACTAAAAATCATTAATATAGGCACTCAAAAAATCAAAATAGGCTCTTACAAAAATGGACTATAACATAAAATTTTACAGCCTTAAGTAACATATGCTATCAATACCATACGAAGATATCAGAGATGATTTTGGAACTTGTTTTGCCTTTTTACAAACAGCATACTTACATTTTGCAGTTGCAGTGTGTACGTGCTACGAAACATGGCACCTCTTCGCGCAGTTCACTGAAATTTTACACACTTTGCAGAACAATGTCACTTGAAAATATTTCGGCGACCAAATCCTTTCACGAAATTTGCCTGTTTGTCTTTTACTGTTTTACTGTTGTCCGTTCTTTAGGCATCGTGAAACAACTGTTCTAAAGGTAAAAAAAAAAAAAAAAAGAAGAAGAAGAAAGCCACATACACTTGTCGCACAACTTTGTCTTTGAAGCACCTATCTGTGAACGAGGACTACAGACTGAATTCAGTGTTATCAACATCAAAAATAATAGATATGTGTCATGAAGTTTGTCCATTTCAATTAATTTCATTGAAATACTAAGTTAATTTCGTGAAAAAATGACAAATAGGCATTTATAGGCATTGTAAGCTGAAATAGGCATTTATAGGCAAAATTAACTTCGTGGAAAACAACTCTAGGGTCGTCGGTATTAACTTATATGAAGTCACTTTTACAATATCTATAATAAATAACTGTAGGCATTTTCTGTAACATCCGGTCTGTAGTGATAACCATTGTTTAGTGGCTTGTCTGTGTATTTTAATTTCCATATTATGTTCATAATTGGCTTATAGGACAGTATAAATCCTACCATAATATTTTCTTGATTTAGTATTGTGGATGAATTTCACTACTACTATGATGTGCAGAATAAAGATAGAGGAATTTATGCTTGATGAGTTGCTTGAGTAGCCCAATGATAAAGCACCAGCATGTGAAGCCGGAGGTCTTGGGTTCAAATCCCAGTTTAGGCAGACTTTTTCTCATTAATTGATTAACAATTAAATAATAAATAAATAGAATTAGATTTTTACGACTCACCTCATACGCCACGTATCATGTTGTTGTTGTTTTCAAATGCTGGGCCTGGGCAATGAAGCCATTAGCGCTCTTGCTCTCCAATATTTCTGTATGATGGATCCAACAGGTAATATTTCACAGGTTTGTAGATGTTCTTCGTTCATTTCTCATCTTTGTTGCATAGAGGACAATTTGGATTCGTGTAGATTCCTATTTTATATAAATGTTTGGCCAAATAGTCATGTTCTGTAAGCAGTCTAAATTTTGCTACCATAGTTTTATGTGGAATTTCTGGAATAATATCTGGCTTCTTTACTAAAATATTCCATTTTTTGTCTTTGGCTTTATTACATAGGTCTTGTTTTTGTTTGATTTTATATTTGTTTTTAATTATTCTTTTTATGGATGTGAAAGGTAAGCTTTTAGTAGTATTCTGAATTAAATTGGAGTCTTTTTTGGCAAGAAAATCAGCAGTGTCATTTCCAGCAATTCCACACTGTGCAGGTATCCATTGCAATTGAATTCTTTTCTGTAGTTTTTGGAGTTGTCGAATCATTTTGTAGCACTCTTTAATTTGTATTGACTTCATTTTGTGTGAATTTATTGCATATATTACTGCCTTAGAATCAGAGAGTATGACAGCATTTTGAAATTTATTTATTCTGTATAGTAATTGTTTGAGTGAAATATGAATTGCCGTTACTTCCACATCAAAATTTGTTGTGTGGTATCCTGCTGGTTAATAAAATGAAAATAATGCACATGTAATTCCTGATCCCGAGTTATCATTAGCAGATCCATCTGTGTAGATATGTAACCATTCTTCTGGTGGATATCTCTTATTCACAGCTTCTAACGCTAGAGCTTTTAGTACAGGTGTGGGAGTTTCAGATTTTGTAACTGGTTCTTCTAGATTTAGCTGAATGTTAATTGGTTCAAAAGTAAGAGGGTTTTCTCTGATTAAAATATTTTCTCTGCATTTAGGAAGATTCAAATCATTATCAGTTCTATCTAATGCATGCATGCATTAGAAACTATAGTCTTCAAGAAATCTACAATTATGTGGTGAGTCGTAAAAATCGAACTCTATTTATTAATTAAAATATATCTCACAGTGTCGCTTCCTTTAAATATGAATGATTAACCATTACTTACTGATGGCTTGTGCATGTTTATTAATTTCCATATTATGATATAAGGTCATAATGTGACCATTTAATTATTTTTTATTTGTAACTAGCGTACCCAGCAGACATTGTACCCTCCTTTGCAGATAAGTTAAGAACTGTCATATAACAATTATATTAGAGTGAAAAAAAAAAAAAGATAAATTGATGAGAGTCAAAGCAGTATTTCATTTCTGACCCACTGTGCACTGGTCCCATACTGGCTGAAATCCCATGAGAAAAATTTCTTCCCCCATAGAGACTCGAACCAGCGTAATTCCCATAGTTCTGCGCCAAGACTTCTTGTGTTAACCACTCGTCTACGGCGTGAGACTCTTGGTATCAATGAAAGACAAAAATGGTTACTGTGAGTTATCCGTAAGAGATAAGGGACTCTTGGTATCAATGAATGACAAAAATGGTTTTTGTGAGTTATCCATAAGAGATATATATATGCTGTTGTGGACTTTTTTGTAGAGCTTTTTGAGATATTCAATTCTGTGTACATTAATTATGTGTATTTCATATGGTTTAGGCAGCATAAGCCATTTAAGCGTCCAAAGAGCTACTTTTTTCACGTTTTCCACTACAAAGGGCGATTTTTAAGGGTGTAGGAGTTGAGTATCACAACTCTCTTATAGCCTGTGTTCATCCCAGGAATCTCCTGAACATTTTGCAAAAAACTCCATCACAATCGGATCAACGGTATGGCCGTGCATAAAGTACGAACAAACAAACAAACAAACATTAATTTTTATATATAAGATGTTATTATGATATAGTGAATATGATGAAATTCCAACCCAGCATTTGCCTTGACTGAACCTTAGACCTCCCATACAAGTTTCAAATTCAATTGTTCGAACCAACTTGCTCAGTTGTATTCGTTTTTACATTCTGTTTATATAATTATTTTTACCCTTAACTTCATGGCCACACACGAACTTAAGTTCTTCATACATCACCATCCAAAGTGAATGTTTTCCAATCTTTTTCTTCTTCTTCTAGCTCTTTATGGGCTCTGGCTGCTGTTAAAACACTCTTCCATGCACCCCGGTCCAACACCCTCCTTCTTCATCCCTGGACCATGAGCTTTCAGGGGTCCTCCTCCATCCATCCATCTCAGCTTTGGTCTTCCTCTTCTTCCTCCATCTGGTCTCAGTAGTGTAAGCTTTCTAGTGATATTCTTCTCCTCAATTTTCATTATATGGCCCACCCATCTCAGTCTGCAAATTTTAATAACATTTACAATATCTGGGTCTGAGTACAAGTTGTAGATTTCATCATTATATATCTGCCATACTCTACAATCATTTATGGGACCCAGGATCTTCCTCAGGATTATATTTTTAATCATCCCCTGTATAATTTACCTCCCTTAAATCATGGTTAATGTTATTCTCCACATTTTTCTTGGCCTACTTACTTGATGCTTTCCCTCTGATTTTCCTACAATGAATTTCTATGCTTTTTTTTTCATTCCTCATTCTTGCCACATGTCCTGCCATTGCAGTCTATGAGACTTAACCATTTTTATTACATCTGGCTTCCCATAAAGTTCATGTAGCCCTGTTATGTAGTCTTTTTGATTCATCTGTTTGATTGTCTCTCTTTAGTTCAAAAATTTTCCTAAAAAAATTATTCTCAAATACTTTTAATTTTTTTTTCTTCCCTTGAAGTAAGAGTCCATGTTTTGCATTAAGATAATACACTAAGTCTGAGTGAACTTAGACAGGGCATTAGTTCGATGTTTTTTATTATTCATTTCATACATCTCAATGATGGATAAATCATATTTGAAGAGAAAAATTATACACTCAGACTCAGGCTTGAACCCAGGACCTTTGGCTTTCTAGGCCAATACTCTACTGACTGAGCAAGTTCCAATCTAAATGCAAATTTTTCTCTTATATGCGCTGTTAATTCCCCCGCACGAAATACTATGAAACCTTTGCTTCTATCTTGCAAAAGGCAGCTTCTTTGTTTAAGAATTTATTTGGCAATTTTACACTACATTATAAAGCCAAAATGGCTTCTTTCAATTTTTTTATTATTTACCTGCTGCTATGTGGTTCTGGTGCGACAACTCCTGGTCAGGCATGCCATGAGCGCAATTTTTTAGATCGCAACTCGCCTCGGTAGCTCAGTTGGTGAGCATTTGGCCCGGAAAGCCATAGGTCCTGGGTTCGAGTCTCGGTCTAGGCGAAAAATTTTTCTCTTCAAATATAATTTACCTTCAGTGAGAAGTGTTAAATCAGTAATAAAAACATCAATAGAAGCCCTACTGGCTTTATAAAGTAGTGTTAAACTCCCAATAAATGTCTTCTTAACTAAGAAGCCGCTATTTGCAAAGATAGAAGCAAAGGTTTCAAAGCATTTGGCACGAGGGAATTACAACGTATATAAGAGAAAAATTTGCATCTTGATCACAACTCGCCTCGGTAGCTCAGCTGGTAGAGCATTTGGCCCAGAAAGCCATAGGTCCCAGGTTCGAGTCTCGATCTAGGCAAAAAATTTTTCTCTTCAAATATAATTTATCCTTCAGTGAGAAGTGTTAAATTAATAATAAAAACATTAGAGAGAAAAATTTTTACTTTTTTTCTCATTATCATAGCCATGAAATCTTTTTCATGCTTCTTATAAATTTGCTTTTCTGCACTTAATACAATTTGAATCAAAACTTCACACACATATATACTATATTATTTTCCCCATTTGTATTATCTTGCTCAATTTGTCTTCATTATGTAATTTTTTTGTCATTAATCAAATTGTAAAAAATTGAAATGTTGTATAGTATGAAATAAAATACATTTAAGTTAGCATCACAATAAAAATTCTTAAAGTGATTACTTTTTTATATTTATATTTTGAAATTAAAATGAAAATTGATAAAGGTGCTCCCATATCTAATATTTATTGTTAGAGCTTGGATAATTCTATGGTTCTATTGAATATGTTAGAGCATGTGCGTATATTAGAATTGTATGTTTTCCATTTTTCTTCTGAGTGCATTAGAATCTCAAATTTTGTGACATTTTGTCCATATAATATTAATGAGGTACTGAAGTTTTTGTATTATGTGCAATTGTTATATTTCTAAGCAAACTTTGTATACTTTTCTAATGAATTTATATATTTGTATTTTACAGATTCTTCGAGATAATTTTTAATGTTTTATTATGTGTACGCTTATATGTTTGTCATATAGCCATAAGAATTGAGAATTTGTTGCACTCTATAACCTTTATATTATTATTTTGGATGAGTTTTTCTTTTCATGCTGGTCATATATACAGTGGAAGGGTTTTGACTATTGTTATAAGTTATTTGCCTGTGTTACAAATGTGTAGGAATAATTTAAATGCCATGTTGTTTTGATATAATTTTATTTTTAAAAATGTATATTGATTATTTTCCTGCATTTGGGATATGCTCAATTGTCAATTTCCATAATAGATAGAAAATAAGACACTATGAAAAAAAAATTTAATGAGTTTATCATTACATGTTTTTTCTAAGATGCTATTTACAATGTTAGAGGATTAGGTCCTACATCTGAGAATGTTACCAGATATGCTTCCATATGTGAGGATTCCTTAATGTTCTACATATCTCTGTGACAATCGACTGTGTATTTGTTCCATCCTCAAATTTTCCTATCTCAAAATTTTTGTCTTCTTAATTGGAATTGAACCTGTAGTTCTTACAGGTCTTTAACTGGATGCAGAACACCATGAGAGACAAAAATAAATAAATAAATAATATCCGCTTGAGATGTGGAGAATAGTATATGAGTGAAGAAAAATTAACATTTGCACTGGAAGCCTTAATTAACGTAATGGATAACACATTGGCATACAAAGCTGGAGATTTGGGTTTGAATCCCGGGTTTAGGCATTAATTTTTCTTTACAAATTAATAAATAATAATAATAAACCTGGAAACCTAAGGGAAGACAAGGCAGAGGAAGACCTAAAACCTCATGGAGTCCAGGAATATAATATATATAAATAGTATTCATACATGCAGCAGAAACATCTACAACTAGGAGATTGGATGGACCGACAAAATTGGCTATTAGGAATCGGACGATGTCAAAGACATTAATCAACCGATGATCTATCTATCTATCTAATAATAATTCACTAATAGGCAAAAATACTTTCTTTTTTTCAAATGACATTCATTTAAATTAAGGTTTCTCATTTTTACAATTAAACAATATTACTTTTTTTTTCCCCCATATATTGAGCAAGAATTGTCTCCAATAATTTTAGTTTATTTAGCACAACTCAGGAGAGATGTGAAAGTTTTAGACCATTATAAAAACAACCAAGTTTGTCCCCCATTAATATAAATATTTCTTGAATTTGTCCATAAGTTTCAATAGCTTAATTATATACTACTACAGTAAACTCCCGATTATCCGTGTTAATTGGGACCGAGATACGCACGGAAAATCGAAAAACATGGATAATCCAATTAAGTATTCGGCACCATGGAAGTTGATCAGAAATTTATTTACTCACTTTAACACTACTTAAATGCAACAAATATTCATAAAATGTATTTAAGTATGAGTCGTAATTATCATTAATTTATTTTATTCGTATATATGAAAAAAAAGTGGGTCTATTTACTGTCATGACCAGTCTGGTTACAACAGTTATTCAAAATGGCCGTTGTAACCAGCGACAACTACACTAGTAACCACTGATATCCACACTTATAACCAGCGTTGACAAATAATCAACAATAACCACGCTAGTAACCACCGATTCCCACACTAGTAACCTCCGATGACAACACTACTAACCAGCGATAAACCCGCTGCCACAGCATGTCTGTGGTTTCAATCTGTAACAATAAACTTTCAGTGACTCACACAACAGAAATTGTATTGTATTGTCAGAATGTTGGTTGGTACCGTTAAATGCATCAGGGGAGGGGGTTGTGAGTGAAGATCACTCTATTGTGCTAATTTCTAAGCGCAGTTCACAGTAGCACGTTTAAAAACAAATAATTTTTTTCGCAACAATACAGAATACAGTACAGTATTTATCTTCTTCTTCGGCTTTCCCCCACTTATAGTTTTGCTGTCTTCAGTTTCCATTTATCTCTATCATTCCAATCTAATTAACTCCTGGCGCAACAGGCCTATAAGGCCCTTAGCCTACCAGCCGGCTGCTGGCCTCACATCCACATGTGTCAATCACAGAGGTAGATGATCATCCAGTCAATGTAAGGGTGACATGTGGTCAGCATGTCGAGTCCCCGGCCGTTATAGCTGGTTTTCTCAACCTGGAGCCACTACTTATTATAGCTACCCAAATGCCTCACGATGCTGGGTGGGCACCGGTTCCATACTGGCCGAAAGACCATGAGAAAATTTCTTCCCCCATGGAGACTCGAACCAGCGCAAGTCCTGTAGCTCTGTGCCAAGGCTTCCTGCCTTAACCACTCGGCTATGGCATGGGACATCATTCCAATTTCCCTCTTCCAAATTCCTATCATCCATTATAGTTCTGACGTAGGTTTTCCATTTCCATCTTCGTCTGCCACGTTTATTTCTTCCAGGCGGTGACCACTGGTATATATTTTTTGGCCCTCTTTCATTTTCCATTCTTTGTACATGGCCATACCATTTAACCTTTTGACTGCCAGGTTTCCCTTTTGCCAGCTGGGCTGTGGATGCTAGGTTTTTTAAATTTAAAGTACTACACCATACTGTATAATATAAGCCTTTATAAAGTATAATTAATTGTCTACATGCCGTGCTAAATTGAATTTAAACTCACTATTATACATTTATTTGAAGGTTAGGTAGTGTTGCTTCCACTTGTAAAGATCCCAGGTTCGAATTCAGCACGATATCTTCATTGAAATTTGTTATCACTATCACTAAAACATTTATCCTATTGAATACTTTTGATGGCACTATCACTAAACACTTATAATATTCAAATTGTTGAACATTTTTTATTGTCCTGGGTTCGAATCCATTCCAGTCAAACAGCTGTTTTATGCTACGTATTTCGTCTGGCACGACATACCCACCACTGTCACACCATGTTCATTCAGGTCTACATCACTTGCTTTACTATTTACAGGCTTAGATTGTAATAATATTCTCTTAGAAACAGGACTACTATCACATTCGTCAAACGAATAACTATTTGATGAACTGTTACTGTCACTCTCATCTTCTGATAAAACTGACACAATAAACTCGTGTATTGTATTTTTGTCAACTTCAAGACATGAATCACTGTGTTTCACAGCACAACCTACCCCTTGGCCAGGTATCTTTTCAACTAAAAATAAAATAAATAAAGAGAAAATCCTGAAATTGCAATATTCCATAGCCAAAAAAAAAAAAAAGGCCTTGAAACATGAATGTACACCCTCCTTTAGAAAACACATTTACAATTAGCCTGTACCGTTATTCTGTAAGGGATGTGCAAAGTATTGCTAAGAAAGGATGTACAAACACAGCATGAAAAATAATTTTAGTTTATTGAAGTAAAACCTTCAGGAAAAACATATTTAAAATAATAAGATGAAAACCGGAGCTTGCCGGGTATGGCATACCGCTGTACACACACTTTCACCGGCACACACCGGGCATGGCGTTCAAAAGGTTAAGTGTTTGATTTTCAATCCTCTTATCTTCATTTTTAAAAAAATACAGTAAAAAGAGTCACGCTTGGATAATCTGCAAACTGGATAATATGCGTAGGGATAATCAGGAGTTTGCTGTAATAGAGATTTAATAGAATAAGTCTTGAAAATTCACAAGTAAATATATTAAGTCTATTTTTTTTTTTAATGAATGGCTGATTGTTATTTAAGGCAGGATTATTTTAAATTGTGTCGTCTGTTCTACCAAAGAAATGTTCAGCATCTGAGAGTAGTACAGGGCAGTCACATTTTACGTATACATATGAAGCACCAGTTTTTGTAGCAAGATGATTTAAGTTTAAACAATATTCTAAACATTGCCATGAATCTAGTAGTTGAGAAGCCTTTTAAGTGTAATAACACAGACTCAAGATGAAGCAATGATGTGTTTAGGTAGTAACTTTACCAACTTACTTACAAACAGATTTAGAACTTCCAAACTGCTAAATTACTACTTATATTCCAAATACTACAGAGTGATTCAGAAATATGGCTATACGTTTGATCACATTTTGTGACAAAAATATTATCATTAAAGGAAATATGATGTTATCATTGGAAAGGGAATCCTTCAAATTACAACAATAGAACAAAACAAATCACTGCTCACGTGCAGCTTGGCTAGTTGATTTTTGTGGGCTAGCGTCGAATGCCTCCACAATTCTCTTCGTTGTTTCTGCATCCGTGCTAATGTGAGGCCTTCCAGGAGGTTTGATTTTCTGAATCCTTCCCGTTTCCATCAGTCGTTTTCTCCACTTCCCCACAGTCGATGGCTGCAATGCTACGTTAAACTCACGTCTTGCCCGTCTTGCGGCCTCACTATCATTAGCATACGTTATTGCCCATGCAGCATTTGTAATTTGCTGTTGCATATTCAATGCCATTTTGACTAATGATGTAAGTTCTACATTGTTTTGTTTTATTCCATTCTTGTAATTTGAATAATTGCCTTTTCAACGGTAATTTCATATTTCCTGTAATGGTAATATTTCCATCACACAACGCGATCACACTTATAGCCATATTTATGATTCACCCTGTATTTGTCTGTCTTGGTAATTATTTTGTATGTAATTTGTTATAAAATATACAAAATTTGAAGCAATTATAAAATTATTTGTAGAAGACCACACCTTAATTTTATAATTTCATATTTGTGACTAATACCTCATTGAAATTTTATCAAGCATTTTATTAGTATAGTCAAAATTTGAAGGTTTTTCATCATTCTTTTATATGTCAGTCTTATAACAACATTCAAACCCTTCTATGCATACATTAACCTCAACTTATCTGGTTTAAAATTGTTTGATACAAGTGTGAGTACACTGGAAGAATATGAATGTAGCCTGATATCAATGGCATGGAGGCAGTGTTAAGATTAATGAACACCAAAGTGACAGGGGTTATAAAGCCTAATATCTGACATCGAGCATTGTGAATATTTGTAACCTAAAAAAAATATAAATAAAAAGTAATTTAAATAATGCAAATATGGTGTATATATTTTATGTAATGCCCTGCAAATTTCCTTGTTATATATTTTTTTGTACAAATGTTTAATAATCTTTTAAATTCATCAAGAACATTTTTTGATGGCAGTGCTGAAGATGGTGACAATAGAAGAGTTGACGGCCAAAGAATTTCATCAGTCGGGAGTTGTGGCTGAGCATGAACATTAGCACGTTTGAAACTGCGGTATCATGAAAAACATGAAATCTATGAGGCGAGTTTAAAAAAAAAATGTTCTCCGATGAATTTTAATGATTATACAATGTTTACTTCCCAACATTAATTTAATATAGTTTAATAATCTACTTATGTATACGTAGAGCAGTCTGTGGGATTCTCTATAGCATTTGATAGCAAGCAAATGTTCCCAGTGAATTGGATCTGCTTTAGTCGCAAGCTATAGTTGGTATTTATTTTTCTCTCTCTGTTCCTGCCTTACCTCTCTTCTCCAGTCTTCAAGGATATAGCACATGGTCATATTTCATCTAATAGCTACTATGTATCTGACTCTCCACTGCTTCTTCTTCTTCTTAAATGACACTACATCCCAATAAGGAATTTCACCTCCTCAATGAGCCTCCTCCAGACATCCCCTTTCATAGAAAGCCTTTCTCAATGATGATCTTGATGAAGATTTTCGGGCTGTAGGCCATGGTTGTGAGGCTTATAGTTCCCCGACGTTTTGCCAGAGACTGCGTCTAGCATCCTCAAGGGTTGTCTACGTGAATACACCTTTCTCAATGGTTTATTTGACATTTTTTAAGAATTGATTGAGTTGGTGTTTACTTGATGAAAATCCATATTTATTAATTCAATAAAAATAAAACTTAGTTTTATTTTTATTTAATTTTTTAAGAACTTGGCACACACAATCTCACAATCTATTCTTAGGTTTTCCTCTTAATATGGTTCCTTGAGGTTGTGAACAGAAGATTTGTTTCACCTTTCTTTTATTTGGCATTCTATTAATATGTCCAATCCATCTAAAATGCCAAGCCTGTTTGAGACAATATTGAGAGCTCCTAATAATTGTATTTAATTCTCTATTACATTATCTTCTCCAAATGTACCTACACAAACTGCTCCTAATATTCTTTTCAGTGCCCTTCTTTCAAAAATATTTAAATTATTACAAATAAGAGTCAAATACCCAATTTTCAGAACCATAAGTAACAATTGTCCACTGCTGTGGTCTCGAGGTAGCGTACTGTCTTGTCATGCAGCGGGCCCAGGTTAGATCCCCGGTTGGGGCAGTTTTTCTGGGTGAGGTTTTTATCTGGATTTTCCTCACCTATAAGACATATGTCAGGAAAACTTTAAGGCCCAAACAGTCCCCGAAATCATATGGCCATCATCATCATCCTTCACCGGTGTGGAAAGCAACGGGAAGCTACCACACCTACAATTCCCTAATAAAGCTGCAAGCATAGTATGAAAATGCTATGATTGCAGTGAAGGACCTGCCTTCGGGCAGAATTACTATGGATGGATGGAAGTAACAATTGGTCTAATCAACCTCCCGCTGTTCTCTGCCTTGTAATGGCGGGATTTGCATGTACCAATGATCCCAAGAGCTACATTGTCTGTATTATAACTGCTGGTAGGGTGTACCATGCTGGAAAGATGAAGAGTGAGATTCCAGACAAAACCTCAGTTATTACAAAACCCCAACCTTAGCATCAGACTGGAGATTCAAACTGAAGGCGACCAAAGCAAAGGAAATTGAATTATTGCAATGGGAAAATGGAATTAGTAAACTCTTAATACAACAAGGGCCCTTAAATCACTACCACCATCTCTCAATCAAGGAAGTGGCTAGGAACAAGGAAGAATGGAGGAGAATTGGGTAGACCAAGACTGAACTCAGGCTATAGAGTCATAGGAGGAAGCATGGAGTAGTTGAGCTATGTTGATGTTTATACTGATGTATGTATTAATTAAAAAGGAAGATTGTGACTTAATATGGCACTACAAAAGTTTAAGAGTACAACAAAGGATGTATATAGTCGAGTGGTATTTGATACAGAATAATAGTAATCAATTGAGTTGGTGTTTACTTGATGAAAATCCATATTTATTAATTAAATAAAAATAAAACTATGTTTTATTTTTATTTAATTAATAAGAATAATTGTGGATCAGCACAATAATGTTTTGCAATGCAATTTCCTGTTCATAGTGTTACCTCTCATAGTAATTTTATTTGATTTCCTGGTGTTCACGTTCTACATAGGAATGCGGACCCTGTTCACCAGAAATGACAAACTCTGATGCTTGCTTACTGCTGAGTGCCATAGAGAATGTCATAGTCTGCTCTCTCTCTCTCTCTCTCTCTCTCTCTCTCTCTCTCTCTCTCTCTATATATATATATATATGTGTGTGTGTGTGTGTATGTATGTATGTATGTGTGTGTGTACACACTCAAAGATGGCCTCTCAGAAATGGACTATTTAATGTGTGCTGCTAGAATATCTAGAAAAGACAATTAGAAACATAGAGAAAATGAAAACTATGAAAGGTATTTTTAAAGAGATAGAAGTAAGAATTAAGGTAGTAAGGACACATAATGAGAATAAAGAATCAAGTATAAAATTCTTACTTTGGAAACCACCAGGAAAGAGGAAAAGAGGAACACACAGCCTATCATAGAAGGAATAATAATTATGTGGATGAGAGGTCTTGAGTATGGATAGATTAAGTAAATTGGAGAAGTGAATATCTTTTGGTTTAGGAAACCTGTGTTACCAGAGAAATATTGGTGGTGATTATATATATATATATATATATATACAATGAGGAGTAAGGCAGGGGGACCCAATATCCCCCAAAAATTTTCATAGCCCTAATGGAGGATATCTTCAGCAGGATGAAAAAGGACTATGGAATAAATATAGACAGAAGGAAAAACAAAGATGGAAGCAATCCATAAAAAGTGATAGTCCCAAGAGATTGGCTAATCCGGGGATGTAATGTAAGCCACCCTACAATCGTAGGAGGCCCTTGCCCAAAATGGGATGATTATGGGCTAATTCTAAATTTTATATATATATATATATATTCCTCTTCTTCAAAGTATTAGGCCAAGACTTGTTACGATCCTATAGAAAATTGTCATATATATATATATATATATATATATATATATATATATATATATATATACACACACATACTTTTCTTTAATATAGGAGCTTTTTTTTTCATATTTATGGCACAGATTAGGCGATGTGTAAGAGCTTAGGAAATAATAAATATGTTTGTATAATTTCACCCTTTAGATGGGAGGAAATTTTCTGCCAACATTTTCACTTGTCTTTGTATATATTTACTATATAAAATAGAATAATAAAATAATGAAATGCCCCAATGATAGAAATTTGAGGGGCAAATGATATGCTCCAGCCTGCCATAATCCAGGCTGTTAGTAGCAATTTTTTTTTCAGAGAGCCTTTACTTCTGGATTCTGGAGTAGCTGGATTCAAGGATTACTGACAGGGCAAGGGCTGGAATGAGAAAGGTTGGATGAAATAGACACTGTCTTCATTTAATATGATTGAATCTAATCATTAAGTAAAAAAGCTTAAATGATTTTATAGGACGAGAAGAGTGATAATTTATGGCATGAGGCAAATACACTAATTCTTACATATGTTAAAGCCTGTGACAATTTGGGAATTTATTATCATCAACAACAACAAGGATTAAGCCCAATGGCCTGTTCCGATCTCATTATAGGTCGAATTGGTCATTCCATTTCTTTAATGGTCTTCCCAACATTCTTCTCCCTTTTGGTTTATAATTATACATTCTTCTTGGTATGTGCTGTTCATTCATTCGTAATACGTGCTGAAGATAAGCATTTTAATAATATTTTATTCTTTCACAAAGATTAAATATATTAAGTTCTGTTCTTATATCTTCGTTTTGCTTTTTATTGGTCCTTTGGTATCCTGCTATTGCTCTCAACATCTTCATTTTAGCAGCCTTTATTTGTTTACTATCTGCCTTTGTTAGTGTCCAGGTTTCATCTATATGAGAGGTGGAACTGCCAATACTTTGTAAAACTTCAAAATAGTTTCTTTTCTAGTCTTATTCAATAAAGTGCGTTTAATTGAGCCACATAGATAATTGAATCGTTGTACGGGAATTTATTATAAAATTACAATAGGCTACTATTTAATGGGAAAACCAGTAAAATAATAGAGAAAAGTTTAAAAGTCTATAATTTAACTATACAATTAATCTGGAATAAAGATATACCCATCATGATATAAAACTTATATTTGAAGAGAAAAAAAATTCGCCTGGACCGAGACTCGAACCCGAGACCCTTGGCTTTCCGGGCCAAGTGCTCTACCAACTGAACTACTGAGGCGAGTTGCGATCTAGGTGCAAATTTTTCTCTTATATACGTTGTCATTCCCTCGTGCCAAATGCTTGAAACTTTTGCTTCTATCTTTGCAAATGGCAGCTTCTTAGTTAAGAAGACATTTATTGGGAATTTAACACTACTTTATATAGCCAGTAGGGCTTCTATTGACGTTTTTATTATTAATTTAACACTTCTCACTGAAGGATAAATTATATTTGAAGAGAAAAATTTTCGCCTAGACCGAGACTCGAACCCGGGACCCAGAAAGCCAAGTTCGAGTCTCGGTCTAGGCGAAAATTTTTCTCTCCAAATATAATTTATCCTTCAGTGAGAAGTGTTAAATTAATAATAAAAAGTCAATATAAAACTTATTTCAAACCAGTTCTTACATATACAGCTGAGACTTGGACAAAGGAGGCTACAGAAATTAAATTCTTACATGGAATGATACATAAAACAAGGGGGGATATACAGCATGATATACCAGATGGGATCACAAATGTCTTGAATGAGCTACATTTAGAACCTGTCATTAAATTCATACATAAATACCAGAACAACTGGATGAATCATTTGTGACGAATGAGTTCAGATAGAGTTCCCAATGCCATGCTTTGTTACTGTCCAACAGGGAAGAGATCTCTGGGCCGTCCAACAAAATGCTGGATACAAAATTTATCAGTGAGATTGTAACAGGCCAATAGGCCCAAGACTTGGTTGGATGAAGAAGAAGAAGAAGGAATGACAAAATCAGGGAGATATTAAATGTAGAAAAATTAACAACAGACATATTAAGAATAGACTAAAGTGGTTTGGACATTTAAAAAGAGTGGAAAAGGAAAGACGACCACAAAGACTGTTAAATCTCAAGATACAAGGAAAACGATCACAAGGTAGACACGAGAAATATGGATTAATCAGGTGAAGAGAACTACTTATTCTAGGAATTCTCACTATGAGGTATATTCATTAAGGTAGAATTTTTATCACTCACCTCATATTGTTCTTCTTATTTCGGAACATAGTTTCTATTCCATCCTCAGTATCGTCACGACCGTTGTTCTGTTGTCTTAAGAGCTGTCCTTCACTCCTTCCATTGGCTGACTGAAAAACCTCGAAACCAGGTCATTCTCACCGGGAATTTCAAAGTTCATCAATTTCTTTTTTTTCACTCTTTTGAATGTAGATCTTTTCCCAAAAAGTAAGTTCTTTTGGTTTTTCTATTTGTTTTAATAATTTAGCTTCTTTCTCAATAAGATGTTTTTCAGACCATGGATGGGCAGCCACTGCAGATTTTTTCTACTTCCCCTTTCTTGACATTCCTGAAATGTTCTTTCACTCTAGTTTTCAAATTTCTCTTAGTTTTTCCTATGTAGAATTTCTCACATTCTTCACATTTAATTTGATAAATCCCTGATTTGTTTTCTTCTTTAATTTTCTCATTCTTATTAGGTCTAATCAGTCTACTGATGCTGTAGTCATTTTTGGGTGCTAACCTTATGTTGAAATCTTTAAAAAATAATTGAAACTTGTGGTGTTTTAATTGATATGTGAATTTTCTAAATTTTACATTTTCTTCTTTTACTTTTAGAAGAGTGCTTTGATTAATAAATTTTTGTTTTTTGAATTTGTTTATTTCTTGAGTATCATTTTTACTGCAAAACTATTTTTCGTGGCTATGTTGATTATGTGTTCTTTTTCTTTTTCATAATTTTCTTTGTTCATTGGTATGTTCACTAATCTATGTGTCAAACTATTGAAAACTGCTGCTTTGTGAGCTATGTGATTGAAACCTGAAGCTTTTATGTAGTTATCTATATGTGTCTTCTTTCTGTAAATTCCAAGTTCTATCTTATTTTCTTCATTCCTTTTTAAGTTGAGATCTAAAAGTGGTATTTCTCCATTGATTTTCTTTTCCATAGTGAACTTTATAGTTTGACTTTGAATGTTCTCTCTCTATCTTCGGGTTTTTACAGCTGCTGCCGTCTTCCTGTGCCAAACCTCCAAAGCCTATGGTCTTGGGCATCTTCGATGCTTAGCCCTCTAGCTTGCATTACTGTCTTCATGTTTTCCTTCCATGTTAACTTTGGTCTCCCTCTTTTCTTCTTTCTGTTCGGATGTTTCTTCGGCCATCGCTCATCTTCCATTCTTAAAACATGTCCTAACCACTTTAATTCCTTCTCCTCAATTATTTCAATTATGTGAATGTTCAATAATTTTAATGCATCATCTATCTATTTAGGTGAAGAGAAGTTTATAAGAAAGAGGATATGACTAAGAAGAACTAAAAAGAAGGAAAGTTTGTAAGTTAGAGATGGTTGGAGGCATATTTGGAATTGACTTTCTGAAAGGACACGAAAAGAGGGTGATGATGATGAAGTAATATGAGGTTTTTAATAAATAAGGTAAGATGCAACAGATTCACTTTACTTATTAACATGGAATGTTCTTAATGTCAATTTTTTTTACAATATTAAATTTTTAAGTGTAAATAAAGTGATAAATTGATACAATGGGTCATTGAATGTATGAAGCAATTATATTAACATTCTCTTAATTTACAGACAATGCTGGAATAAAATCCAGTTTAAATTTTAATTAAACTTTTCAATTAAATTTAGTTGAAACTTGTAAATACCAATACACTATATTTTTTTGGTATATAAGATGCACCCCAAAAATTACCATAATAAAGGAAAATTTTCTAAAGTAAATCTAATGTTTTAAAGAATAAATCTCATTTCTTCCTTTTGAAATCATTAATATGCTCAGAGGCTAACTTTATTACTTGAAATGGCAGTTCCATTTTCAGGTTTTATGGACTGTTTTAGCACTTCAATGTCTAATTCTAGTAATTTTACTATGTTATACGTCTTTTCTTTGATTAATGTAAACAAAAAATCCTGGAGCCACCAAAGCTGTATCATAATATATATTCATTCAATTCATAGTAATTCTGCCCGAAGGCAGGTCCTTCACTGCAATCATAGCATTTTCATGCTATGCCTGCAGCTTTACTAGAGAATTGTGTAGGTGTGGTAGCTTCCCGTTGCTTTCCACACCGGTGAAGGATGATGGTGATGGTGATGGTGATGATAATGATAAGGATGATGATGATGGCCATATGATTTCGGGGACCGTTTGGGCCTTAAAGTTTTCCTGACATTTGTCTTACAGGTGAGGAAAAACCCCGATAAAAACCTCACCCAGAAAAACTGCCCCGACTGGGGATCGAACCCGGGCCCGCTGCGTGACAAGGCAGCACGCTACCTCGAGACCACAGCGGTGGACTTAATATATATATATATAAATATATTAAGTTATGTAGGTAGGAAATAACACTATGAGGTTTATTTTAATTTTTTTGAGTTGTTTCTTGACTCACCTCATACTTCTTAACTCCCTCGCAGATCCGGATTTAAAAAATTTCTTCACTGTATTTGTGACATTCTCAATGCTGTATCACATTCACAACTGACGTCCAATGGTCTCCTCTCCTAGATGTCAGTTGTGAACATGATGCAGCATTGAGAATGTCACAAATACAGTGAAGAAATCCGAATCTGCGAGGGAGTTAAGAAGTATGAGGTGAGTCAAGAAACAACTCAACAAAAAATATATACTTTTTTTTTTTTTTCCATTCCCAGGGATTCAAAATGAAGCTCTACTGATATACTAGGGCATTCGATAAGTAATGGCAACACTGTTGTAAATCAGCGATCCTAGTGGTGACCATTGTAATTTTGTAGTATATTGTTGAATGTTTTTTTTATAAATCTGTAATATTGAAGGTCTTGAAATAGCAATATTTTGTGAATACATTCATTGTTTCTCATATTTAGTAAGTAACACCATCCTAAAAAGTTGTTCATGAGATTATTAATGGGTTGAAAATTTTGACTCGCCTCATATTTCTTGATTTTTATGCAGACCTAGGTTTAACTCTGGAAGCATCGACAATGTCGCGCAAAAGTGACGAAACCTAGATCTGCATAAAAATCAAGAAATATGAGGTGAGTCAAAATATCCAACTCATTAATAATTAAAACCTCATAGTATTATTTCCTACATATATTAAATAAATGTTCGAGAGATTTGTTTAGAAGATTGAATTGAGAAGTACTTGAACATCCATCAAATTCACCAGACAGGAGCCCTTGTGACTATAACTTCAAAGAACCTCTACAAGGTATTCAATTACAATCAAGAGTTGATATCCAGAAAGCTCTAGATCAATCAGATGAAAAAGGTATCCAGAAATGGTGCTGCAGATGGAATACACCATATTCCAAGGATTTGGCAATGTATAGTTGACTTGACAGGAGACTATATTTGAAGTTCATAACGTCAAAAGTAACCTAAATAAATTTTTTGTGATGTTATAGTAATGTTACCATTATTTATCGAATGCCCTAGTATTTTAATGTTCAACAGCATATATTAGTACCTAGAGTTTGAAACTCTTTGTGTATGAATATAACTTTTTTTTTCCCCAAATAAAATGTATCAGATCAGGAAACTAAACCTATCAGGTTCTCAATTTTATATTGTAATTTAATACCTCAACAGTATTTTATTTTGAATTTTATTAGCATTGATGTCCCATGCTGTAGCCAAGTGGTTAAGGCAAGATGCCCTGGTGTAGAGCTATGAGACTTGCATTGGTTTCAGTCCCCATGGAGGAAGACATTTTCTCATGGAATTTTGGCCAGTATGGGACCGGTGCGTCCCGCGCCGTAGCCGAGCGGTTAAGGCAGGAAGCCTTGGCGCAGAGCTACGGGACTTGTGCTGGTTCGAGTCTCCGTGGGGGAAGAAATTTTCTCATGGTATTTCGGCCAGTATGGGACCGGTGCCCACCCAGCACCGTGATGCATTTGGGTAGCTACAATAAGTAGCGGCTCCAGGTTGAGAAAACCAGCTATAACGGCTGGGGGACTCGACATGCTGACCACATGTCACCCCTACACTGGCTGATTATCATCTACCTCTGTGATTGACACATGTGGATGTGAGGCCAGCAGCCGGCTGGTAGGCTAAGGGCCTTGTAGGCCTGTTGCGCCAGGAGTTTTTTTTTATGGGACCGGTGCCCACTCAGCATCACAAGGAATTTGGGTAGCTGCAAAAAGTACTGGCTCCATGTTGAGAAAACCAGTTATAATGGCTGGGGGACCTGACATGCTGACCACATGTCACCCCTACACTGGCTAGATGATTATCTACCTCTGTGATTAGCACATATGGATGTAAGATCAGCAGCTGGCAGGGCCTATTGTCCTATTAACTTTAACTGCTGGAAACTTTAAGTACTTATTATACAGAACTATTCATAAAAAATAAATTATAAATGTAATGACAAAAAGAGTTATAAATCTCCATCTCTGTCCTACCTGAAATCAAATCTGGGCTTTCCAGCTCACAGATGTTTGAGCTATCTGCCCCATAATCTTCTAAAATATAAATATCCCAAGTATTTGTATTTAAGAAGCACTTTAAGATAGTAGTGTATAAGGTGAAGATATCCAGACTTTTGAAACATGCAGTGTTATTTGGATGTCATCAAAGAATTCATATTAAATAGTCATTAGAAGCTAGTAATTTTCCAGATTTAATAGTTCCTGTTGTTAAGTTTCAAAACATCAGAAATGCTACACAAGAGAATATATTTTGTGTTTGCTATTGTTCATCTATTGATTTTAGCAAATGCATATGTGATTAGAGTAAGTTTGGATACATCACAATCAAAGGAACATACAGAAACAACTGAAAATTTGACTGTCAAACTTGGGAATAAGAATCCATATGAATATAATGAGAAATCTCAACGTACAAGTAAAGCCGAAGCTCTGGCTCCTCTTCCGACCAATTTTGAAGAAGGAAATTATTATGAAGGCGACATAATTCTGAGAACTGATCAAGTTAGTGGATTGGTAAGTTCCTAAATTTAAACTTTTAAGCTTGTCCTTTGTCACTGGTGCAATATCAATACTTATAAACCTTTTGCTGAGGATGGAACTGATTCAAAAATACCCACAATATTAAAATAAAAAATTAACCAAATTGAGGAGACTGAACCTTCTAGGTAGCCCATACAGTTTTATATTATGGCAGGATATATAGGGTGCAGCATAAGTCAGTTAACTACTGTATATGGTTGCAAGGGAAAAAATTAGATTGGTTGAAACTGGGGTATGAATACGGGGCATTCAGAATATAACTTCAAACACTACTAAGCTGTAGTGCAGTGGTTAACTGACTTATGCCACATTCTGTATTTTAAAATGGTGTAGTAGATTCATTAATTAGGACTTCTTTTTAATAAATGAGTCTACCTACAGTTACACTAATATTGTTAATAAGAAAATTTTAATATATTTTAACTCAGAGTATTTTTGTTGTAGTACAGTAGGCCTAGTTGTTTTTTTATAATAAAAGAAACAGTTATGGGACAATACCTTCAAAGAGGTAAGACAACTACTGGTTAGCAGATGACAATTGAGAGACATTTATTTGATTAGTATAATAAAGTCCCACAGTCTTAATTTAATCTGCATTATGTTGCTCCTCAAGTAATTATTCAGTTTTTCTTATGAGGTTGAGTCATTTTTATTTTGTAAAAAAAATAAATGTATGGTTTGGCTGACAATTGAACCCAAGACACTAATCATTACATTGAGTGGTCAAATTGAGTAGTGAAGACACTTTATCTTTCTACAGTAATTAATAACAAATATTGAAGACAATACATTATGTATAAAATAAACCACATCATCAATGTGACACCTGAAGTGTATAATACAGCAGCGATTTCTATACTTTTTATGTGAAGGAATACATTTCAGTAAAAAAAGTTCATTATGTAGCACTAATTTTTACCAGGCACTTATATGACATGCTATTTGATCTTCTTCTTCTTAAACTTAATTTGTAGGATTTCATCCTGTTTATTTCCAAAATCACTCCTCGGAGCAAGACGTATTGGATGTGCATTCACTGTCTATCCATCTCTTGGCTGGTCTTCCTCTTGTTCTTCTCCCATCCATTGGTCTATCTTCTTTAGCTCTTTTTGCTAGCCGGTTTTCTTCCATTCTTTCTATATGAACCTTCCAATATTTTCGTCTATCTATAATAAATTTGGTTATGTCTTAGATATGGCATTTGTCCCTAATTTCTGTGTTGTGTATTTTATCAAATAATGTTTTCCCCTGAATAGTTCTTAAGATTTTCATTTTGCATGTGCTTATTATTTGTTTAGTTTTTGTTGTATCAGCCCTAGTTTCTGCTCCATATACGACAACTGGTCGAACTATCGTTTTGTATATGCGGGTTTTGCTTTCTATTGACATATGTTTGTTGCGCCAAATTAAATCTTTCATATACCCTGATATTTGTGCTGCTTTATCAGCTTGTTTCTTTACCTCTTTTATTACATTTTTAGTGTTTGTTATTAATACACCTAAATAATTAAATTCTGACTCTTGTTCTATAATTTTTCTTTCTACTTCTAATTTGCATCTCACTGGTTCTTTTGATATTGTTAAGCATTTTGTCTTGTTCGTGTTAATTTCCATATTGTATTTTATGGCATTTATATTAAATTGATGTAAAGATCTTTGTAAATTATCTTCAGATTCTGAAAGGAGAACGACATTATCTGCATAACATATTAAGTGAAATCTAGTGTTTCCCATTTTGTAACCCAAACGTGGTGGTATGTTTTCAATAATTTTATCCATTATAATATTAAATAAGAATGAACTTAAAGAGTCACCTTGCCTGATGCCCTTTGTGAGCGTTATTTCTTCAGTTTGCTGTTCTTTTACTTTGATTACTGTTTTGCAGTGTGTGTTAATTGATATTATTGCTTTAATCAGTTCATTAGGAATTTCATTCTCTCTCAAGATATGTACAACATCTTCAAGCTGTACTCTATCAAAAGCTTTCTTCATATTTATGAAACATAAGAATACTGGTTTATTGAATTCCCATGATTTTTCCACAATTTGTCTAACTATGTAAATTGCATCTAATGTGGATCTATTTTTCCGAAATCCTTGTTGTTGTTCTTTAAAATGGATTAACGCATTTAATTTGTTGTTTAATATTTTTGTGAATACTTTTAGAGAACTATTAAGTAATGTAATTCCACGATAATTTTCTGGTTTAGTTTTATCACCCTTTTTAAATATTGGGATAGTTATACTCGATTTCCATTCTAGTGGGGTGGTACCGCTTATTATGATATTTTGGAATAACTTCTGTAGTTCAGCTATTTGATAATAGAGTTAAATATTGAGAATTTGAAATTTTAGACAGATGTTCCAATCTCTTTTCAGATCACTAGATGTTTCACAGAGCAGAGTTTGTGAACCACTTGTATACAGCATTCCCTCCTCCCGAAAATGTATAAAATTATTATTCTGCCAGTTATATTATATGGGTACGAAACATGGACTCTTACGTTAAGGGAGGAAAGAAGATTACAAGTGTTTGAGAATAAAGTTCTTAGGAAAATGTTTACACCAAAGAGAGATGAATAGACAGATGATTGGAGAACACTACTTAAAAGTGAACTACATGATCTTTATAGGAAGCCAGATATAATAAGAACAGTTAAGTCTCATAGACTGCAATGGGCAAGACATGTGACATGAATGGGGAATAAAAGACGTGCATGGAAGCTTCTTGTTGGAAAACCAGCGAAAAAATGCCCAGTTGGTAGACCAAGAATAAAGTGGGAGAATAACATTAATTATGATTTGAGGGAAGTAGATTATACAGGGGATGATTGAAAAACATTAGCTCAGGATAGGGATGTACAGAGAGCTTATGTCTGCATGGCCATGAACCTAAGGATTTGATAGTGCCTGTGTGTGAGTGAGTTAGTTATACTGTTATCAACAGAGCTGTTGAAAGCAGATATATTTCAGTGGCTAAGACAAGAGATAGTTCCACTTTTTTCATATTTATGAGTAAAATAAGTTAAAGATAATTAAATTCCATAGCTAAATACATTTAATATATTTGTTGCATTAAAATTGCATATTTTAACTCACTATTAATGATATAACCTCATAATGTTTACTTCCCAACATTAATTTACATGTGAATAAACTAGTTGGCAATTGGCTATAGTGGCAGCATCTGTTATCACGTTGGCAAATATGATGCCATCACGTTGGCAAATATGATGCCAGCAGTCACTTGTCTTCCGATCTAATACTCAAGAGTTGACATGATGGTGGGCGAGTGGGCTAGAATAGCCAACTTTTTTTTTATGAAAATGAAATATTGACTTAAGTTCATATATGACATTTTTTATGTTTATTTACAGAAGCGCAGATCACTTGAGAAAAATATGAGCACATTGTGGCCAAATGGAGTTCTAGTGTATGATTACAGCAGTGAATTTACTGAAGAACAGAGAGATGTTATAGAGAAGGCTATAGCTGATTTGCAAAATGAAACGTGTGTCAAATTTGTTCGCAGAACCACAGAACCAACTTATGTACATCTTCGCAATACTAATCTTGGGTATGTTTACATTATTTAGGTAAAATTTTATCACTCACCTCATATTTTTCTTTTTTTTTATTTTAAACTAGTTTCAGAACTTTACATTTCAGTTCCATGATCAGTATCTCCGCGACTGTTGTTCTGTCATCTTGAAGAGCCATCTTTTGCTCCCTCTGTTGGCAGACTGAAAAACCTCAAAATCAGGTCATTCTCCGCAGGAATTTCAAAGTTCATCAATTTATCCTTTTCACTCCTTTGAATATAGATCTTTTCACAAACAGTGAGTTCTTTTGGTTTTTCTATTTGTTTTAATAAATTAGCCTTCTTTTTGATAAGATGTTTTACGGACCATGCATGGGCAGCCACTGCAGATTTTTCTACTTCCCCTTTCTCAACATTCCTGAGATGTTCTTTCACTCTGGTTTAAAACTAGTTTAAATTTAAAAAAAATTAAACAAGAAGAAAAATATGAGGTGAGTGATAAAATTTTATCTAAATGAATATACCTCATAGTGTGAATTCCTAAAATAAGTAATGTGTACATTATATTTCCTTAAATTATGTAAAGACTAAGGAAACTTCTTCTTCTTCTTCTTCTTCTTAAACTTAATTTGTAGGATTTTCATCCTGTTTATTTCCAAAATCACTCCTCGGAGGAAGACGTACTGGATGTGCATTCACTGTCTATCCATCTCTTGGCAGGTCTTCCTCTTGTTCTTCTCCCGTCCATTGGTCTATCTTCTTTAGCTCTTTTTGCAAGTTGGTTTTCTTCCATTCTTTCTATATGACCCTTCCAATATTTTCGTCTATCTATAATAAATTTGGTTTGTCCCTAATTTCTGTGTTGTGTATTTTATCAAATAATGTTTTCCCCTGAATAGTTCTTAAGATTTTCATTTTGCATGTGCTTATTATTTGTTTAGTTTTTGTTGTATCAGCCCTAGTTTCTGCTCCATATATGATAACTGGTCGAACTCGTTTTGTATATGCTGGTTTTGCTTTCTATTGACATATGTTTGTTGCGTCAAATTAAATCTTTCATAGATCCTGATATTTGTGCTACTTTATTAGCTTACTAAGGAAACTAATATTTTTATTGTTAGTGATTTTTTTGATATGCAAAAAATTTCTATTATAAGAATCTAAATCTCTAAAAAGTCATTTAAATTATATTGATATCACAGTTGAACAGCTGAAATTACAGAAAGAAAATAATGTGAATTGAAACAATGTCAGTTTTAGCAAATTCTTCATAATCTGAACCACTCCTTCCATTGCATTGATGTTGGTTTATTTTTTGTTAATTGTCATTTGTTCTTCTTTAATTTCTTGAATAATTTGTACTTTTGGTATTTTATTGGAGGCAATTGTCTGAATAACTGATTTAGAATAGATTCTGCCAAAATCATTACTACTTCAAATTCATTTTGACGATCTAATAGTTGTGTTAAGGAATATAAAATAGCTTGATATTCTCCTTCAAAAACTATTTTGTTCTTTCCAATGGCTGAATGATTTATAAATTAAGGTAGAATTTTTTATCACTCACCTCATATTGTTCTTCTTATTTGACTATAAACTAGTTTCGGAACATAGTTTCTGTTCCATCCTCAGTATCGTCATGACCGTTGTTCTGTCGTCTTGAAGAGCTGTCCTTCTCTCCTTCCATTGGCTGACTGAAAAACCTCGAAACCAGGTCATTCTCACCGGGAATTTCAAAGTTCATCAATTTCTTCTTTTCGCTCTTTTGTATGTAGATCTTTTTCCAAACAGTAAGTTCTTTTGGTTTTTCTATTTGTTTTAATAATTTAGCTTCTTTCTCGATAAGATGTTTTTCAGACCATGCATGGGCAGCTACTGCAGATTTTTCTACTTCCCCTTTCTTGACATTCCTGAGATGATCTTTCACTCTAATTTTCAAATTTTTACCTTAATGAATATACCTCATAGTGAGAATTCCTAAAATAACTAGTGATTTATAAATATTCACTATTAAAAGCAGTAATCAATAAAACTTCACTTTTATTAATTACCATAATCTCTTTTCCAGTTCATAATGTTCTTCATCTAGCTTATGTCTTTTTTTTTTTTCGTACTTGAATTTTTATAATTGTCTCCATTGTTGTGTCCTTTAACAATTTGCTTAGTTCCATTTCATAGTAATCTTCTCCTTCTACAGTATCCCACTTCACTGTCCAGCCTTTTTTGTCTTTTTCTTCCTTTTGGTCCTGTGCGGAATCTTTGTTATTATGGTTTCATCTGGTTCAAGGGCAATGTATTTTAGGGCATAAAATCCTCCTGAATATGATTATCTTCTGAAGCAGAATAAAAATGTGGGTCCCATATTGTGGATTTGTAGCTTGTAAAATATCCTCAATCTGAAATGAGGCATCTGGGTTAAATTTGATAATTTTTATGTTCCAGTTTTGAATTATGTTGCTAATGACATGAGTTGTTAAAGAGCATTGTTAAATAAAATACAATTTTTCTTAAACTAAAACTGTTAATTTACAGAGTACAAACATCAAATTTACCAAAGAAATAGAAGAAAATAAACAAATACCTTTTTTGGATCTTAAATTGGTTAGAAACTAAGAAAAAAGAAAAATTTAATTTGGGATTCATAGGAAAGAAACTCATGAAAAATTTTATTAAATCAACAGGATTCAATCCAATTGGACATAAATTGGCAGCCTTTAATAGTTTAACTCATAGATTGGTAAACTTGCCCTTAAACGAAGAAGATTTCAAACAGGAGAAAAAACACATAATTAAAGTAGCAAGAGAAAATGGGTTTGATGAAAAAATGGTACACAAAAGGATAGAAAAGTATAAAAATGATCAACAAAAGTACTGTTGAAAAAGAAAGACCACCTATGAAAAAATATAGGAAATTCACATATCACCCTTGGACACAATAAATTCCAAAAGATATTTGAGAAGTTTAATATTAAATTAGCACCAAAAAATAACCACAGTTTAAATAAACTAATAAAAATCAACAAAAATGAAAAAAACTGATAAAAATAAAAAATCAGCAATATATCAAATTGAATGTATGGGTTGTGAAAAGATATATATATATATATATATATATATATATATATATGAAAGCAAAAAGAAACCTACAAATTAGAACCAAAGAATACATAAGAAATATTAAAAATTGGGAAATAGAAAAATCTGCAGTTACTGCTCATGTTTGGTCTGAAAAACATAATATAAATTCAGACACTACATTATTAAAACAGTTAGAAAATGCAAAAGAGCTGACTATTTGGGAAAAAATCTATATTCAGAAGAACAAAAACAGAGTTATGAATTTCGAAATAACAACGGAACGTGGCCTCGTTTGGAGGTTCTTTGGCCAACCACAGGAGGGAGCTGACATCGACATCCAAGGTTTTCAACATAAATCCAATCAGTCTGGGCAAGATGCTGATGATGATTAGGGTATAATCGAAACATATTCAAGAACAAATCAACATTAATATTGAGGTAAGCTAAACAGACTCCAAAAAATTTAATTAAAAGAACCTCAAAATATTACTTCCTAAAATAAAACATTGACAAGTATTTTCCTTTTTTGCCTCTCCAAAGGTATAATTTTTCCTTAAATATATGTAGGAAATAACACTGAGGTTTATTTTAATTAAATTAGAGTTGTTTTTGACTCACCTCATATACTTCTTGACTCTTCAGACAGATAAAGAAATTGGTAAAAATTCAAGAAATTTACATATCACCCTTTAGTATTGAACAAATTAAAAAAAAATCAACAAATTTAACATTAAATTAGCACTGAAAAATTATTACAGTTTGAATAAATTAATCAAAACCAACAAAAATTAAAAGATTGAAGGCGGCAACAAATCAGGAATTTATCAAATTGATTGTGAAGATTGTGAAATGATATACATAGGGAAAACAAAAAAAGAATTTAAATACAAGATTGAAGGAACACATGAGAAATGTTAAAAATGGAGAAACAGAAAAATCTGCATTAGCCGCACATGCTTAGTCAAAAAAAATACAGAATTGAAACCAAGGCAAAAATACTTAAACGGTTAGAAAAATCAAAGGAACTCACAATTTGGGAGAAAATTTACACATGCAAGAATATAAAGAAAACTATGAATTTTGAAATACCCGGTGAAAATGAGAGGGGATTGATTTGGAAGTTCACCGGTCAGCCAACAGAGAGTGCAGAAAGGACAGCCGCAAGATGGCAGTTTTGATGCATCGACAATGTCACGAATTCAGTGACGAAACCCAGGTCTGCATAAAAATCAAGAAATATGAGGTGAGTCAAAAAAACATTTCAAATTTAATTAATTTAAATGATTTTTCCTGTTGAAATATCTAAAACATTTTGGAAATCTGTCACTAATACTTATCATATGAATAAATAATATAATTTTTTTAGAGGATACTACAAGATGGAATATCACTCTACCGACAAACTTCCACAGATTGTTTATGGATGTTGGCTAAGTGTTTTTGATATAGAGAACCCATGGTGTCTGTGACAAATAGAGTAATTTATTGTTGATATGTTAGACATATAACATGCTATAATTTTATTTTAGAAAGAAAAAAAAATTGCTTGAACCCCAGATCTCTGACTATATGCATCAATATGATAACCGACTGTTACACCATCCGAGCACTGATACGAACTTCAACAATTCCTTCCTCTTATACAATTGAATAGAGCGCTCAAATCAGTCTCAAATGGTGTAACCATTGGTCATCATACTGATGCATATAGTCAGAGATCTGGAATTCAGGTCCCAGTTCGAGCATTAATTTTTTCTTTCCATAACAAAATTCTGCCAGGAAAATGTTAAATTAAATATAACAACAAAATATTAAGTTCACAGCCTAAAAGTAATGTGTAAATTCTCAATAAAAATATTTCTGAATAGAAGTTGTCAGAGGGCATTGTTGGTAGTGCGGGGCCTTCGAATGAAGGAGAATTGTATAAGAGGAAGGAATTGTTGATGTTTGTATCGGTGCTCGAATGGTGTAATGGTTATCATGATGATGCGTATAATCAGAGATCCAGGGTTTGAGTCCTGGTTCGAGCGTTAATTTTTCTGTCTGTAACAAAATTCTGTCCAAAACTGGAAAATGTTAAATTAAATATAATTAAAAAAATGTAGCATGTCCTTTGGATTATGATAAGGTTGCTCTGTAATAAGTTATAGAAACTTTGGGTTCCATATATCAAAATACTCAGTCAATATTCCTGAACAACCAGTGAAAAGTTTGTTTGTACAGTTCAATATCACCTTTTATGAAATATTGAAGTAATATACAGTAATAAAAATCTGAGCTTTTTTTTTTTTTTTCAGATGTGCTTCTCAAGTGGGCTACCATTCCAATGCTACTGCAATGGACCTGTTTTTGAACTTCCCAGGTTGTACAAGAGTTGGTACTATTCAGCATGAGTTTCTGCATGCTCTGGGCTTCTGGCACGAGCACACTCGACCTGATAGACTTAATTACATTACTATTTTCTGGGAAAACATTATTCCAGGTTTGTCATATTCATTCTTTTTACATGCTTTATATTAGCTTGACCTGTATCTATCTATCTATCTATGTAACGGAATCTTTCAATGCGATTTTCACCCACTTAAAATCATCGGATCGACGTGAAACTTTGTATACTTGTAGAAGACCTGTGACAATACAATAATTTCATATTTATTTTCTAAAATCCTGGCCATAATCATCAGAAAATCAAAAAAGTGTTTTTGTATCAATGTAACGGAATCTTTCAACTCGATTTTCACCCACTTAGAAACATTGGATCGACTTGAAACTTTGTATACTTGTAGAGGACCCGTGACAATACAATAATTTCATATTTATTTTCTAAAATCCTGGCCATAATCATCAGAAAATAAAAAAACGTGTTTTTGTATCAATGTAACGGAATCTTTCAACGCGATTTTCACCCACTTAGAAACATTGGATCGACTTGAAACTTTGTATACGTGTAGAGGACCCATGACCAATACAATAATTTCATATTTTGTTTCTAAAATCCTGGCCAGAATCATCCGAAAATCAAAAAAATGAAAACTGGTATAATAGGTTGCAGACTTGTCGAGTTTTTAGTCAATCGTTGTAAGAGCTCAGTTGGTAGAGCAGTGAACTCTTAGTGGTATATAATTTCAGTAATCCTTATGTCGCTGGTTCAAATCCGGCTAGGAGCATTTTTTTTATAGAAGAGTATTACTTTTAGCTCATACTACAATAGTATCGAATTTAAAGATATTTACATTTTTATCTTATTCTGTAAAATATTAAAACTAAAAAATAAAAAATAAATAATAGTTTTAAAAAACTAAAAGAACACGCTTTATTAGAAAACTAAAAAATGAAAAATAATTTTAATTTCCAATACGCTTGGGATAAAATAAAGTGGTCAACAAAAAAATCATCTCCAACACATATAGAATAAAATTAGAGTTATCAACAAAAAGAAAATAATTTTACCATCAAAAGCATGGGGTGATTTTTATGATTTTTACATTTTCTTCTTAGAGAGCTTACTTTTACCAATATCTGTTTATTATCAAATATATTAATTGATATAGAGCACCCCACGCTTTTGATGGTAAAATTATTTTCTTTTTGTTGATAACTCTAATTTTATTCTATATGTGTTGGAGATGATTTTTTTGTTGACCACTTTATTTTATCCCAAGCGTATTGGAAATTAAAATTATTTTTCATTTTTTAGTTTTCTAATAAAGCGTGTTCTTTTAGTTTTTTAAAACTATTATTTATTAAATAATACATTATGTAATGTTATAAACTATCCTATATTTGAAAAAAAAAAAAGCTTTTTTTATGTTATATTTTAAATTAACACTTTCCAGAATTGGAAATTGGAATTCTTTCTAAAATAAAACTAATTCTGAAAAGTGTTAATTTAAAATATAACATCAAAATATGAAGCTTTAGTGCTTAAAAGTAATGCACAAATTTTCAATAAAAATATTTTGAATAGAAGTCGTCAGAGTTACGGCTACCGGTCTTCTAATGAAAAAGAATTATATAAGTGGAAGGAATTGTTGACATTCATATTGGAGTTCGGATGGTATAATTGGTATCATACTAATGTGCAGAGTTAGAGATCTGGGGTTTGAGTCCCGGTCTGAACGTTAATTTTTCTTTCTAAAAGATCAGGATTCAAACCAGCTTTATATGCTAATGCTCTGCCACCGAACTATCCAAGGCCTCCAATCTAAACACAAATTTTTCTCTTATACATTTAAATTCCTGAGAGCACCAAAGGATTGTGAACATCGGTGCCACCTAAACACAACACTGCAACTCAATGCATACTCACCATAAACTTACTACATCATTTGAAACGTTTAGACAGCAGTCTTGTCTAATTTCTTACAGAACTTGATGTTGCTCTAACTGTGACATCTCGAGTTCCGACATGCGCATTCAATCACCATCATGACAAAGGCTGTAGTTCTGCTTGCAGTGAATGCACTCAAATGTCTCTTGCTGGGACGAGAGACTAACTGACAAGGTACCATAACACGGCACCACCTATGCGCTATAACGTAATACAGTGCCACTATGCAATCAGTCTCAAAACTTAATGACTGTACCCTATATAACATTTTCTAATTTTCTTATTCTTGAATTTCCCTAAATGGTGAAATCTGTTAATAAATAATAATGAGTCTTGAAAATCACACCTCATAAACTAAGTGTACTTCAAGCACAGGTCTGCAGTTTCAGGAAGCATCCAGCCTATCTTAAACCATCTTTAAGGCTGTGAATTTTTGTCTACACTTTCACCTTCAAAGCTGTCATCTGGCATTGATTTGATGAACTTTGTTATCAAATCTTGCTCGTCAGGAATTAAAAAATTTATGAATCTAAATTTCTTCTTCTGAATGTGTATCTTTCACAAACTGTTAAATCCAAGAGTTTCGCCAAATGTTTCAAAAGTTTAGCTTCTTTTTCAATTTTATGATTCTCTAACAAACTATGATCTGCAATTGCTGATTTCTCAATTTCACCATTTTTGGATGCCCCATAATGTTATTTCCCATAATTAATTTATGAAGTGAATTCTATGTTTTGGTGGGGAATGCTCTAACTGTACTGAGTCTCTGTTATGTGGTTTGAGTCTTGTAGTAACTAATACCGTAAATTGAAATCCATTCATAGTGGAGGGGCCTGCATAGTTACATGGCTCTGTGAACTATGCCAGCTGTACTTTGCTACAGAAGGATCATCTATGCTGGATAGTTCAAACATGATAAATCAGACTAAAAGAGATATGTTGGTCAAAAGAGTGATACTCTTTCGCTGTAAAAGTACGATCGTCAAGAAATGCAAACATGGCTCTCATTGGAGTAAAATTCTCCAGAGGTAAAATAGTTCCCCATTCAGATCCCTAGGCATGGACTACTTCAGGGGATCCGTGGCAAAATTTAAGCTTAGGGACATGTTCCTAGAAACATGGAATGTTGTTAGAACATTATATAGTAGTGGGGCACTAGAAATATGTTGTTGTTGTCCAATAGTAATGAGACTAATGAGGCTTTTAGTTGGATTATGCAATTTTTGTCTCTTGCTTCCCAGTAGAGATCTTGAATTTTCTTTTTGAGTTGTTTGCTCCTGTCCAGCTGTTTACATGTCAGGAGATGTTCCTTGTTGAATACTTGTTCTATTTCATTGCATATTGTGCATTTGGTATCATCAACAATTCCAATTTCCTGGAGGTGGTCAGGTAAGCAGTGGTGATCAGTAAAGAAGTGGAATTGCAGCTAGAGCAGATTTTCTTGGCATTGCCAGAATGTCTAGTTTTATTTATCATTTGTTGGTTTTTTTTATTTGAATTTAGTTTTTATATCTTGGATTTTTTAAATTAAACTTTGTTTAATATTTTACTTTAGGAAGTAATATTTTGAGGTTATTTTAATTAAATTATTTTCAGTCTGTTTTTCATCTTACCTCAATATTAATGTTGATTTGTTCTGGAACATGTTTCGATTATATCATAATCATCTTCAGCATCTTACCCAGACTGGTTACATTTATGTTGTACATCCTGGTTGTCGATATCAGCTCCATCCTGTGGTTGGCCAAAGAACCTCCAAACAAGGTCACACTCAGTCGGTATTTCAAAATTCATAACTCTGTTTTTGTTCTTCTGAATATAGATTTTTTCCCCAAATAGTTAGCTCTTTTATATTTTCTAACTGTTTTAATAATTTAGTGTCCGAATTTATATTATATTTTTCAGACCAAACATGAACAGCAACTGCAGATTTTTCTATTTCCCCATTTTTAATATTTCTTATGTGATCTTTGGTTCTAATTTGTAGGTTTCTTTTTGTTTTCATATATATATATATATATATATATATATATATTTTCACAACCCATACATTCAATTTGATATATTCCTGATTTTTTATTTTTATCAGTTTTTTAAATTTTTGTTGGTTTTTATTAGTTTATTTAAACTGTAATTATTTTTTGGTGCTAATTTAATATTAAACTTCTCAAATATCTTTTGGAATTTATTGTGTGTCCAAGGGTGATATGTGAATTTCCTATATTTTTTCATAGGTAGTTTTTCTTTTTTAAGAGTACTTCTGTTTATCATTTTTTGTTTCTTATACTTTTCTATTCTTTTGTGTAAGATGAAAAACAGACTGAAAATAATTTAATTAAACTTTGTTTATTTTGTAGTTTGCAAATGGTAGTTGTTCTCTTTTTGGCCAACACTAGAAATATTAATTCAGGAATTAGATAAATCTTCTTTGGTTATAATTGCCTTGCAGGTTACCCTCTGGGATTGATAGTGTTAGTAAATTAGTTGATATAAATGGACAAATTATAATTAGCTATAATATAGAAAAAAATTAAATTGTAAGAAGTTCCTCATGGAGAAATAATTGTTATGAAGATTTCAAAAGAGAGGTATATTAATTTGTCATCATTATCTTTCAATCCTTAATTCCCTAGCAGGAGCATAGGCATCCACAAAGTGTCTACAGTGGATCCTATTCTGTGATATATTTTTATTCTTTCAATATTGTACTTATCCTTGCAATTTCATTCTGTATGATTCTTCTCCAGTTTTGTTTTGGCCTTATTTTTTGCCCTTGATGATTTCATTCTAATGCCAATTTCTTATCTGCTTCAATATTTTTCTGTAACATATGTCTTATCAATTTTCATTTTTGTTTTGTTAGCATTTCTTCTTGCATTGTGGTTATGTTTTCCAGACCAAAAAACATTTAATTGAATCAAAAGTCAGCCTAATTAAACAAATAGATAAATAAACAAAAGGAACTCACGGTTTGGGAAAAAATCCACATTAAAAAAAACACTTATGAATTTCGAAATTCCCACGATTCCCTGACCTCATCCAGAGGTTCATTGGTCCACCAACAGAGGGAAGAAGAAGTGTTTCTTCCGATCGACATAACATTAGTCACCAAGATTGTAATGATGATGAGACCGTTATGGTCTCAAAATCACGATCTACTTAGAAGTTTTATATGAGGAGAGGTAGGAAACATTTGATTTTATCATAATAATAATATTTTAATTATTGTATGTTATGAAAGTATTTGTAGACCTGCTTTATTTCTAAATATTCACAAGATAAATTTGCTAACTTCGATGGCTAAAAACAACAGATTATCTGGATATATGCATGAAAATGAACTAAAAGTCTAAAACAGATATTGCAGGACAAATTTGGCTGCTGAGGACAATTTAAAAAAATATCAAAATACAGGACTGTCCCAGAAAATTTGAAACAGGTGTTTACCCTAGGTTGTGAGTACAGTCTGATGGATGAATAATTGTTAACAGTAATACATAACATCCCATCATTTGTACTGCACAAGAGTTTGGAATATAAATTGTACATCACCACCCCTCATAGAACCTAGATCCACTCTTTGTAGTTATCTCAAAATCTATCCCTGAAAGATTTTCATTTTATAATTCAATGATCTGGTAACAAAAAAAACATACAGTCCCTTTGACAGATAGTTATGTATTATTACCGGTATGTTACTTTATTTTACAGGTCGTGAAATAAATTTTGATGCTAGAGATGAGTATGAACCTCATGAACGACTGCCTTATGACTATGACAGCGTGATGCATTACAGAGCACTTGCTTTTTCTAAGGACCACATGACTGCTACTATTGTGCCAAAGGATAATAATGCATTTTTCACAATTGGACAACGAGAAAGATTTAGTTCACTGGACTTAGCAAAGTTGAATGTGCTGTACGACTGTGGACCAGATTACTACACAGCAGACTTCAAAAGAGGAAAAGACAAAGAAGAAGAAGAAAAGGATGTGCAAATGGAGAAGGGAATAGTTAGTAAAGAAAATCAAAAAGGTTTTTCAGAAGGTATTTCTTCTGATGAAAATCTTCAATAGTTTAAAAACAAATCTTCAGTAGAACCTACCTCAACTTTTCTTTCCTTTTTTCAAATATTTATAGTCAGAAGTGCAGTTCCACTGGTTTTTTTGGGGGAGGGGGAGAGGGTAGAACTGTATTGAAATCCGATGTTACATTTTGTATTATAAAAAAGAACTATAGTGTATTCATATATATTTCAAGATTTTAGAAAATTGAGAATTTTGAAAATTAATAACAATTTTAACTTTTTTTTTACATTTGGAAAAATTGAAATTGAGAAAGATTTTAAATCTGAAAAAAAGTTTTTAAAATGGGCAAGCTGAGAATTTTGAAAACTTTAAACAATTAAAAATTTTGAAAATTTCAGTAAATTTATATTTTTCAATAATTTAAAGATTTTGGAAGTTTTAACTAAAAAAAGGAAGACTTTTGAAAAAATGAAAGTTTTAAAAAATTTAAAAAATTGCAATACATTTAAGAAAACTGAAGGTTGAAAAAACTGAGAAAATTAAAAACTTAAAAAATGTTGGATAATATAAACATAATTTTGAAAGGTATTGAATTTTTTTTTATTTCAACGGCTGATTGATTAAATTGTTTATTCTAATTTTATTTTGGTTGCTCATTTACTGTAAGTCTAATGAGTCTTACTTTTATTTTTATGCTAAAAGTATTGAATTATAATTAATGCCTACTAATGAATTCATCAGTCCCTTTATCAAGCTAAATTTTTATTATTTCATCTTGAATGACTGTCGATGACAGCAATTTCATAAACAATGTGTTTGACATGTATAATTCCAAGATAATGTCAGAGTGATACAAGACAGAAAAGAGAGGGCAAATGTGTTACCTCATTAATATTTTCAAAGCTAACCATTATGGAATTATATAATCATTTACAACTCCTTATATCCTACTTAAACTTCTAATTATCACTATTTTTAAAATGGTAACTTGAGATTTTTTAAGAAGTTGCCTTGAAGTTAATTTTACTTGTAGAATCTCAAAATTGAGGGAGGCTGAGAGGGCAAAATATGTGTCATGTTTGTATGTGTACACTGTATGCATAAATAAATATCACAGTTTTATGTTCTGTACATAAATCTTCTTTTCCAAAGTGTCCTGTTCCTATATTCATTCCATGGCAACAATAACAAGTACATTTCTATTAAACATAATTACAAGTACAATGTTTAGCATTTCAGCCACTGTAGCAACCATATACGAGTATATTTTTAATCATTCCTTGTTAATGGCATGTGGGATCATGCTGAAACATCGGAATCAGTGGCCAGAGGCTGACCTTGAATCCATGATGTGGAAAACCCAAGAAAACTTTCTTAATCATACTTATATCTGCGAAAATCTATAATATAACATATATATATATATATATATATATATATATATATATATATATATATAATTAAATTCCACTTCTTTAAGTATCTTGTTGTTTCTAATGGCAAAATTTTGGGTTTAACCTATTAGTTTCTTGACTTCCCAATATAATTGAACAATATTATTTAATTCTAATTTAAAATTAATGCTGGGAAGTAAACATTATGAGAATTAAAATATAAAATTATGGAATATTCACCTGAAAGGTCCGTCTCCTCAACTTAATTGGTTATTTAACTGTGGCACTTTCGGGACTTGTCCCATCATCAACAGGATTCAAAACTGGTGTTTCACTGAAGTTTTGAATCCTGCCGATGATGGGACAAGTCCCGAAATTGCCACAGTTAAATAACCAGTTAAGTTGAGGAGACGGACCTTCCAGGTGAATATTCCATAATTTTATATTTTAATTTTGAATAATACCTCAATGGAACACATCATGAATCTTATAAAAGTTGATAAACATTATGAGATGATAATATTCATTTAACATGTGGTCAGAGTAATATTTTAATATTTTTTAAATTATTTTTTAAATTATTTTTCAAAACTTCTGGATTTCTTCATGTTGAGACTTGCAAGTAAAGTTGAGATTCCTTAGGAGGGTTTACTGGCCCGACAGTAAGTATTCCAGTGGTAGGGCTGCTACCTTTTAGTCTCTGGATAGACATTAGGATACTGCATTTGCTCAGTACTCGATGGAACGATTATACTGCCTTCACTCGGCCCTCAGAGCCTCATTTGTGAAAATGAGAATTGGATAGGAGAGGTTATATACACGTCACTGCCCCTTACAACCCTAGATAATGTTTCTCTTGAGGCCGAAACAGGTCAACAAATGGCCTAAAGTCATGAATGTTCTATGATGATGATGATGATAAATTCTTTTTTATTCAATGCCATTTCGACATTCTAGTATTCTCTCCTGGCATGGCATTATTGTAACCTACTTCTAAGGTTGGGGCGCCTGGAAGGTGGAGTTATGCTGCCCCATGAAATATGATAGGTGATGCTGATAGTAATGATGTTCCAGGAGAGGCCTTAATACTAAACATAATGATGATAATGATGGCCAGATGATGTTTGGGGACTATTTAAGCCTTAAAGTTTCCTGGCATTTGTGTTACAGGTGAGGAAAAACCCCAAAAAAAAACCAACACCGAGGCAACTTGTATTGACCGGGGATTGAACCCAGGCCCGCTGCATGCCAAGACAGCTTGCTACCTCGAGACCACATCAGTGGATATATTTAAATATCTCACCTCACAAATTTCATTTGATTCCATTTGAAACCTGATATCGTGAAAATCACGGAATTTGTGAGGCGAGATATTTAAATATTACTCTGACCATATGTTGAATAAATATTATTTAAATTTTAATCATAGTTAAGCTCCCTTCTGACATTTAGCTGATCACAGCTCATGATATAGTCTTCATTTCAAATTATACATCTTGAAGATGTAAGTTTGGGTTCAGTTTATTCAGATGTGTTGAGAATCAGTCATGTCTTGTGGTCATCCTAAACATGGCTATATAGTTTTTGATATTATATTTAGTTTAACATATTACAGTCCTGGACAAATTAATTTTTTGAAAAGAAAATTTACTGCTTGAACCACGAATCAAACCCTGGACCTCTAACTAGGCATCAGTATGCTGTCCATTATACAATGCCTAGAGTCAGAGGTTTGGAGTTCAATTCCTAGTTCAAGCATTCATTTCTCTTTTCAAAAAATAAAATTGCTGTATAGATGTAAGTGCAATAGGAAGTGACATTATGAAGTTCTACTTAATAAATAAGTTCATAGTCTGTACAAACTGACAATAGAGCAAAGATATAGCTCTGAAACATGTCCTACAAGAAACAACAAATATGAGGTAAGATGACGGCAGACAAAACTTATTAATGGCTATATAGATTCCTTTCTTGTTTAGTTTTTTTAATAAAACCTATTTGTCTTATGTTCTGTTACAAATTTTAACTTTTTTTTTTGTAATTTTATTTTGATTTTCATAAAATATATTAATAGTACATTATTTTTTTATTAGCCTCTGTGCAGATTCAAAATTCATGGATGCTTCATCGGTAGTTTTGTTTTCCTTTTTGGCCAGGGTATTAGCTTTCTCATTTTCTGCGCTATTCCCACATAAGATGGTATCCATTGTAGATTAATTTATTTGCCTACTTTTGTTAGTTGTATAAATAATTTTCTTTTTTCCATAGGCCTAATTAATTCTGAACAGAGTTCGTTATTTGAAACTATTGCTTGCATTGCTGGTTTTTCTATTAATAATTTCATTTTCAGTTCGAGTCAATAACACACAAACAGAATGGACCGAAATTAATAGGGGCGTAAGACAAAGATGTGGCCTCTCGTCCATGCTCTTTATCATATACATGGATAGAATACTCCAAGATTGGCGACAGATGAGACACAGTTGTATCCAAATTAATAGAAACCTAAAAATAGACTCCTTGCTTTTTGCACATGATTTGGTATTAATAGCTCCAACAGAAACAGATTTACAGTATTCTATACACAGTGTTAATATGATTGCAAAAAGGTACCATATGGAAATCAATACAAAGAAAACTAAAGTACTGGTCTTTTGTGGGAAATACCCTATACCTAGCAAAATTGTTTTGGATGATGAAATTTTAGAACGAGTAATTGAATTTAATTATTTGGGTTATAATTTAACATTTCAAGATGAAGCTGATATACCAAAGAAAATCACAAATTTCACAAAAACAACGGGGATAATTAACAGTATAATGAAACCATCTTTAGTACAAAAGAACACAAGATTATGGCTTTATAAGGTTCTTGCGAGACCAGTATTAAGATATGGTAGTGAAGCATGGTCAATACGAAGAAGAGAGATGAAAGCCAAATAACAGCAAATGAGCTGCGATTTATGTGCTGTACAGCAGGCTATACAAAATGGGACCATAAAAGAAATGAGGAAATTATGGAAGAATTGGATGTAGAACCCATTCTTCACCATATAGAAAACTACCAGAACAACTGGAAAGCCCATCTTCAATGAATGCCATCTCATAGAATTCCAAAAGCCATGCTTCATTACTGCCCCCAAGGCAAAAGATTGTTGGGATGTCCAAAAAAGCGCTGGATGGAAAATTCCTCTTTGAGATCGTAACAGGCCACATGCCCTAATACTTGCATGGATGATGATGATGATGCATTGCTGGTGTAGAATCTATCAACAGCATTAGTTTGTTTTTAATGCCTGGGTCTGTATATCAGCAATCAGGATTGTTTGTGTGCCTTTTGTCGTAACATGTATGTAAATGTAATCTTATAGCAGGTTGAGAAAACCAGCTGTAACAGCTGGGGAACTCAACATACTGATCACATGTCATCCCTATACTGTCTGGATGATTGTTCCACCTCTGTGATTAACACATGGATGTGGGACCCGCAGTCTGATAGAAGGCCTTCTAGGCCTATCATGCCATGGAGTGGAGTAATCTTACAGAAGATTAGATAATTCTTAGGAAGTAACGTTATGAGGTATGTTTTTATTATTCATTTCATACATCTCAATTATGAATAAATCATATTTGACTCGAACCCGGGAACTTTGACTTTCTGGGCCAATGCTCTACTGACTGAGCTACTGGGCAAGTTCCAATCTGAATGCAAATTTTTCTCTTATACTCTGTATGTTGTAAATTCCTGTGCACCAAATGCTATGAAACCTTTGTTTCTATCTTTGCAAATGGTGGCTTCTTTATTAAGAAGGCATTTATTTGCGAATTTTTACGTTACATTATAAGCCAGTATGGCTTCTTTCGATGTTTCTATTATTCATTTCATACATCTTAATGATGGATAAATCATATTTGAAAAGAAAAATTATATGCCCAGACTGTAAATTAATCAGATTTTACACCTCACCTCATATTTTGTTTCCTCTCCAGGACTAATTTTGAGAAAATTTCCTCATCTTCAAACTGGCATCTGACTTAAAATTAAATTAAAAATAAATTCTTTATGACCTCACCTTATCCTGTCTTCTAGTTAGACCAGTTTTGAAATCTTATCAGTTTCACCTTCAATAATTTCACAACTGTTACTTTGTCATCTTGAAGGAATGCTTCTTACTCCATTTGTTGGTAGACAGATGAACCTCTCCAAATCAAACCAACTTCCCAGAAATTTCAAAATTCATTAATTTTTCAATGTGGATTTTTTTACAACTGCGAGCTCTTTAGGTTTTGTAGATTTCTTGAAGACCGGTTTCGATACGTTACATATGATTTTCAACTCTTTTTTAACTCTATATTAATTAAAATAAACCTCATAGTGTCACTGTCTTCAAATATTAAGAGTGAAAATCTCATATTGGCTATTAACTCATTGATTGAGATCTATTTCTAGGGACAAGGTAATTGCATTATGATGAAGCATCAGTTGATGTAGGTTACTGATTACATGGCACGCTAGTCCCTACATGCAAATAAGATACTCAATAATCATAAACTTTCCCCCTATTCAAATTTATGCAACAGTGGTCTAACATTTATATATTAAATTTGGGAATTTTAACATTATGAGGTTCAATTCATAAGAATTAAATGAATCGTGATTTCTTCTTACCTCATACTTCTATGTTTTTTTAAACACAGCACTGCAGTATCAGCGACCCATTGCCACCAATCTTCAACTGTTTTCACGACTGTCAATTTTTTCTTTTTCCGGTAATTATCCAAACTGCCATCTGGTGTTCTTTTGAAGGAATTATTTTCTAAACTGCCATCTGGTGTACTTTTGAACAAATCATTTTCTAAACTGCCATGTATTTTTTGAAGAACTTCGTAATCAAGCTCGGTTTGTCTGGAATCTCAAAGTTCATGGTTCACACCAGATGGCAGTTTAGAAAATAATTCCTTCAAAAGAACACCAGATGGCAGTTTGGATAATTACCGAAAAAAGAAAAAATTGACAGTTGTGAAAACAGCTGATGATGGTGACAATGGGTCGCTGATACTGCAGTGCTGTGTTAAAAAAAACGTAGAAGTATGAGGTAAGAAAAAATCACGATTCATTTAATTCTTAGTGATCTAACAACATGTTCATTTTTTTAAAATCACACAAAGTTGTTGCAAAGGGCACAAGCATTGATCTAGGTCTTTGTATGATCATCATTTTCAGAAATTATAGTAATAAATGATATCCTACCAGTCTACTGCTGTGATCTAGTGGTAATGTTGTTGCCTCATATGCACTGGCCCTGGGTTCAATCCCCAGTCGGGATAAGTTTCTTGGGTGACAGATTTTTTCAGGGTTTTTGCTCAATGTTGGGAAGCTTTAAGATCCAAACAGTCCTGGAACACCAATCTAGTCATCACAATTATCCATATCACACCCATTTTCTTTAGTATGGAAGATATGAGTGGTTGGTACATTTTGTTAGCAAATTCCAAATAAATGAAGCTATTGAGGTAATTCTCGTGAAAAGATTTTTAAAAAGTTAGGAATTTTTGTCGATCCTACCCAGTAGACACTGAAAAGAACAAATTTAATTTTTTCCTTTTCTCCGAGAATCTCAAAATTCATGGTTTTCTTTTTATTCTTGCAGCTGTAAATTTTCTCCCAAATTGTGAGTTCCTTAAATTTTTCTAACTGTTTTAGTAGTTTGGCCTTAGTCTCAGTTCTGTGTTTTTCTGACCATGCATGTGCAGCTATTGCAGATTTTTTTTTTGTTTCACAATTTGGGAGAAACTTTACATCTGCAAGAATAAAAAGAAAACCATGAATTTTGAAATTCCTGGAGAAAAGGAAAAGTTTTTGTAGTCGCAGAACGGGCATCATCACCCAATACTGCATTCGGAAGAAGAAGAAGGAAAAAAAAAAATGATTTGGAGGTTCATCGGTCAGCTGCAAAATGACAGTTGGAAGCATCGACAATGTCGCACAGAAGCGACAAAACCTAGGTCTGCATAAAAATCAAGAAATATGAGGTGAGTAAAAATATCCAACTCAAATATAATTCAGAGAGCTTTGTTAAAGAGCTTTGTTAAATGAAAGGCACTTTACCTTTATATAAAGTTCAAGACTAGTAGATACAGGTACACATTTTTTATGTCATATTGAAATTATTTGTTTTTCATCTATCCAAAAGGTTCTTTTTGCATTAATTGTTTTATCTTAGGATGCAGTAAATTTGTTACTCTGATTTTCACTATGATAATCTTTATTTATGCACAAGCTAAAGTACAGATTCATTGATTTATACTTTAGGTTAATTATAGCTGGTTTGGAAATAATTTAATGTGCAAAAATGTGTAGTTTTTTTTTTTTTTGCCATCACAGATTTCAATTTTCAAGTCCCATGTAGTATAAACTTTATAGAGCTCTAAATTAAAGTTTTTTGTTACGATTTTTCTCATAACTTTTCTTTCAAAATATAACAAAAATGCAATTTTCTTATACATTCCATTTTTACTGAAAAAAAGAAAAAAATATAAAATATTGAATTTTCAGTTTTGTACTTTATAAAAGTCAAATATTGTTTTTGAGTTTAATTCCTGTTGGAAGTGTTATCTCTCCATTATTACTATAAAAAAATTAATTACAAGTATTGCCCTTGTTTATGAATTGTATTACCATAAAAGGTAAAATGATCTCAGATACACCTTTAGAAGGCCCTTGGGGTGATAAGAAGTTAAAGCTCCCATCTTTTAGATAATCAGCATGAGATGTCAGCCCTGCTTGATGGTGCCTTTACCACCAGAACATTTGTTTGATACTCATTTCTGTTAGAAGCCTGGTTAAGCCCAGAATCATGGTGCTGTCACAAGGTATAGGTAAGTTAAAAAATTCTGACCCCATCCATACATTATAAAAAATAAAAGGTATTTTTTTAGCTTACATTCTTGATTGCAATATTATTATCTCTCCATAATTCTTGCTGAGGGGATATTTTTTATTTTGTACTTTACTCAGGAATCAAAGGATGCTTCTTTGAACCCTGATTCTTGACTGCAATGTTATTAGGCTATCTCGCCATTCATACCAGGGAAGAAATTATAGTTCCAAATATTGCTTTTTTTTTTTTTAATTCTTGTATTTCCATTTCATTAAAACTGAAACTAAACTCCATGGCACTACAGGTCTAGAAGGCCCTTGTCTTACCATGCACTGCTGGCCTCATCTACATGTGTTAGTCACAGAGTAGACGATCATCCTGCCAGTGTAGAGATCACATGTGATCAGCATGTCGGGTTCCCCAGCCGTTGTAGCTGGTTTGCTCGACCTGAAACCGCTACTTATTATAGCTACCCAAATGCCTCGCGATGTTGGGTGTGCACCGGTCCCATACTGACCGAAATTCCATGAGAAAATGTTTTCCCCTATGGAGACTCGAACTAACGCAAGTCTCGTAGCTCTGCCTTAACCACTCGGCTATGGGACGGGACTTCCATTTCATTAACGCAGTTTAACCTCTCGCTTTACCTGGGCTTTACAGAGACACGACCTGTCGGGAGAGAGATTTTAACTATGGACCACATACACTTTTTTTAAGCACACAAGAACGCGGAAGACCTCCCCGAATGAGTGAAATTCTTGTATATCATGAAACAAAATTGGAATTATGACCAGCCTCATGATCTTGTGGTCAGAGCTTCTAACTACAGTGCATGAGATTCCGAGTTCGATTCACGCTCGGCCCAGGAATTTTTCCTTTAATTTTTTAATTATTCCTGTGGTCGCCCATAGACTGAAATTTAGGATAATTTTAGGTTTAAGGACTCTCCTGGTGCTTCGTAATAATTTATTACCCTTCTTATCGTCGGAGTAACGTAACTTTGCCTTCCATTCCTAAAATTCCAGAAATATCTTAAGACAATTTGACGGCATTGGACAAAAAATAGTATTTATTTATTTTATTGTTTCGGAAGCTTTACTATTCTAATGTAATACCGTAATTAATGAAAATTACCATTTGTTCCTCTGGACAACATTGTGATTGCAATTTTATAGTGAAATGCTCAATTGAGCGCTGGAATGTGAAAACATTGTTTGAGAAATTAATGCGTTTTGTAAGCGTTTCTGCGGGGTAATTATTGTTCCGAGACTAATTATGAAAAGTGCGATGAAACTGGTGCTTTCTGCTTTGTTCGTAGTGCGGGAGAAACGCACTACCAGGCTCCCTCGCGATGCGTGCTCCACTATTCAATCAATACGCACCACGTGCATTCCACCTTACACATCTGTCTTCACGTGTACCTTAATGATATTCAGTGACTGAGAGAAGACAGTGAAAGAAAGCGTGCAAAATAATATTGATAAAACTCGAAACAAATTAAAATAAATACTAAGAATAACGATTGTTGGATAACCGGACGAGTTGACTGAAATCACACGGATCTCGTATGACAATTTCACAAAATAAATCTAAGTAGTTCTGAAAATGATTTGACATTTCAATGGAATAAAATCGAGTTTTGTGCTATTTATTCCTTACCTTATGATAAAAGATTTTCAAAATTATCTCCAACTTCAATACAACGTTTAAACCAGCTAAGAAGATTTTGAAACACGCTATCCAATTCTTGCCTTGAAATGATGTAGTTAACAGTTCGAATATTTTCTTTAAATTCCTCTAATGTTCGAGGATTTGAAATCGTGGCTTTATTTGGGACACTTGCGTTAGAGAATTGACGGGAAAATGTACGGCGACAACTTTTGTAAGATTTCTTCTTTGCATTTGTCAAATGTAAAAATATTTTCTGTTCAGTGATATACACCATATTAAACTGAAATCACCAGTCGCAACTCGAATATAAATTCACAAGTTGGTTAAAAAATACTTCGAAAAACACATCTGCACCATACAGTTACCCAAGTAATACTAAATAGGGGTAGAAAAATGTGAATAGAACCTGCTTTGCCGCTCGCCCGCCCTCTAGTTCACTGACCGGGAAACGGGAGTGCTTTGACCGCTTGCCTGCCGGCTGGTTGCCAGGCGCTTAGGGTTGCGACTTATACTGAAAGCACTGTAGCTCATGCCTACGTTATTGCTCACTAGACCATGTACCATAGCTTTTGGGATTCATATTCGAGAGGTTCAAAATTTAAACATCAAGCCGACGAACCACTAAATTTTTCGTGAGTTTTCTCAATCATTAAAGAGTGGGGTAGCCAGTAGGTGGGCCCAGGCCCTTGGCTTTTCAAGCACAAGGCTTTGTAATCTAGTAATTCTATACACCGAGAGGGGAAAATGTTGGGATTTGTTGTAGGTCCCATTATGAGTGACCGACAGATTCGTTGTTAGGGAATCTCGACGGCTCCAGTTTACCTTGTCCTCCTGCGTCCCGAAGAAAAGTTTAACAAAATATATAGGATCCTATTCATTTTTGTGCTTAATAGGTTTCTAGGAAGCCAAATCTTTTTTTTTTTTTTTTTTTTTTTTTGGGTTCAGAATATCTTGAGGGGGGGCTTTTATTGGAGTCCTGAATTGAGAATTTGTCAATTATATATATATATATATATATATATATATATATATATATATATCTCTTTTTTTTTAGTTTGATGGGTTCATAGGGGTCAAAATAAATTTTCAAGAACAAAATAATAATTAGGGGGAGGTATTTAAGGGAGTTTTATGCAAGGTATCATACATGGTACCTATGGTCTCAACCTTTAATTGACGTTACCATCCAAAGATTGCACTTGAAAAAAAAAAGATTGAAGCTCAGTAGGTATGGAATATCATACCACCAATTACAGTTAGTTGCAGTTATTTCCGAAACTAGAAAAATAAATAAACGCTAAATATATACTGTATTTGATACCTAGGGATGCAGAAGGGCATTGTAAGTTTGCATATGTATAACTTACAAGATTGTTTACTATAAACTAGCATTTTAATAAATAAGATTTCCGAGAATGAGAGTTGATGACAGCGGCATTATCATGAAGTGGATCCGATAGGTTCCAAACCCGTAATATCTGAGCCCACCCAAAATAATTAATCTGATTACACCAGTGTCGTCATGGCAAATATTGGATTGAAAATTTATTACCAAGATCTATTACACTATAGGCCTGAATGATTTAATTACTAACAAAAAAATTATATCCTGAATGTAGCCTACATAGCCGTGGAAATGCACAGCCTTCTGAAAAATATAGGTCAGAGGCTTTCATACTCTTCATTGGTTTCGAGGTTCGTGAGTTAAAACATAGACATTAGTAAATATCCTATAAAACGGAAGTACATTCGTGAATTCCGTGCCGTAAATTTACGGAATGTAACAGATCAATCCTCTGGGGGGGGGATGTTATGTCCTTTCGCGCAAAATTTTCTTTGTGAAGTTAATTTCCTGAGATGTTAAATGTCGTTAAATGAAATACTAACTATATACCCACTATTGAAAAGCACACTAAATTTCCTAGATGCAATATGGTTTAAGTTGTTCAAATTAATAATATTGAAATATAGGAAATAAAGAGAAGCAAGGGATGGAGTGTACGAGGAAATCATGTAGAAAAATAAAATATCTCTATAATTAAACTTTGGAAGGAATGTTAAACATAAACGAAACGTGATATCTCACTTTAAAAGAAAAAGAATAGATTACAAGTATTTGAGAATAAAGTTCTGAGGAAAATTTTTGGACCAAAGAGAGACAAACAGAGGGTGAATAGAGAAAACTACAACCACCAACATGATCTTTATGGTAAATCAGATGTAGTAAGAACAGTTAAGACTCGTATACTACTATAGGAAGGACATGTGGCACGAATGGGGAAATAAGGAGGGTCCTTGTAGGAAAACCAGAAGGAAAGCAGCCAGTAATTAGGCCAAGAATGAGATGAGGAAGTACAATTAACCTCGATTTGATAAATTTATACAGGAAATAATTGGAAAACATAAGCTCTGTATAGAGATGTATGGAGAGCTTATATCCGCGCGGCTATAAACTTCCGAATGTGCCAGAGTTAGTTAAGTTAAATATAAGAAATGCAAAGGGCAACTAGGAGTATAAAATGTTAGAAATAAAACTAATTTAAGAACATAGTGATAAAGGCAAACAAAATAATGATAAGAGTTACATCGGAATGTATTTGTCATTCTTAGGAATTCATGTCCTGATCAGTTCCCTGCCACGTAAACAAATTTCTCTTAAATTAATTTTAATATTTTTCTCCCATAGCGTCTCCCTAAAAGCCAATTTCGATTTAGTTTTCTAATTAGAATATTTTCCATCATCCAATCTGGCAATGGAACTCATTGAGCCTCATATAAAATCAATAGCAAACACTTTTCTAAGACTTGTACTATTAATGATAGCCAACTTCTCTAAAAGAAAAAAGTTAATATAAACACGTTTAAAACAGTCATTCCTCCAGTTATACCATAAGAATCTGAAACATTGTTTCTTAATTTAAGGGAGGGGAAAATGTAACTAGTATTATTGCAACTTAGTGAGCGTGCCATAAATGTGCTTGGAAGGAAGTGAAAGGATTTATCTAGGTAGCGTGGTTTTAATTCTATATTATGGGTTTCATCTGGATTTTAGCTAGGACTAGGATATAAGGTAATACCATACCTACGAGCGGCCATGCTACTGGTTAACTAGAAAATGGATAACTTCCTTACTAAAATGGGATGACATATATTAAACAAAACATTAACATTTTATTAAACGGAAAACTTCACATTAACACAGATTACACCGAGCTACAAAAAATAAACTTTTTTTTTTTGTCTCAGAAAGAAAAATATGTGATTCTGAAAGAATTTTTTCTCCTGAATTCAAATATGATATCGGTTTTTCTCCATCACACAAGGTTTCCGAGAGACAGGAATTTATAATTTTAAACACTTTAATATTTTCTACATTCGTAACTACACAATATTCGAACATTCGGACTCACCTAGAAAGTAAGATATGACGATTTTCTGCTATATTTTGCCTGTGGAGCATCCCTCTTGATGGTCCAACAATAATCGGCCAGCATATTAGGATTCCATTTGCCTTGATATCTCTTTTCAATAGCTGAAATCTCCTGAGTTAGTTCATTTGGTTTTATTTTACAATGGACAAATGGACGAAAAAACGTCCATTAAATAAATAATTATTAAATCCATTAATTGAAATTCAAATAAAAAACGGTGGGCAATGGATAAATTTCGAATACATATTTGAAAACACGATAAAAACTGCATTAAGTACAACTATTGGTACTCATGAGACAAAAATCATGTTGACCAGTGTTATTTCTGCAATAAAATTCTAAACAGCTAAAACATCATATAAATACAGTTTTACCACCGTTCAAAGAGCAATAAGGTGCCAAACTGAATCCTGGAGAGAGAGAGGATGAGAGAGTTGTTTTTCTTAATTTAGATTAATTACTAACACATTGATACCGTATTTTAATTTAGACGTGACTTATTGAAAATGTTTATTCCTTGAATATAATATAAACATACAATAATGTATTTATTAATGCTCATTTATATAGAAGACTTAGTAATTTATGTGAAAATCGTTGGTTTACAATTTTAGCATATAGTTATCATAAGTAATGCCACAAGTGATTTCCAAATTATCGATAAATTTACGACTCACGAAGTGAGTCGTGAATTTATCTAGAGAATTTGGAAATCAAGAGTGGCATTTGTTAGAACTATTTAACGAATAAAATTAAGCTCTTTACTAAAAAATTATTATTTGAATATAGTTACCGGTGTTTTAAAATATTTATATAGTTAATGTAAACGGGCGATGTTTGAACAAATTAGAAATGTGAGGTTATGTATATTCACTGCAACTCGATCATATTATTTATTGCCAAATAGGATCGCAATATTGTAAGAATGCACTCTAGTGGAGAAATAATGAAACACATCAAACTATTATAATCAACATTATAGGTTAATCATTTATATTTTGAATAAACAACTCAGTAAAATCACTGAATCTATTCATTATTTGCTATATTTATTTAATTAATATATTCATTGTATTTGTTGGAGAAAAATAATGGTCTAACCTGTTCAGAATATTAAAAAAGGAGGAGCTTTCTTTATCACAAAAGCAGGGAGCTGATAAAGAGAAATCGATAAAGAGCGAGGTGAAACACGACTGTCATTGGTGTAAAACAAAATTCATTGAAACGTGATTGGTCATTGACTACCATTTGCGACATGAGTTAAATAGTCTTGCAAAACACAAACTTTACTCACCCCAGGCTCGAAGCCATCCCCGTCCAGCTCCGGATCCACGATCCAAGCTCCAACGTCACAGGAGCGAAGACACCCATTCTCTCTCTCTCTCTCTCTCTCTCTCTCACTCTCTCCACTACTCCCTTTACATCCTTCATGTGTTTTCAATTTAGTTAACTTACTGCAATAATATTACCTACTATTTGGAAATAAGTTCGCTTTCACTTTTCTACCTATGTGTGTCAACAAATATTCCAATGCTCAAATGGTATGATAAATATATGTCCTGATTGATTTTAATGTATTTATTATATATTGCTTTAAGACGTATGGGAATTAAGACCATAATAATTGAAGCTATACAAAATTTATGTGACAATTGCATGTCTAAAATTAAAATTGGCAGTAAATTGTCACATGGTTTTTCGATAAATAAAAGTCTTCGTCAAGGTTGTTGTCTATCACCGACTCTGTTTAAACTATATGTAAATGAAATATTAAAGAATTGGAGGAGAAAATGTTCAAGCATGGGAATTCCTATTTCAAACAACAAAACTTGATACATCCCTCAGGGGTCCTCATCTAGGGGATATGTGGATGGCGACCACAAGGTGCCCAAGCTGAGCAAAACATTTCTTCCACTTACTTGTGTTTTGCACTCTTTTAACTTTACTATCTAACCTCTCTTGGTTAACTCTTGTTTTTTTCGACTCCGACGCTATTAGGGCATCCGAGGGCTAGGGAGTCTTTCCTTTCTTCCATTTCTTCTTTCCTTTATTTTATTTTCTTCTCCAGAAAAGCCTGACCAGAGGCTATAAGATGGCAGCCCCATCACTGGTCTTGCCTTCCTTTGGCCAGCAACCAGTCGAAGGGACTATTATTATGCTTTCAAGTCTTATACGAGAATTTCCCGGAAGGATCAAAACGCTGGAGGGAAAATTTTCTATAGGATCGTAACAGGCCTTGGCCTAATACTTGGAAGGAAGAAGAAGAAGAAGAAGAAGAATAAACTTTATACAACTTACATTTTGCAGATATCAATTGTTAATTGCACAAGATTATGAAGATTTAGAATATGTGACTAGAAAATTAATAGAAGAATATGAAAAATGGGGATTAAATTTGAACATGAAAAAAACAAAATATTTATCAATTGGTGGACCAGAACAAAATTTAATTTTGGAGACTGGAAGAATCAATAAAATCTTGTAGTGAGGTCACATATTTAGGAATTAAGATAAATAAAAATGGAAGTTATGAAGAGGAAATAAGAAGTAGAAATAATAAAGGAGAATTTGCAATTGCTTGCCTCAATGGAATATTGTGGGATAAAAATATAAGTAATAAAAATAAAATGAATATGTATCATACAATTGTTAAAAGCATCATTACTTATAGAGCAGAACTTTGGCCATTAACAACAAAAACAAATAAGTACCTTTTGGCAACGGAAATGGATTTTATACGAAAGGTCGCAATAATTTCAATAAGAGAAAAAATTAGGAACTCAGTTATAAGGGAGAAAATGAAGATTGAAGACACTATTTTAGATTATATTAAAACTCAGCAATTAAGATGGTACGGACATGTCCAGCGAATGGAAGAGAATCGACTACCAAAATCTGTTTTGGAATGGAAACCTGAGGGAAGACGAAGCAGAGGAAGACCTAAAACCTCCTGGAGTCAGGGAATATGTTTATAATGAAGGAGAAACATCTACAACTAGGAGATTGGATGGACCGACAAAACTGGCTATTAGGAATCGGACGATGTCAAAGACATTAATCAACCGATGATCTATCTATTTTATATTTATTTCAGTATCAGTTTAGGTCCATTTTATAACGTCTCATTAGGTTAAGCCCTATTTGTAACAAGTATTTGATAATAAAGTTCTTAGGAAAATGTTTGTACCAAAGAGAGATGATCAGATAAGGTGATTAGAGAAAACTTACTTACAATGAGCTAAATGATATTTATGGGAAACAAGATAGAATAAGAGCAGTAAGTCTCGTAGACTGCGGCGGACATGACATGTCACACGATTAGGAAATGAAAGAGGGGGGGGTGGAAACTTATTGTAGGAAAACCAGAAGGAAAACGCAGTAAATAGACCAAGAATGAGATGGGAGAATAATATTAACCATGGTTTGTCAGGCGTGAATTATACAGGGATTGGAAAGTATTATTGGCCTGTTAGGATAGGGATGTTTGGAGAGCTTATATTCTCCGGACTCGATAGTGCCAATGAGTTAGTTATGTATTGCTTGCGTCTCATGGAGATGCCTACTCTTACATTTTCCAACTAGAACTCTGAGAATTTCGAAATTATTTTATAGAACTTACGCTACATCTCTGAAATTGTCTCAGCTGTCTCAATAACGCATTTATTACCAAAGGATAAAAATAAACCTGGACAGTAAGTAGAAAACAAGCCAATAAGCTGTTAGCAGTAGAAATTGATTTTTGGAGGCGATCGACAAGAATTTCAAGAAGGGATAAGGTCAGAAACAGCACAATAAGGGAAATTATGCAAGTTGAAAAAAACATATTGGAAAAAAATAGAAGAAAAACGTTTGAAATGGTATGGACACCTCGTAAGAATGGAAGAAGAGAGAATACCAAAGTAAAAGTAAAGTGATCCCACAACAGACCCGGAGGCCCTTGGGGTAGTAGGAGGTTAGGGCTCCCACTTTTTCTAGACAATCGGCACTTTATGTCAGCCGGGTTGTCAGCCCTGCGTGACGGCCGCCTTTACCCCAGAACAAGCATCTGGTACTCATTTACGTTAGAGGCTGAGTCGACCCCAGGGCCATAGTGCCGCCAGAGGGTTTGGGTCAGTTTAAAAATCCTGACCCCAACGGGACTTGAACCCTCGACCCTCTGGCTTGTAGCTCAGTGCCTTAACCACTACGCTACGGCGTGCCCCGAGAGAATACCAAAGTAGATCCTTAATTGGAAAGCTAATGGAAGAAGTGGCAGAGGCAGATCTAGAGAACGTTGGATGGATGGAGTGAGGAGAAGTATGGAATCTAGAGGGAATCTGAGGGAAGAAGTTGCTCTAGACAGGAATCTCTGGCGACAAATCACTTTGGGTTGAACCAGGAACAGTGTATTGAGGAATATTCCTAATCAAAACAAATAAAAATAAATCATGTATGCATATACGAGGTCTTGTGTGTGATGATCAAGTTTTCTTTAAAGACTATTTTAAAAAATTAAAATATTTAAAAGCTTCAAATGTTTTACTGTTTGTATCTGTTGCATCACAAAAAAACCTAACAATGAGTCCTAAAACTAATATCTCATGATCAGAGAAATTATTTTATTTGCTAAAAGTTAAGGTTGCAACACAATATAATTAACATGAAATAGTAGGGTGACGGGATATGAACCCAAGATGTCAGACTTTATGCTCTGGTGACTTTACCATTGAGCTATTTAAGTACATCTGTTGGGTTCAGGTATCGTCTCAGATGCAATTTTTCCTCTCTAGTTATGGTAAATTTGGTCTACAGACGGTATGTCTGAAAAAATAATTTCCATGACAGGAACTTCGTTTTTTAATGTAAAAATTACTATTGCTAGAAAATAATTTAGAAACTCTTTTTAAAATTGTATTAATTACACTATAAATAAGTTGCATTCATATAAATGAAAAAAATCTTACTACCGATTATGCTAACCTATGTTGAAATCTTAACTCTTGTATATAAACATCCGCTCTCTCTTTATGATACGTGGTAAATTGTTTACCGTAGCTGTGAATTTGCATTGTAAAAGCAGCATATGTGATGTCATTAACGGCTGCAGATGTGGACATGCATGAAGGAATACCGACCAGGTGGTCTGGCACTAGATAATACTAGCATTTCATGTACGATAGATTGGTTAGCGAGGGCCAAAACTTGGCTTTTACGTATCAGATTTTTAGTTATAGGTAGGGATAGTGAAAAGGGCGTTTCTCATCAATTTCTGTTATCCGGTAACGCGTCTTCAGTTTCTGGCAGTAGATGCAAAAAGAACCACATGTTTCCAAAGAATTAAGATTCTTACGGACATAGGACAGAAAAACGCAGATGCATAGCATAACATTGTATTACAATTTTTATTTCCCATCATATAGGCCTATCCAGATAAAATTCTCACGCGTTGTATATATTTTTCCACATATAAATTAAATATAGGGGAATGACTGAGTCTCCTTGTCTAATACATTTGAAATACTTTATTTAATTCATAATTTTCTCATTTCATGCGTATTTTCTGTCATATTTAATTCTTGAATTAATTTTAGCAGTTCTCTTGGAATTTTGTTTTCTCTTAACATTTCGATTATGTCTTTTAGTCGGACTTGATAGAATTATTTTGACTATTTAACTTATGTCGCAAATGGTAGTCAATGACCAATCACGTTTCAATGAATTTTGTTTTACACCAATGACAGTCGTGTTTCACCTCGCTCTTTATCGATTTCTCTTTATTAGCTCCTGCTTTTGTGATAAAGAAAGCTCCTCCTTTTTTAATATTCTGAACAGGTTAGACCATTATTTTTCTCCAACAAATACATTGAATATAGCAAATAATGAATAGATTCAGTGATTTTACTGAGTTGTTTATTCAAAATATAAATGATTAGCCTATAATGTTGATTATAATAGTTTGATGTGTTTAATTATTTCTCCACTAGAGAGCATTCTTACAATATTGCGATCCTATTTGGCAATAAATAATATGATCGAGTTGCAGTGAATATACATAACCTCACATTTCTAATTTGTTTTCAAACATCGCCGTTTACATTAACTATATAAATATTTTAAAACACCGGTAACTATATTCAAATAATTATTTTTTAGTAAAGAGCTTAATTTTATTCGTTAAATAGTCCTAACAAATGCCACTCTTGATTTCCAAATTCTCTAGATAAATTCACTCCTCACTTCGTGAGTCGTGAATTTATCGATAATTTGGAAATCACTCGTGGCATTACTTATGAAAAATAAATAAAGCATAAAAGTCCAGGATTTTTACATTCAATCAAATTTTTAATTAACTGTCGTAATATAAAAATAGCATGTATTGTGCTTCTATTTTTTTCCTTTCATTATAATTAGGAGTATAGCTCCAACGTTATGGTTTCAGGGTAGCGTTACTGCTTCGTAGGCATCGTGCCGGATTCGTTTCCCGGTCGGGACAAGTTTCCTGGGTGGCATTTTAAACGTTTTTGGTTTATTTTATTTTTCTACAAATAATTTTTATAATAATAATTATAACACTATTTATTATAATTTTATCTATAATTGTTTGCTTTTCCTCACTTGTAAGACAAATGCCAGGAAACTTTAAGGCTCATAAGGTCCGCGAACATCATCTGGTCATCTTAATCATCATTATATTCGCCACGTTTAGTATGAAAGTGTGTGTGAATGTTGTGTTTCGTGTCTTAATGTTGTATTGTCCCGGAGGAGCCCCTGACATTGAGCTGATCGCTCATTCGGGGAGGCCCTCCATGTCCTTGTGTGGTCAAAAAAATGTATGTGTATGGTCTACAGTTTAAAATTCCTCTTTCGATAGATTGCCCCGCTGTAAGGGCCGGGTGGCGTGTGGCATGTAAAAAGTACCTCTTAGGTGAGAGATAAACTGCTTAATGAAATGTAATTATAATTAAAGGCCTAATTAATGTAATTATTAATTGTACTATAATTGTGATTCACAATCAGCACTGACGGCTGTTAATGATATATTTAATTTTAACCCTTCAACAGTTGTAATTCGACAAAGCATATCTAATTATGATAAACATAGGGGCCTATATATATGCTTAGTATGGATTCGTGGACATGTAAGAAATAAATTAAATTAGAGCGCCGATGAACTTGCTAAAATTGCTATATCTGATAATGAATTCGAAAATATAGGATGCCCTGTTTCTTATGTGAAGAAATGACTGAAAATTGAACTCTTAAATAATTGGTCTACTCTTTGTGCAAGTAGTATCAATGGTGCAGTAACAAGAAATATGTATTTTCCTCCTGTTCAAGATAGATTTTCAGTGAAACATTTTGAATCCTCTTTAATGTTAACACAATTCATGTCTGGGCATGGGAAGAAGGGTTTCATATTCTATCTCAAAATGGATATATCTGCTCTTGTGGTAATGACGAACAATCTGTTGAATACTTTATTTTAAACTGTCCATTCCATGGGTATAAGCGATACATTTTAGATATTCATTTAACTGAATGTAATCAAGGTATTAAGTCATCCAATAATTGGTATTTTTAAACAGAAATGTTGTTACACAGCATTTAAAACATTTGTAAATGCTATTTTCACCACATTATAATAGGCCTATATACCGATCAGTAAGAGTTAAAATGCAGAAGACGAAACTTCGTTTTTGAAAGGCCTCCATATTGGAATAAATTGACGAAGTTGAATAATTTAGTTGAGGACGACTGGCTTACCAAGTACCAATTTTTATAATTAACATCTTATTATAATTCATCTTATTACTACTTATTTTATAAGTTTTAATAAAATTTGTTCTTGTTTCGTTTTTTTATTTTTGTTTCATTTAGGCCTATATTTTGTAATTACGTGCATCTTCAATTTTTTATATGTAATTACAGCCCTAACATATATTTGTTAAATAGGGCTCCAAATCTTGGAGATTTAATAAATAAATAAGTAAATAAATTGTGCTATATTACAATGCTAAGAATTTGATTATTCATTGTGAATGCGGTCATAAATCGTCTCAAATAAAATGAAGTCTGACAATTAGTTACCAGTAAAAACTAATAGACTTTTCCAAGTAGCCCTATATTTTAAAGAATTGTAAAAAAAAAAATAGACAACAGTTTAATTTGCAAATGGACTATCGTCATTATTTTATCATGCATAGTATTGATGTTTATATAAATAAATTCAGAAGGCGCTAACACTCAAACTCTCTGATGCGTATTATTAATAAATATCACCAAGTAATATTATTATATAGGCTTAAGTAATAAGACACTTTTAAAATAGGCCTAAAGCTTAAAGGATGTTTATGTGAAACACAATATTACAAATTAAAATAATTTATAACTTTTTTATTGCAATTAGGGCCTATGTTACTTACTGAGCCCGCCTGGTGGCTCAGGTGGTAGCAGGCTTGCTTCCTGACTACCGGGCCGGGTTCGATACCTGGCGGGATTGAAAATTTCAAATTATTAAATTAATTAAATTGTAAAGTTTTCAATTTTTGGGGTTAGGAGGGGTGTGGTGTATAATTTTAATCCCCAGATTGTGCACAAGATTCCCGCATTAAATTGTAAACAATTTCTCAGTACATATGTTGAGAAATCATATGGTACCGTACTGTTGATAGCGAATCCCGTAGAAAAAAAAAATTAAAAAACCAAAAATGTTTAAATATCTTAATGATACCATTTCCAAAATTAAGTCTTTAGAATAAAATCCTTCATCCGTCAGCTGCGGACGTTAAGCATGGTACCCCTTGGTGCTTTTCGACAGGAGTAGGCACGTCCCGGCGCATCCCTCACACAGTAGCCTACACTTCACAAACACATAAACATAAACTCACCCTACTTTCTTCCCTGAACACAATGCAAGAGTGCGTTATCTACGTAAGATAGTCTGCCGAACTGGTGCGCAAATTGAAAATAGATAAACGTTAACGCCACCTATCCGCCCTGTGCAGAACCCGAAACACGTAAAGTGCAGTGAGTGGCATTAGAAACACACATGCTACTTATTGATATTTCACTATCATAGGGCTTATGTCTATTTTGTATTATCTTCGACGAATCAATCTGTACGATGTACAGGTATGAAATATCGATATATGTAAAAATATCCTAACTAAACATAAAGTTTGCCGTATGCTCACTAACTCGGCGCTTTTACTGTATGATTGGGGAGTATTCAGCTATGAAGTAGGCCTACTCAGAAAAGCTAAGTTGATAGGACTGTTGTTTCTTGCTATCATCCAAATTATGTTGAAATTTTAAATTCAAAGTAATACTATCATCATCAGCATCAGCCATAATTATCATAAGTAATGCCACGAGTGATTTCCAATTTATCTAGAGAATTTGGAAATCAAGAGTGGCATTTGTTAGGACTATTTAACGAATAAAATTAAGCTGTATAGGCTACTCACAAATCATTATTTAACTATAGTTATTTTAAAATATTTATATATTTAATGTAAACGGCGATGTTTGAAAACAAATGAGAAACGATTGGTACGCTTCATTTGCTTCTTTTGTTCGATCACTGCAACCAGATCATAATATTATTGCCAAAAGATCGCAATGTTGTAAGAATGCACCCTAGTGGAGAAATTTATTACTAACGGTATAGGTAATTAATTTCTGACGTCCTATGATGTAAATATGCCAATTATATTTTCTGCGTCATTTCCTGGAAAATAATTCGTTTAAGAAAGTGCGAACAGTGGTTTTTTTTGTGGTATAATCAATTGTTACAAATGTTTTTATATTATCTCTCGTATGCGCTACGTGTTGACATTCATGCACTATATATACAATCTGGTAGCCGTATTTCTTGGAGAGTCAGTCACTGCAAAATAATGTTTATGACCTATTCAGAATGTTAAAAAGGAGGTGCTTTTTTATTATGACACACTTTAGTTGGTAAATTTTAGGCGAAACACGACTGTGATTGGTTGTAAATAAAAAATCATTGAAATGTGATTGGTCATTGACTCCCATTTGGGGCATGAGATAAATAGTCATTTTAAACGCTATAGTACTATGACAAAAGGAGACATGAACAAAATTTCAGGTTTTGAGAACAAAGGGGAATAATCTGATAATAGGAATTATACGTTAATGAAGAATTATTTTACTACTTAACCAATTATAATTAGTATTTTATTTAACATTGTTCTTTAACAGTTCACGTTATCAGCGTTGTAAATCAAATCTGGGGGTGAAAGGGTCGATAAATTTTACACAAAGGCTTCTTATTTCGGACTTGAGATTCTTTTACCTGCTGTAAATCCACGATATAGGACCCTCGACTTAATTCCTTTCCGAAGGAAGCCATACTCAGGACTTTTATGTATTCCCTGAAAATCCATCAATCCAGGATGGGTTTGAACCCGGACCTCTGAATAAAGGAAACATGATAACTAGCCCACAGGAATAATATTTTTATTGAAATTATTACTTATATGACACATTGTATTTGTATAAAAAAGGGAACATCTATTATGTCAAATAACAACAGAGTTGATTATTATTTATAGATGTTTCATCACCTTACGATTTATTGCTTCTTGTGTTTTTTTAGCTTATAAAGTAGTTTGATCATTTTCGTTGTTATGTAATTAAGTACGAGTAATTGTACTGGTTCATTTGATTTTCATTTTAATTAATTTTGTAATAATTATTATTAAAGGTCAAATGTGCATTAATGAAGAGAATATATGTGGACTTAATTTAAGAAGACTCATGAACTATAATAAACAATCATTATTATCATAATAATGAAGTTTAGTGGGATAAACCCAGTGAGGCGATTTTCAACGAACTCGGAACAGTTTAAAAATCTCATTCGCACAATTAATTTTAAAGTTGTGTCAGACAATTTGTAGAACTTTGTGAAGTGAGGTCCTATTTCATTCCTTGCCACTGCTGCTATTTGTGCAACAGGTAAACACATGTTATTCACATAGAATGCTCGTGCAATTTGTCTTGTGTAATGTGCTAGTTATTGGATTTCACTGATACTTGTAGGTACGGTACCTGGCATCGTAAGTAGATAGGCATCCAAGTATCTTACTCCCAGTATTAATGATGCTTTCTATACATATGCCTATATCATGCAATTATCCTAGAAATATCCACCGCTGTGATCTCGAGGTAGTGCGCTGCCTTTTCACGCAACGGGCCCGGGTTCGCCTCCCGGTCGGGACAATCTTCCTGGGTGAGGTTTTTTCTGTTTTTTTCCTCTCCTGTAAGACAATGTCAGGTAGCTTTAAGGCCCAAAAGGTCTCCGAAAATCGCCTGGCCATCATCTTCATCATCATTATCATATTTCGCCGGGTGGAAAACAACGGGAAGCTACCACACATACAATTCCCTATTAAAGCTGCAAAGCATAGCATGAAAATGCTATGATTGCAGTGAAAGATCTGACCTAGGGCAGAGCACTATAGAATATAATTCTAGATGTCGAATAAGTCATTTCCGGCGTTAGGGTTTGAGTTTCGTATTCGTTAGGTTATTACTTGAAACTACGGGACCTGACTGCGATTTTTTCCTCGTTTCCTCAGTTATCAAGGCAGATCCTGATTTACATTTCTATTATCAAGGTTAATTTCATAATCAGCTATTGAAAATAAATTAAATTCAACGAGAACAAACACAATATTATACACACTTACTAGATATAAAACAAATAATCCATAATTGATATGACCTTCGTTTTTAAACGCCTATAAATAAAAATTATATAAACATAAATACAGATAAAGATAAAATTACTCCTTAGTAAGCCATGAAACCTTAAAGGAACATAAAGGACCTACTTAGCTAAGAGAACGAATGAATTTTACCCCAGGAAACTGTTGGTACAGATAGTCCTGCATTACCATGCTCACATATGGATCCGAGGTTGGCTGGTCGGGGAAGTATATTATTACTGATAGCGACAATTCTGAAGATATCTTTATTCGGAAATGCGTGCTATTATGCATTACAGGGATTCTTGTCATCCCAACTCCTTTCAAAAAACGTTAAAATGAAAATATATAAAACTGTTATTCTACCAGTTATATGAATGCCAAACATGGACTGTTACTTTAAGGGAGGAAAGAAGATTACGAGTATTTGAGAATGAAGTTCTTAGACATATGTTTGGACCAAAAAGAGATGAAAAGTCAGGTGAATGGAGAAGACTACATAAAAGAGAGCTACATGGTCTTTATAGGAAACCGAATATAATAAGAGCAGTTAAGTCTCGTAGACTGCAATGGACAGGACATGTGGCAGTATGGAGAATGAAAGAGGTGCATGGAAGCTTCTTGTAGGAAAACCAGAGGGAAACGCCCAGTTGGTAGACCAAGAATGAGGTGGGATAATAACATTAACCATGATTTGAGGGAAGTAGGCCTAGATTATACAAGGGATGTGGAAAACATTAGCTCAGGATAGGGATGTATGGAGAACTTGTGTATGCCCGGCCATGAACCTACAGGTTCGATAAATACCAGTGAGTTAGTCTTCATTCGGAAGGGAGGTAGAGCCATGGATTCTGTGTCGTGATTTACGGAACGTAAATAAACCTGAAAACTAAAATAAAATGCTTTCAAGCAAAATTTATTACCATTTCACACCTAACTTTGTGCGACATTAATGTTCTCAGATATTAAATAGAATATTACCTACTTACTTAACCCCCTCCCCCGAAGTTAATGGTGCCTATTTTATAGGAGGCTGCGTAGGATCCAGAGTCACCTAGACCTGAATTAAAGAAAAATCAATATCTCAAAACATAGGTTGCCTGGATTCAAACATAAGCCTCCAATCCGTAATCAGGTCTTTTGCCGATTGAGCTACCTGTACCACAATGAGCTTAAGTGCTCTGTTATAATAAATATTTCAACCCAACAGCACATATAGGATCAAGATGGGTTAATGAAATAGGGACATGGAAACTTCTTGTAGGAAAGCGTCCAGTAGTAGGGAAAAAGTAATGTCATGGAAGGGATTGGTCAGAGGAACATAGCGTGTTATGTCCGCGTTAGGGGGAGGGCTCTCAGACGCCGCCGTTCGCCTGCGTCAGTTAGTCATACAACAGTGTTGTGGACATGTGCAACCAACCTCAAGTATCATCTGTAACTAAACTGCATTTCAAAACATTACGGTGAGTTTTGTTTATATTTTGATTCTATGCAAACTTTACCATTACTTTATTTAAAATACGGGTGAATTTCTTTAATCCACAACCGATTTTATTTTATTTATACGTGATACGCTTTTCAGGAAGCAATTTTCTTAAAATTATTAGGAATCGACATTATTATTATTATTATTGTTATTATTATTATTATTATTATTATCATCATCAACAACATTATTATCACTGACACTATTCAACCCGAAGGTTCATGGCCGCACGGACATAAGCTTTCTATAGATCCATATCTTGAGCTAATGTTTCCATCCATTATCTGTAGGCCCTATATAATTTATCTCCCTCAGATCATGGTTAACAATATTTCCTTATCTCATTCTTAGCCTACCTACTGGGCGCTTTCCTTTTAGCTTTTCTACAAGAAGTTTCTATAAACCTCTTTAATTTCCCATTCTTGCAAACTCCTGTCGTTCGCAGTCTACGAGACTTAACTGTTTCCGTATTACATCCGGTTTCCCATAAATATCATATAAAAGGCAAAGGTATCCCACTACAGGCCTCAGGAGGCTCTTGGGATAGCAGGAGGTTAAGGCTCCCACTTTTCTGGACAATCGGTACTTGAAGTCAGCCGGGTTGTCAGCCTTGCGTGACAGTCGTCTTTACCCCCAGAACAAGCGTCTGGTACTCATTTGAGTTAGAGGCTGAGTGGACCCCAGGGCATAGTGCCGCCAGAAGGTTTGGGTTGGTTTAAAAATCCTGACCCCACCGGGGCTCGCACCCTCGACCTTCCAGCTTGTGGTGCAGCGCCTTAACCACTACGCTATGGCGTAGCACATTATTATTATTATTGCTATGGTAAAGGCAGCCTGACCAAAATTTAATGAACAACGAATAATAAAATCACAAGTTTATTTAAAACCAATACTGATTTTAGATTGGAAATTAAAAAAAAAAAAAAGGAGTAACTTACTGCGTTAGAGTTTTAACTTTTTCAACTTCTGACAGAAAAAGAGATTAAACGGTAGTGTTTGAAATTGGTACTTTTTTCAGTCTATTCGTTATTTCTTTTAATTTTACTGGCGAGTTAAGCCCATTAGGCCTTCTCTTCAACTCAACCAGAACTAATAATATTTTAAAAATAAAAGGTCTAGAAGTTGTATAAATTTCGTAAAGTAACTTACAATAATTAACATTTACCTAAGAACTTAAGCCTAATCTAATTAACCAACATATTATAATCGAGTAAAACTATAAAATATCAGTTAGGCTAATTAAATAATATAAGAGCGCAGGTGAAATTAACCAAAAGTGTATTGTACGTAGATTATGTAGGCCTACAAAATATTTTAAGGTCAGTAAATTAGGCTAAGTTTTGGGGAAATCCTGAGTTAGGAAAAGCTTATTCTATTGACGATTTTTCGTGATTTTCCTCAGTAATAACTCGGATTTTATTACGTAGTTATCTCATCACAAAGTAAAATATTAAAATATATACCTGGCAGGTGTAGTCGTCCTCAACTAAATAAAAAAAGAACTATAGGCCTTTAGAAAACCGACTTCCATCATCAGCAGAATATGTGCTACTAATGTTGTTGTTTTGCGACGCTTTTGACATCAGCAACCTTCCAGCGTCGTCGGTAGCTACTGACTGCACCTATCAGGTAGGCCTATATATTTTAAAATTTTACTTTGTGACTATTTATCTCAACTGAATTTTAGTAGTCTGTGTATTTTGTCAGTTATCTTATCATCAAGCATATTTCATAATTTAAATGTCTACAACACACGTATTTATATGCACCTAATGATATTAAATGAAGTATTACTTAAATTATCGATGTATATTTAAATAAGTAAAATATTACACAATTTATGGATATTTTTAGCCTACAGTTACCTGTAGGCCTACATTCGATACTTTTTTTATTTTCACATAGAAGTACCAGTAAATTATTATTTTCCAACTTTCATGTCAAAAATAAGTATGGATGGCATTCTAGATCAATTATTATTATTATTATTATTATTATTATTATTATTATTATTATTATTATTATTATTATTATTATTATTATCATTATTATTATTACTATTGTTATTAATATTATTATTATTTATTAGTTTAATTACGCCACCCTCGTGTCATACAAGGTCGCAGATTATCGGGAGAGAATGTTTAAGCCTGGAACACTTTCTTGATCATACAAGGATCATGGAGGATCTCCTCGAATGAGTGATCAGATCAATTTAGGGAACACTTCCGATACATTACGGAAATTAAAAAAAATATACACCAATTATTCAAACACTCATAGGCCTGCTACGCAAAGGGAAGATCATAATGGATGGTTATGATGGCCAGATTGTATTTAGGAACTATTTACGCCTTTAAGTTTCTCGTCTTACAGATAAAAAAAAGAAGAAAAAAGGCAGTTTCTGAGACAACGGCGATACTATTTGAGTATAGCCATGTATATTATTAATATATTATTATTAGCCTATTATTATTATTATTATTATTATTATTATTATTATTATTATTATTATTATTAACATCATCGTCATTATAAATCCGGCAGGGATTTCATTATTGGATATTTGAGCATTTATACTGTTTCCAACGAACAGGAGCTAGCCTGACGATCGACCCCTCAACCTGGAGGACCAGGGATTTTACTTCGCGTCTCCTTCTCCTATAAATATTGGTTTTACCTAGCTTACAAGAGAGACTCTTTCTGCCCCTCCGCGTTATCCAGGGAAGGGGCCATTTCCAGGTATTGAGAATCTGGCCAGCTGAGCCTGGGGTTTTTAAGGAGGGGCATCCTCCTCCTCTTTTTCCGATAGGGTTTGGGACCGGCTTCTGCAGAGTTTATTAGTAAGCTCTATTAATAATAATAATAATAATAATAATAATAATAATAATAATAATAATAATAATAATAATAATAAATAATAATAATAATAAATATAGGCTATTCAATGCCACTGTGTCGCTTGTGAATATTCGATCAGAGAACAAGTGATTGCTAGCTCATGTTGGCCAATGTGCCAACACTATTTCCTGCTAGAGCCAATTGCCAACATGTTTACTCAGATATAAGGGGATTCTATCCCAGGAGTTCACCTATATTAGTGGGCAAGTTAGGGTGAGAAAATGGGAAAGTTAGTGTTAGATGGTGAAGTCTCCTCCAATTAGCTTAGGTCCTGTGTCTCTCTCTACAAATTTCTCAATCTCAACTCTCTAGCATCTCCATCCACCTCATCCCTCCATAGTAGTCTCGCTCTTCCTCTTTTTCTTCTACCCTCTGGTTGAGTGGACCATATCTTTTTATATATTTCTGACCATTTCTTCTTACATGCCGTGCCCATCGTAGTCTGGTTAATTTAATGAATTTACTAATCTCCACATCATATTTATCTCAGGTAACTATTTATATAGCCTACTGTACTGCAAAAATAAATCTTGTGTTTTCCGTTTTTTATTTGAATTTATGTAGGTGGCATAGGATCCCCGATTTTTCTTCATTAATTCTTGTCCTGTCTGGCCCTTGTGCTTTCTCAGCATCCCTTAAAATGAGTAGGCCTACTAGAATACTTCGTAGGGATAAATTCTGCGACTGGACCCTACCTGTTTCGCGTAATGTTGACTAGCGGAGAATAATTCATGTTCTTATGTACCTTCAAGGCCTCTTAACGAGTAGACTACCTTCACTTTTTCATGGATATAAACATTTATGTCCGCCGCCGTGGCGTAGTCGGTAGAGACCCTACCTTCCACTCCGGCGATCCGGGTTCGATTCCCGGCGGGGTAGGGGATTTTTAATCTCCTCCTTGGGTCTGGGTGTGTGTCTTGTCCTTGTGTCTATATGTGAGAATAACAGAAAGTTGACAAAAAGGCAAAACAAGAAGGAAAACAGTGTAAACGAAAAGAGGGGGAAAAAGAAGTCTACTTACTGGATATAAGGTTAATAATATTTGAAGGAGTTAACTTCATGCCTTGTAAATTAACATAGGGTAGATTAGATTAGGACAACGTATGGGTTCGGGTTATTATGCCCGTAACACGGCAACCCCGTGTGGGTCCATTATATTATAGGACTAATTTTTATTTGTTATGAAACAAGATATCAGCGTATGGTTGATACGACCATTGTTCTTGACGTCAGAAGGAATGGGGTTAGAATAGTTTTCTAAACCGTCTGGTTACAGCAACAGTATAGAATAACCATTTTACATTAGTTGTATTTCACTCCAAATATTCCGAACAGTCAGTGCGCAACTTTTATATTCCGTCGAAGTATACTTTGTCTGTAAGTCTGAATTCTGCTCAATTTTACATCTGACCGCTGTTGAGAGTTGAGTCGCCTTCACTGTAGGCTATGCTTGAAGCTTACACAACCTCGCGTCATTGGAAGCAGAGGTTTCATCTATAGTTATGAATGAATGGAAATTAAATCTATTATACTGTGTTATATAGTCTGTTACGGTGTTCCTGATTTCGACACATACGACTCATTTCGCCACTCTCTGGGTTGGGCCCAGGGATTCAAGGAAGGATTACAACCCACCCTTTGACTCTCTTCTGGCCTAAGTTGTTACGTATTATCAGAATCGTGAGGAAGTACACTAATGTGTCAATCCCCCACCATAAGCACATACTTTAAACCCCGTGGTTTGCCAATCCAGACTATTTTTCCTTAATGAGATGAGATGAAGAGTGATATGAAATGAACGAGTGAATAAATGAAGTTAAAACGACATTTAATATATTGCACCTTGTGAAGAAGATGGACACAACTGTAAAAAGTTTAGTTCCGAGTTATTCGCAATTAAAGTTTTAAAAAGGTGTAGTAAATTCAATTTTTGACATACACAATTTTTATCCTGTCTCTATTTTCTCGCACATGACTTGCGATCATAAAGAAATAAATTTATAATCTATGATGATCTTGAAGAAGATTTTCGGGCTGTAGGCCGTGGTCGTGAGGCTTGTAGTTCCCCTCACAAGCCTCACGACCACGGCCTACAGCCCGAAAATCTTCTTCAAGATCATCATAGCAACTCCGGCCGTGAAAGTCTACGTGAATAAATTTATAATCATTTATTTCTAACGGATAGTATTCTTAACTCATTTACGACATTTTTACACTTGTGGCCTCTTCTTCCCAAGGTGCGATATATGCATATGGGGAATATTCATAAATACACATTTAAGAAATATAAAAGGAATTAAACCGCTAAAGTGATAAGTTAGCAGTTTTCACTTGATCAACGTACTTGGAGAGTGTTGGTGGGATGAAATTTGAAAAAACGGGAGAATCCCGAGAAAACTCGAAAAATCCTACCAATTAACCTCCGGAACCTCTAGGATTTGAAGCTGGGATCACAAGACAGGGCAACTTAGCGCGCTAACCACACGTATACCGAGATGGCAACGTAGGGGAGGTTGTGCAGGTGTTTTGTATTTGCTTGGTTCTCTCCATTACATCAATCCTAACCATATCCATTTCTTCATGAATCAACTATCGGATTTAATTAATACTAATTAATTCAATGAGGGATTAACAAGATATCCGTTTTATAGGAAATCTATCTTTTCAAATACCTTTAACTTCATCTTGTTTAGTAATTTCCAACTTTGCATTACTCATTAATGTTATTATCGGCCGCGGTGGACTAGTGCTTATGCTCCTTGCCTCTGGTCCCGAGGGTTGCGGGTTCAAACCCGGCAGGGGTAGATGGATTTTTTTAAGGATGAAAAAATCCAAGGAGCAAGTCCTCCCGGAGGGACTTTAAGCCGTGGGTCCTGAGTCTGAAGATTTTCAGGCTCGTAAAAGATCCTTAAGCCTGAAGCAAAGCAAAATTTACCGAATTTTCCCGTCCTAGTTTCCTAGATGTCAGTATGAGGCGGAACGCTGACCACTCAAATGATATCTACAAGAAAACAAGTGTAACTAAATTAGTATGGTTCAAATTCTTCCCTGTAGGGGGAGAGTGCCTAAATCTCTGTTAAGGGAAACATGGGCTTACAAGATACAAGAAGATTATTATTATTATTATTAAAGTACTTTAATAACTAAAACATTATAGTAAAAAAATAAAGATTTAAATATTTACGTCCCTACAAAATAAAACTTTTAAGCATACTTCAATTATTATTAACCAACTTTAAATCAACACTTTACTATATAAAGTACTTATAAACATTTATAAATAGGCTCATCCCTATATTAATAAGGAACCTTGAAAATAATATAGGCCTATTACATGAGTATTTTCGTAAGTAATGATGCGAAGATTTTCTATAGCCTCATATATATCAGTAAAACTTATTAAATAAGAATAATATTAATGAATAGATAATAAATAAAGGCAGACAGTAGGGGGCCTGTATAGATACAGTGGCGTGTCGTGGTCACAGAACATTTCCCAGCTGTATGGCGAACATATTTGTGGTAGAACTCTCTGAGTTGCTCATGTCGGACAGGTCGAAAGCGATAACTTATTTGCTTATTAATGACCTAGCCCATTGAGTCATAGTCTCTCCTTTGTTAGGAGTTACTAAACCAAGTTAATTTTTATTTACCTTATTTACACATAGATGTCGTGAATGGCATGCGGCCAACACACTGACTCAATGAGACATCTATCAGGCAACTAAGGTATCACTAGGACGTTGAAGTCGGTAAATTTTGCTTAGAGGCCCTTTTATTCAGGCTTAAGGATCTTTTACGAGCTCAAAAATCTTCAGACTCGGGGTCCATAGCTTAGAGTACCTCCAGGAGGACTTGCTCCTTAGATTTCTCCGTCCTAAAAAAAAAACCATCGACCCGGTCGGGTTTGAAACCGCGACACTCGGAACCCAAAGCAAGGAGCATAACCAGTTGTCCATCGCGGCCGACCGAGGGCAATAAACCAGACGAAAAAGTACTTTGGTCGAAAGATCTTTGACCATAAAAATACATCCATCAAGAAACGCGGATAGCCTATGGGTTCCACTGGGGTAAAATCCGGATGTAAAATCCCCTATTCAGTTCTTCGGGCGGGGACAATTTCAGAGAATCCATGACAATTGGAAAGCATTACTTCAGGATAGGGATAGGCCTATATGTCCGAGCTGCCATGAGCCTATAGGCTCTATAGTGCCAATGAATTATTAGTTATTCTTAGTATGACGAAAATGTGTCTTATAGTTTATAGCAACTTAAATTTCAAATTGTTCAGTTTATATTATAGTAAGAGCATTTATTATTGTAAATGTGTTTCTATAAATCTACCATAATACAACACTATATAAACATGAACCTTTTAGAATTCATATTCATGCATGCACAATTCAAAATCTTTCTATAAGAAACACATGCAGTGATACTCACTTAAAATGTAAAGCAGACAGCGCTTTCAAAAGCTGATATCTAGTAGATTGTATACTTCCCTGTTGTACGAGGTCTTTTTTTCGTTGAAAGATCTCACGAAAGTGACCTTTTGTGTAGGCCTATATTATAAATAAATTACGTAGGCTACACAGTCACTCGTTCATTTTCAGTAACTGTCGCAGTGCCGTAGTCGATACAGTCCCTACCTTCAACTCTGGTCATTCGGATTCGATTCCCGACAGGGTTAGGACTTAAATCAGCACATTGGGCCTTGTTGTGTGTCTTTGCTTGCGTGAAAAAAAAATAACAGAAAGGTAAAAAATAAAAAAAATGCATGCTCGCAAATTTATCTATTAGGCCTAATTTGTCTTAATGGAATTATTTTGTTGCTCACTTGCACTTTTTATAAAATTATAGCCTAATTAAGTTTGTGATAAGCGCGTAGCGGTTTTATGTAGGCCCTAAATGTATTGTAAATAATAATTGGAATCACAATATAAAATTGTTTATATTGTCACTAATACCTCAACGGAATTTTATCATGGACCTTATCAGTACTGATAATTAGAATAGGCTATAACTTTTATATATATATAGTACACCGCTGTGGTCTCGAGGTAGCGTGCTGCCTTGTCACGCAACGGGCCCGGGTTCGATCCCCAGACGGGGCAGTTTTTCTGGGTGAGGTTTTCATCGGGGTTTTTCCTCACCTGTAAGACAAATGTCAGGAAAACTTTAAGGCCTAAACGGTCCCCGAAAAATCATAGGCCTATGGCCATCATCATGATCCTTATCATCATGATCCTTCACCGGTGTGGAAAGCAACGGGAAGCTACCACACCTACAATTCCCTAGTAAAGCTGCAAGCTTAGCATGAAAATGCTATGATTGCAGTGAAAGACCTGCCCTCGGGCAGAATTACTATGGATGGATATATATATATATATATATATATATATATATATATATATATATAAAGAAAATTGACGCCTGAACCGGGATTTGAACTCGAGACTTCTAACTCTATTCGTTAGTGCGATACCTCTTCGATATTCAGGCTCCCAATGCAAGCATTACTTTTCATCATCATCCGGTATCATGGCAGCTGCCGCCGTCTTCCGGAAACCAAACGCCATTCCTGTCTATCCATCCATTGATCTTCCTCCATTCCTCTGATATTCATAGCTGCTTGTACCCCTTCTATCCAAGTTTTCTTCGGTCTTCCTCTCTTCCTCCTTTCCATTGGGATCCATTCCATAACAATTTTTGGCAATCTTTGTTCTGGCATTCGTTTGACATGACCATACCACTGCAATCTTTTCTTTTCTATGATGTCCGGCTCCTCTTGCATGCCCATAATTTCCCTTATTTCTTTATTTCGTATTCTATCCATTCTAGATTTTCCAGCTGATCTTCTTAAAACATCCATTTCTGTACTTAAAATCCTTACATTCCTTTCCTTATTATAATTTACAATTCTCTATAGTAAGAGGTAGCAGGACAGTGCTCGCAGTGCCACCTTACGGCTTCTATAACAAGAAAGTACCTATATTAATGAGAATATTTTACTTTATAGCAGTTACGATTATATATGTATAGTCCACCGCTGTGGTCTCGAGATAGCGTGCTGCCTTGTCACGCAGCGGGCCCGGGTTCGATCCCCGGTCGGGGCAGTTTTTCTGGGTGAGGTTTTTATCGGGGTTTTTCCTCACCTGTAAGACAAATGTCAGGAGAACTTTAAGGCCCAAACGGTCCCCGAAATCTTATGGCCATCATCACCATCATCATCCTTATCATCATCATCCTTCACCGGTGTGGAAAGCAACGGGAAGCTACCACATCTACAATTCCCTAGTAAAGCTGCAAGCATAGCACGAAAATGCTATGATTGCAGTGAAGGACCTGCCCTCAGGCAGAATTACTATGGATGGATATATATATATATATATATATACAGTATACACAAATAGTTATTGAATATATTAAATATTATTAAATCATAACTAGGCCTACCTACCAAAAAAAAAAAAGACAACATTAATACCTCAACTAATCTTAATTCATAAGAGATCGTTTGAGCCACAGCCCGCAATCCTCCCAATAAAGAATAATTAGAATTAGAGTCCCAACCTGCAATTATCACTGTATAAACACCTACGCAACGTATGTAGGCCTATACTGTAAACACCCGTAGTATATATCTGAAAACCTAACCAAAATCTAACATAATTTCTTTAAATAAAATCTATCATTTAATCATCGAACGTTAACCCGTGCACGGCCTTTGTAATAAGTAGGCCTAACAATATAGGGTAAAAAGTACGAACTTAGAAATTGTTATTTTTCCTTATCTAAAATTTTTCGCATGAAAGTAATACAAATGTTTATTATTCCATAACGTCATGCAATGTGATAGTGTTTTTGGTAAAGTATGTCCACTTAGTAAACACAAATCGATGTAATATACAGCGAGTGGGTCAGTGTGTCGTAATATGAGAAGTAAGTATTCCTATAACTCTAGCATATTCTATAGCCTTGTGCGAGACTGACCACTGGACATGGCCCTACATAGTCTACTTGGATCAATAATATTAAAATCAATTCCTGCAATGGCTGCACAATATTTTCTAAGATAAGCATATTACAGTAAAAATCATACGCAGGTCTGAATAAAATAATAAAGCCACATTTTAGAGGGAGGGGAAAAAGTGTAAGTTACCTGTTTTTCAAAATTCGTAACCGGACCAGAATATCCAAAAAAGAGTGTTGTATCGAATTTCGAAAGTATGAAACTATTGAGGTTGTTCTCGTGAAAAGATAGGGCCTATTTGATTTTTTTTTACATAACTTCATCAATTCTTTCTAGTAGGCATTGAAATGATCTTCACTCTTAGTCTCTTCCTCCCTCTCTCTCTCTTTCTCTCTCTCTCTCTCTCTCTCTCTCTCTATATATATATATATATAGGCCTATATATATATTTCTTTTTCAGCTGCTTTTGGCCTTCTCGGAGCGATCTGCTCACGCGCGGATCGCTCGAGATTTTTGGTTTTTGTTGAAAACAATCCCCTTGTCTGGCAACCGTTTCCGAATGTGAACGTACATTTTATATATAGAGAGGAACTGAGGCTAATTTGAATTTCCGGATCTTTGATCTGGTCAAAAACCCTGATGGAACTGACATTTTACCTCTGGGGTGAATTTCGTTGAAGCCCGGAGGGTCTAACTTAACCAAATCACTCTCCTCACCTCCAAGTTGGGGCCCCTCGGGATCTTCTTAAGATCTTTTAAGATTTTAAGATGCAAAAGAGAGAGTGGGGTGTGGAAAGAAACGGGAAGCTACCACACCTATATATTCCTAGTAGAGCTGCAAACAAAATGGTTTGTATGCAAATACAAAACGGAAGGCTGAGTAAAGGAAAGAGTGGAGAAAGTTAAGTTTGCAGTGAAAGACCTGCTCTTGGGCAGAACACTATGATTGATGATATATATGGCCTATTTATATGGCATGAAAAGAAAAATTAACGCCTTAGCCGGGATTTGAACCCATATATATATAGGCCTATATATATATATAGGCCTATATATATATGTGTGTGTGTGTGTATTATAGCTCTAGCGTCTCCAATTTTTTTTTCAGAATCAAACTAGGCATGTAAATTAAATTAAAAATAAGTATGGTCGCGTTCGTTAACCAGCAATATCAAATCTTTAGGAATAGGAATTCACTTGACACGAACATTTAAAAATGACTCTAGCGGCCCCCAATTTAAAATTTTTCACAATAAAACACAATAGGTTACATTTTATGCTATTGAAATAAAAAATATTATTTTATTCTAAAAAAAAAGTGAAATCCGACCAATAGAAGTGGTAGTTTAGGCCTACCTGAAATCTGAAAAAAAAAAAAAAAAAAAGATCGGTTAAACTGACGCCATGTTTGCTTTGTTGCAATGTACCTGTAGGCCTATACCAAACATTTTAATTAACAAAAGAATGATATAGCCTATTCCGTAAACCAGTAAAATCGGATCATAAATTCGACTTGCTGAGGAATTCGCTTTGTTTACGCAAGTGTTATGTGACGGACTTTTTACGTAGCGCCTTCTTATGGACAATATTTTTTTAGAGGTATTGTAGAACAATTATTCTCTTTTAATCTGCTTTGCATTTAAACAATAAGCCTATATGTAATTAACATTTTGGGAAACTCTCTTGAGGAAAATGACATTAGAAACGCCTAGGCACACGGGGAGGAAAATATTTAGATGGATCTTAGGAGACTCTCTTCCTCCATGGTTCGACAGGCCTATAAGCCCCTTGGCCTATCCGGCTACTGGTCTCATATTCACGTTTGTTAATCACAAAGCTGGGCGATTATCCAGCTGATATAAGCGTAGACATGTCAGCATGTTAGATAATTCAGTAGCAGTTTTCTCAACCTGGAATTCCCGTTTACCGTAGTTACCTGACAAATTCCTCATGTTGCTGGATGGGCCCCTGTTCCATACGGCCGAAATTCCATGAGAAAATTTCGAGGTGGGGATTCGAACCAGCATAATCCCGTAACTCTGCACCAGGACTTCATGCTTTAAACCACACGACTACGACGAGGGACAATCTTAGGGCACTGGATGCAGTGAGGCTACGGACCAATTGAGAACTTTAACGAATGCGTCATTGAATCAGTGGGCTCCTTTCTTCCTTTAATTTTTTAACCGCCTTAAGTTTTATATTAAATTATTGATTTGCTCAATCAACAATTTTTATCATTATTTTTATTTTTATGTTATTATACCCCTATTATTATTGTGGGTAGTTTAATTTTTATGGATTTAAAAAACATCTTAAGAGAAAATGTGCATTTCAACCAAGATGTGAATATATTAACTCCTACTTGAGATAACTAGGATCTTCTACCATTGATCAGAATAGTCTATCAAAAATTATATATGTAGCTATATGTATCCTAGTGCCTGTATATTCTAGGATAAGTTTTATAAAAATCATTCGATTTTGAAGAAATGTGGTCTGTATGTTCATCATCATCTTCATCAACTTCTTCTTCAAGACATGACCCTATTGTCCCGTTCCGCTTCTCGCTGCACAATATGCTACAGACCGTCCTTCCAACGCCGTTTCGGTCTTCCAACATTTATTCGGCCTTCAGGTCTATAATAAAGTATCTGTTTTGATAAACGATTATTTGGCATTCTTTGTACATGTTCAAACCATTTATATTTATTTCTGTATATTCTCCCGTTTATGTTATAGCCTATATTTGTAATTCATCTCAGATATCTTGACTTCTCTTTCGTTTTTGTATATTCTTCGAACCTTTTAAATAATTGCTATTGCAGTATGTTTTGAATCTATAATTTATATATCATCTGTCTAGCATCTGTTCTGTCTGTCCGTTTGTCCTATAAATTGCTAGTATTAAAAATAAACTTTTATTTTAGGCCTAATTATTTGGGTTGTAAATTTACTATAAAGACAAAAACTTAAAGGGACATAAATATGAAACTGTCGGAATTTCAAATGATATGCGAAACTATAGGCCTACATAACACATTAAAGAACAAAACAAGAAAATATGCTAGATTGAAGTTTTATAAAACATTGGCAGTTCCTGCATTACTTTTTGGGAGTGAAACTTGGGTAATGACCAAAAAATCACAAAGTAGAATAAAAAGAATAGAAATTAACTTCTTTAGAAGAACAAAAGGCTGCACAAGATTGGATTGGATAAAGAATGAAGACATAAAAACAGAGTTAAATACTGTATATATCCACTGAATGATAAAATCAAAGAATATAGAGATAAATGGTTTAGACTTGTAGAAAGAAAGAATGTATGTAACAAGATTGCCAGAAGCAGCATTTAACTACAAGCCAAGATCTTGAAGGAATGTAGGAAGTTCTATAAAAAATGGACAGAACAACTGTGAGGCAATTTGCCTAGCCCGTGAAGTGAAGAAGAAGAAGAAGAAGAAGAAGAAGAAGAAGAGAAGAAGAAGAAGAAGAAGAAGAATGAATTAAAAACAACACAATTATTACATCCTAATTAAAAAGACTATTGATAGCGCTACATTTGCACGGTCAATTCACCTCTTCATTCATTCTTTCACTCATTCATTCATTCATCCATCCATCTATCTACTTGCCCGCTGTTAATAGAAAGTATTATGTGAGAGTTCAGCACATTAAACTAATATACTATCTAGAATGCGGAATGTTTCACCAGTTTAGTATATTTTGTTCCCGCTCTTCAATAATACAATTTCGTTGAATTTGTGTTGTGTTATATGTGAAAAATCCTTGTAATATGAAAAGAATAAAAGCTATATAATATGTAGATTTCAACTTCTGCCTTTAATGAATAGCTTAAGTCAATAACTTAACAGTTTGTAGCACGCTAGTTCGTTAACTTAAACGAGTCGCTACTGATCTAACTTAACATTCTTCAATTATATAATTAGCCGTAAGTTAAGTGGTTTTGTTGGATACCACTGTGTAAAACTCTATTATGGAATTTTTGCAGTGCGTCGTGTAATTACGTAAAAGAAAATATCAGAGTTTTACGATATTTACAAATTGCAGAGCAGGTATATGTTGCTATAGTTAATATATATCTTAATATTTTCTTTAGAAATTCCAACAGTATTAATTTAGTAGCGTATTATTATAGCCTACCCGTGTAAATTGTATTCTATCTAGTGTGTATTATTTTTATGACATTTTTGTACGTAAGGGGTTTAATACTTAACAATTGACCTAGCAACTTCCTTTTGTCAACCACGCGATTGATCAATAATTAATTACACTCCTATATTCCACACAATTTGCCCATCACCTTCTGACAGATCTGTCATTTCTTAAGACAAAAATATTAAACATTATTTTTTCTGAATTATGTTGTAATCAGTATTTTATTATTTTTAATATAGGCTTACTAGGCCTATATAAAATTATGGAACTAGGGGCCTACTAAAATTTCCATTGGGTAGTTCTAACTATTATGGGAACAAACATTAATTGGCAATATATGAATATTGGAATAACATTTAATAATCGCGTAACTAACTGACACTATAAAATCCAGAGGTTCATGGCCGCGTTAATAAAAACATATGCTGTATAAAATGTACAAATATAAGGTCAGGGTGAGTTATTTTGGTTAACTCTTTAAGTTATTCTTCTAATTTTTAACCTATACCTGAAAGCTGATGTACTCGTAATTAATAGCAGTATTCAAATGTTATGTATCGTTATTAAGACTTTTTAGTTATCGTATAACTTATGGAGCAGAAACTAGGGCTGATAAAACAAAAACTAAACAAATAATAAGCACATGTGAAATGAAAATCTTAAGAACTATTCAGGGGAAAACGTTATTTGATAAAATACACAACACAGAAATTAGGGACAAATGTCATATTCAAGACATAACCAAATTTATTGTAGATAGACAAAAATATTGGAAGGGTCATATAGAAAGAATGGAAGAAAACCGACTTGCAAAAAGAGCTAAAGAAGATAGGCAAATGGACGGGGGAAGAACAAGAGGAAGACCAGCCAAGAGATAGATAGACAGTGAATGCACACCCAATACGTCTTCCTCCGAGGAGTGATTTTGGAAACAAACAGGATGAAAATCCTACAAATTATGTTTAAGAAGAAGAAGAAGAAGGTTATTTCTATCCCAAATTCTCATTCAATTTTCAGGTGTTTTTCATATTTTCTTCAGATAAAAACACCACACACACCTACATTCCCATATGTGTGTATGTACGTATATCAGGCCCTACTACTACAATGATCTGTGTGTTTATTGCCATTTTATTAAAATTGCTGTAATGGCCATTTGCACTAGAATCGTTATTTTACTTAATACGAAACCATATTTTTTAAACAGTCCATTGATGCGGTCTCGAGATAGCGTGCTGCCTTGTCACGCAGCGGGCTCGGGTTCGATACCAGGTCGGGACAAGTTTCCTGGGCGATGGTTTTTTCGGGGTTTTTCCTCACCTGTACCACAAATGTCAGGAAACTTTAAGGCACAAACGGTCCCTGAACATAATCTGGCCATCATCATCACCATTAACATATTAGCTAAGTTTAGGATTAAGGTCTCTCCTGGCACATCATTAGGATACCACCAATATCAGCTATCATATATCGTCGGGGCAGCGTAACTCCGCCATTCAGGCGCCCCAACCTCAGAAGTGGGTTACAATAACGCCATGCCAGGAGAGAATACCAGAATGTCGAAATGACAACGTGGTGGCATTAAATAAAACAAAATAATTTTTTATCCAAACAATTTGTAACGAACTAATAGTATACATAATAACATACTTCTAGACGGTTTAACAGTGCTATATGGCCTACACGCTGAGCTGAAAAATTCAATTATGGGTAATATTGTTGTAGTGATTTTAGATGTCGGATGAGCTTGTTAAGACAGAAGTAGCCTACTATACGACATACTACTTACGTTATTCAAAACAGTAAAACTGGATATGACGGCTTGTAAGTCACGTTTCTGGATTAATTAATGTAGACCTATACGATTTGTTTCCTGTAGTTGTTCTAGCTACCCCACCTGGTTTGTTTTCGTTCGTTCCCTTCTCTACAGCGTAGCGGGTTGTTCATCTCAGCATATAATAATATAATTAACTTATTTCTCCAAATATTCATATTGTCTTCTTCAACCTATTTCCCATTTAGTATTAATTTAAGCCTACTGATCCTTATTCTCTCCATTCTCCTTACATGTGAGCACTATCGTAGTCTTTTTTTCAGCTGTTGTAGGCCTAGTTATATATTTTTCCCCTTCAATTATTCTTATGTCTGTGTTGTTTATTTTTTCTGTACTATATTTTCTGGGCGTTATTATTAAATAATCATAAGTAATGCCACGAGAGATTTCTAAATTATCAATAAATCCACGACTCACGAAGTGAGGAGTGAATGTATCTAGAGAATTTGGAAATCAAGAGTGGCATTTGTTAGGACTATTTAACCAAAAAATTAAGCTGTTTACTCACAAATCATTATTTAAATATAGTTATTTTAAAATATTTATATATTTAATGTAAACGGCGATGTTTGAAAACAAATGAGAAACGATTGGTACGTTTCATTTGCTTCTTTTGTTCGTCACTGCAACCAGATCATATTATTTATTGCCAAAGGAACGCAATATTGTAAGAATGCACTCTAGTGGAGAAAAAATGAAACACATCAAACTGTATATTAATTCATTTCTGATGTCCTATGATGTAAATATGACTATTATATTTTTCTGGAAAAAAATACATTTAAGAAAGTGCAAAGAGTGGTTCTTTTCTTGGTGGTATAATCAATTGCTACAATTTTTTTATATTGACTCCAGCTTGCGGTATGTGTTGACATTCATCACTATATATACAATCTGGTAGCCGTATTTCTTAGTGAGTAAGTCACTGCAAAATAATGCTATGACCTATTGAGAATGTTAAAAAGGAGGTGCTTTCTTTATTATAATAAACTTTAGTTGGTAAATTCTAGGCGAAACACGACTGTGATTGGTTGTAAATAAAAAATCATTGTAACGTGATTGGTCATTGACTCCCATTTGGGACATGAGTTAAATAGTCCATTTAAACAATTACATTTTGTATGGTTATTCATTCATTTCTATGTTTGTGCGCCGAATAATACCACACTATAAAGGATTTAATGTATAGTCATCCTTATAGTTTTGTTGAGGAAGATTCTAGTTATTTATTAATGTAAAGAATTAATATCGCGACCACCTCTGGATCCAAGGATTGCGTATTTGATTCTAGTTTAGATTAATATAATTTTCCGGTTGAGAAAAAGTATGAGGATGTGGTTTCTTTCGGGTGGGAAATTCAAAATTGTCACAGAGATTCTAATATGTTAAAGATCTTCATAAATCATGATCCTTACAACATTCTTACTTATAGTGGGACACTCCTCACGTAGCAGTTAGTCTTGGAGAAAATATGAAACAAACGCACAATTTATTATCTACTGTATTCATTTTACATCTTTGTGGGAAAATCATATCTGGACCACATGTATTTAGACAAGGATATAGAGGGTTTCTTGTGGTATGTGGTTATCATTATGCACAAGCCACATCCTGAAAAAACACTTGGTCAAAGTAATGGATTGCGGGCAAATTAATTGTTTATCCAATCAGGCATTTTTATTGATTATGAAAGCTAAGAAGTAAACAGATTTACCTTGAAGGAATTTGAAATCGAGATAAAATCTTGCGGATTTATCTTTTCTATCATCATCATCATAGTACATTCACGAATTTAGGCCATTTGTTGACCTGTTTCGGCCTCAAGAGAAACACCATCCAGAAGTCTTTTGAGTGGACGTCCTGGTCTTCTTCTTCCTGCGGGTTGATATCTTAACATTAGTTTGGGTATTCTGTGATCTTCCATTCGATGAACATGTTGTATCCATCTTGACTTATAATCAGAAATTTTGTTTTCTAAAGATTCCATGTGTAATTCTTCTAAGATGTCTTCATTTTTTTTGTGATCTAGTAGTGTGTATCCTGCAGTCCTCCGAAGATATCTCATTTCAGCAGATCTAAGTCTCTGTATATCCTTCTGTTTCAACGTCCATACTTCGCTACCATACAAAAGAGTTGGAAGAGCCAGTGTTTTATACACTATCTTTTCTAAAATACATTAAACACAATTATTTATTATTATTATTATTATTATTATATCATTATCATCATCCTTATCATAGTAATATCTACGAATTTGAGTCCTATTTTATCAATAAGTCAACTCTCTTTCCGATTGAGGGTCTTTCCACTTTTCAGCGGTTGCCCTTTTACCAGCCGGCTGCTGGCCCTTCACATCCACATGTGTCAATCACAGAGGTAGATGATCAACAGCCAGTGTAGGGGTGACATGTGGTTAGCATGTCGAGTCCCCCAGCCGTTATAGCTGGTTCCTCAACCTGGAGCCGCTACTTATTGTAGCTACCCAATTGCCTCACGATGCTGGGTGGGCACCGGTCCCATACTGGCCGAAATACCATGAGAAAATTTCTTCCCCCATGGAGACTCGAACCAGCGCAAGTCCCGTAGCTCTGCGCCAAGGCTTCCTACCTTAACTGCTCGGCTACGGCGCGGGACCAACTCTCTTTGAAATGTTAATTTATTCATTTACGATGGGCAGGACATGTGGCACGAATGGGGAATGAAATAAGGGAATGGAAACTTCTTGTAGGAAAACCAGAGGGAAAAATATCAGTTGGTAGACCAACAATGACGTAGGAGAATAACATTAACCATTATTTGAGGGAAGTAGATTATACAGGAGATGATCGGAAAACATTAGCTGAGGATAGGGATGTAAGGAGAGCTATGTCTGCGCGGCCATGAACCTACGGGTTAAATAAAGCAATTGAGTTAGTTTTTTTACATAAAAATACAGATTTTTTCACCGAGCGAGTTGGTTCAGGCGGTACCGGTAGCGTTTGAAATGCGATATCCCAGTTTCAAACTCTGGTACAGATTAATCTAAGATTTAATCCTGGGTTTCTTCAGCTGTCAAAGGAAATGTTGGATTGGAATTAGATTATAAGGGCTAATTCCATTTCATAATATGATTAAAATCAAATTACTCATCTACACAAAACATGTGAAAGGAAATAATATAAATTGGATACATAAAAGATTCTAGAACCAGTATGGACTTAGACCTTAAAAGCCTCTATAAACAAAAATAATATAAGAACATTTTCAGTACTTTTTATGAGATACCAATTAAAAATGCCCGTGATTATTCAATGGGGTAATTCAATAGCGATAGTTCAGTGTTAAGCCTTTTATAAAGATAGATAGATCATCGGTTGATTAATGTCTTTGACATCGTCCGATTCCTAATAGCCAGTTTTGTCTGTCCATCCAATCTCCTGGTTGTAGATGTTTCTCCTTCATATATAAACATATTCCCTGACTCCAGGAGGTTTTAGGTCTTCCTCTGCTTCGTCTTCCTTCAGGTTTCCATTCCAAAATAGATTTTGGTAGTCGATCCTCTTCCATTCGCTGGACATGTCCGTACCATCTTAATTGCTGAGTTTTAATATAATCTAAAATAGTGTCTTCAATCTTCATTTTCTCCCTTATAACTGAGTTCCTATTTTTTTCTCTTCTTGAAATTCTTGCAGCCCTTCGTATAAAATCCATTTCTGTTGCCAAAAGGTACTTATTTGTTTTTGTTGTTAATGGCCAAAGTTCTGCTCCATAAGTAATGATGCTTTTAACAATTTTATTATATATAGGCCTATTCATTTTATTTTTATTACTTAGGGCCTATATTTTTATCCCACAATATCCCATTGAGGCAAGCAATTGCAAATTTTCCTTTATTATTTCTATTTCTTATTTCCTCTTCATAACTCCCATTTTTATTTATTTTAATTCCTAAATATGTGATCTCACTAAAAGATTTTATCGATTCTTCAGTCTCCAAAATTAAATTTTGTTCCGGTTCACCAATTGATAAATATTTTGTTTTTTTCATGTTCAAATTTAATCCCCATTTTTGATATTCTTCTATTAATTTTCTAGTCACATATTCTAAATCTTCATAATCTTGTGCAATTAACTATTGATATCTGCAAAATGTAAGTTGTATAAAGTTTTGTTGTTTGAAATAGGAATTCCCACGCTTGAACATTTTCTCCTCCAATTCTTTAATATTTCATGTACATACTCGTATATTTTAAACAGAGTCGGTGATAGACAACAACCTTGATGAAGACCTTTATTTATCGAAAAACCATGTGACAATTTACTGCCAATTTTAATTTTAGACATGCAATTGTTATATAAATTTTGTATAGCATCAATTATTATAGGGGGGCACGCCGTAGCGTAGTGGTTAAGGCACTGCGCTACAAGCCGGAAGGTCGAGGGTTCGAGTCCCGGTGGGGTCAGGATTTTTAAACTGATCCAAACCTTCTGGCGGCACTATGGCCCTGGGGTCGACTCAGCCTCTAACTGAAATGAGTACCAGACGCTTGTTCTGGGGTAAAGGCGGCCGTCACGCAGGGCTGACAACCCGGCTGACATCAAGTGCCGATTGTCAAGAAAAAGTGGGAGCCTTAATCTCCTACTACCCCAAGGGCCTCCTGAGGCCTGTAGTGGGATCACTTTACCTTATCAATTATTATAGTCTTAATTCCCATACGTCTTAAAGCAATCCATAGTTTCTCTATAGGGACATTGTCGTATTCTTTCTCTAGATCTACAAATAGTAGGTGCAAAGGTTGTCCATATTGCATTTTTAAAAAAAATCTCCACGATTCTACAATGAGTAACTCAGTAACAATAGTTCAGTGTCAAGTATAAAGATACTATCAACCCGTATAGAGCACAAGTGATCTAGCAAAATATTGAGAGTTTATAAAAAATTTGCTTCTCAGAAACGTTTCCTACCCCCATCAGTCCTTTCATTTTTAGTGTGTAAATTATAATTTATAGACACAAAGATGGAGGTGGAGACGAACGGAAAAAGAGAAAGAGGAATTGTGAGAGAATTATATTTTCCATCAATCATAATCTTTTGAAGTAGATTTTTTCCAAACCGAAGTTTGACAAAATAGACGAGTTCTTTGCATGTAGAATCATTAGTCAGGGTGTTATGAATAGAGAAAAGGAGGACCATCTATTTTAGAGTTCCAAGTTTTCTTATTAACAATACCAACTTGTGTGTTTTAAATTTTCATGGCAAAGGTGAGAGAAACTATTAGTGCATCGTATTAAATAGGTCAAGTTCATTGTGCCATAATTCTCAGAAACATCTTCATGTTTTAAAATCACAAACTAATTACACTAAACTCACTTTCTCCTCGTCCAAACAAGAATATTAGAATAAAAGCTTTGTAAAACTTGATTGCTGAAATAAAAAGTAGCGATGACAGAGTTAAAAAAAAATTATAAAATGCAGGGGCGGCTAATCGGAATAAAGAGAGTCTTCATCCACAAGAAGTCATTTTATATGAGGACCCAACATATATTTGCCACTTTCGAAGGAGTGGATGATATGATCATAAATGTAGAACACAATTATATTTTTTAATTCTGTTCTAATTATAATGCAGAATTAACTTCATTTATGTTTAATTTAAGTTTTTAGCTTCATGATCTTATGGTCAGAGCTTCTGCCTACAGCTCATGTGGTCCCGGGTTCGATTCCCGGCCAGACCATAATAATTTTTCCTTAAAGCGAATTATTCTTACCCACAGTTTGGAATTTAAGTTAAGTTTAGATTAAGGACTCTCCTGGCGCTTCATTATAATTTGTCACCCATCGTATCATAGAGGTAACGTAACTCCGCTTTCCAGGTGTCCCAACTTAAGCAATGGGTTGCAATTCCGCCAAAGCCAGGGGAGAAAGTCTGAAATGTTATAAAAGATCACCTGGTTGCAGTGGACAAAAATAAAAGTTTTAAAGTCGCGAGAGTATTTCATTGTTAAGTAATAATTTTGTTGTTCTTCCTGACCAGACAGCTCTTACAGTTTAGCTCAGGTGTGTCCAATTCATTTGCATCTCTTACCATTTCGTATATTACCAAGATACTCGCGGACCACACATGATCTATAAACCTTGCCATTGATAAATCTATAATTTTTTTAATTGGCTGAGTTGTTGCTTTTTGTCGATTCACATTTATAGTTTATAATGCATTAAGAACTATTTCAATGGAAATAAAAACATGCTAAAGTAATGCGATATAATAAATTTATAATGGTATTAAATTTATAATAAAACTCTGCGCAGATTATAATGCAGTATTTCAACAGAAACACGACAGTCCTACTCGAAATATTTTATTATTTTTTGCCCGTCGCTTGGCATGTGTTGTTTTCGACCAGTTTCAGAAAATTCCGAATAATGCAGCTTTGATTATGATAGACTGACAGCTGTTAGCCTTGGTTTTTTAGATGTTTCATTAGATTTCGGGCGTATTTCCATGATAAAGGTAAGGTACAAAATAAAATAAAATAAAATAAAATTGTGGTTAGGCCTATATATATTTTTTGGTGTTTGCGCGGTAAAATACAACATTAAATTAGGCCTAAATTAAATTGTGATAATATTTTTGTTAAAGGATACGTGTCGCGAAAAAAAAAAGCAAATGGTCACTTGTGGTCCATGGACCGCCAGTTGATATAGCCTATCTGGTTTAGCTAATACTTACTTAAGAATGATAGTCCATTCAGATTTCCTCTTCTACCCTTTAGTTTCGAATCCCGTAGGTCTTTTTCCACACAGGCCAACTATCTCATTCTCAGACCTTTTCCCCTCCTAACTCATCCATAAAGACCCTCTTCATATTCCTTGTGTCCTCCACTTTAATAATTCATCTCTCCACTCAAGTCTTCCAATTTTAATAGATGTCACGGTATAGGTTTTTAGCAGAGTTTTTCAATTCACAAGTCAGTGCGAATTCTTCGTCTATTTTGATCTTTGACTGGGTTCTTAATCTTATTTAATAATTCCTTCTCCCATGGTTGTAATTCATGAAAACTTTATCTTGTAATGATGTCACCAGCTGAACGACTTCAAACTTTGTTCACAATCAACTTGTCACGCAACATGGTTGAATGGTCTATATTAAAACATCCTGCAATTATTTCGATTCACGAATCGCGCGCTAGTTGGAGCCCCCATAGGAATACATTTTCTTGTAGAATTTCGGCATCGTGAGGGATTTGCATGGCTATGATAAGTAGCTGATCTAGGTTGAGAAAACGATCTATAAAGGCTAGGGGACCAGACATGCTGACGACATGTTATATCCAATTTCCTATACTGGCTGGATAATTGTCGACCTCTGTGATCATATCATGCGAATGTGAGACCAGCTGGCGACTGAACCAAGAGCCTTACGCTTTTATGTGCAAGGCCTATTAGTCTTTAGACTTCTCGAATGATTGATAAGGAATATTCGAACACAGTATTACAAATCAGATGCTTGGCATCTATCTATCTACAATGGCGTAGCCCATTGTTGAGCCATAGCCTATTCTTTGTAAAGAGTTTTTAGACCAAGTTAATTTTTAGTTGGGGCACGCCGTAGCATAGTGGTTAAGGTACTGAGCTACAAGCCGGAGGGTCGAGGGTTCAAGTCCCGTTGGGGTCAGGATTTTTTAAACTGACCCAAACCCTCTGGCGGCACTATGGCCCTGGGGTCGACTCAGCCTCTAACGGAAATGAGTACCAGACGCCTGTTCTGGGGTAAAGGCGGCCGTCACGCAGGGCTGACAACCCGGCTGACGTGAAGTGCCGATTGTCTAGAAAAAGTGGAAGCCTTAACCTCCTACTACCCCAAGGGCCTCCGGGCCTGTTGTGGGATCACTTTAATTTTAATTTTTAGTTACCTCATTTGCTCGTAGATGTCATGGATGACATGCGGTCAACACACCGACCCAATGAGACATCTAACAGGCATCTAAGGTATTACTAGGACGTTGATGTCGGTAAATTTTGATTAGAGGCCTCTTTATTCAGGCTTAAGGATCTTTTATGAGCCTGAAAATCTTCAGACTCGGGACCCACGGCTTAAAGTCCCTCCCGGAGGACTAGCTCGTTGGATTTTTCAATCCTAAAAAATTCATCGACCGCGGCCGGGTTTGAACCCGCGACCCTTGGAACTAAAGGCTAGGAGCATAACCACTAAGAGAAAATAAACGATGCAAGTTTGCACATGCATTATTATATTTTTCATTTGATTTTTTATTTATATGGCTCGTTGTCGTTGCGTGATCGGCAGAGTTCCATTTCGGATTCCTAGGTTTAATTCCCGGTGGGAAATTTGAGTGTATATCTTTTGACTTGCACTGTGCTATCACGTATTCGGCAGAGGCCATTGCTGCATACTACTAACTATATGTTCCATGGAGACCCGCTACTATACTGCCCAATGTTGATTCAGAATTCATTTTCTCAGCCTAGAGGCAATCGATCCAAGGCACTGCATGGAATTCAAATGGGACTCAAGTCTTATAAAAGAAAGATGGAGATGGGATGAAACAAATTTGAGGAAATAGACTTTTGTGATGGGTTGTCAGCATTGCTTAGAGGCTCCTCCTAAGGACAGTATAATCATTTAATACATAAGACAAGAACATTCTTCTTGTAATCTTGTAAGCCTATGTTTCTCTGAACAGAGATTTCCCTACAGGGAAGAGTTTGAACCATACTAATTTAGTTACACTTTTTTTCGTACAGATGTCATTTGAGTGGTCCGTGGTCAGCGTTCCGCCTCATACTGACATCTAGAAAACCAAGGTAGTACTAGGACGGGAAAATTCGGTAAATTTTGCTTAGAGGCCTTTTCATTCAGGCTTAAGGATCTTTTACGAGCCTGAAAATCTTCAGACTCGGGATCCACGGCTTAAAGTCCCTCCCGGAGGACTTGCTCCTTGGATTTTTCCATCCTAAAAAATCCATTGACCCCGGCCGGGTTTGAACCCGCTACCACGGACATAAATTACAAAGTGATAATATTCTATAATAATACTGTACAAATTCTTAACGAATTATGTATTCCATTGCTGACAATGTTTGCGCGGTGCCTAGTAGACATGACGTAACTCAGGTACCTGAAAATGTAAACAAAGGGTCAGGGGTCTGTGTGAAGCTGCGTGCAGTATATTACAAGTGTCAAGTAACGATTTGCTTAATATAAAAAAATCGACAATATGTTTTATTGGTTAAATTTTTCAGTAACTTCAGAAGTTAATAGAAATTATTTATTAGGCCAGTCTGGCGAAAATACTCCCACAACTATATTTGCATCCAAATATCAAAATTTTATCTTCTACCACAGTTTGACGATTTGTGAGATAACATAATTGTAACATTTAGAGGTACAGTATTTTTCAGCGTGTGTATTTTTTAATGTAATTTCTAAATTCTCTGTTCTACATTGTGAAATGGTCTATTTGAACGTACAATAATTTTACACATATCTTCAAAGGTGTCCGATTGAAGTGGTAAATGTTAGTGAATTTCTTCTTCTACTTCTTCTTCTTCTTCTTTATTTCATGCTGTAAAAGCTGTTTATATTTTTAAGTATTACTTTGTTCCTTCAATACTTTTATCCTCCTAATAATACATGATTTGTGAAAAAAAAACATACATTGTATATTTTCGCAATTCCATATAAAGTTATCTCCAAAAACAATTCTTAAAATACTTTCTTTCCAACGCTCCATTTCCATTAACTAAACCCAGCTCATACCCTCGTAAGCATGTGACGAAAAAAATAAAATGACATAGTTGCCGTCTTTCCCAATAGGCAAACAAATACTGACAAAAAATGAGGAAAGGGATATGCTGATAACCTCGCAAAATTGAGTGACTAACAGAATGAGGATTTTTGCGGCATGTGCATTTTTTCAATGATCTCTCCGTTACGGGCAGCTTGGGCAGATAGATTTATGACAGCTTGGAAGAAAAAATCTTAAGATTTGTCCCAAAGTATACAGGTCAGAATTCATGAAACCATCTTTACGCAAAGAGCGACTCTTTTCCCGTCTCTATGACGTAGAGAGTATTCATAAAACCGGTTTTATGAATACTCTCTACGCTATAGAGGAGGAGAAAGAATCACCCTTTGCGTAAAGATGGTTTCATGAATTTCGTCCTAAATTCTTCCAATAACTGATTTTAATCTGAGCTTTGTTGATTTTGAATACAGTATAAGCACGGAGCTAACAGAAAATAACTCTCACTTATCTGTAGGTACTGAACCAGTGTATCGGTGCATCCTATATAGTCCTGAGTATGATTGTAGTGATGACGTCAAGCAATTTAAGTGCATTGCATTTGACTTGATTTCTTCTTTATTGGACAAATGTTCTCGCTCTGGTAATTTTGTTTAATGGTGGAAGGATTATGATAATTAAAATACAACTCACCATTTGAAATGACGTCTGAAGAAAATTAAGAAAAAACTTCAGATATATAGGCCTATAGTCCACCGCTGTGGTCTCGAGGTAGCGTGCTGCCTTGTCACACAGCGGGCCCGGGTTCGATCCCCGGTCGGGGCAGTTTTTCTGGGTGAGGTTTTTATCGGGGTTTTTCCTCACCTGTAGGCCTAAGGCAAATGTCAGGAAAACTTTAAGGCCCAAATGGTCCCCGAAATCATATGCCATCATCATCCTTCACCGGTGTGGAAAGCAACGGGAAGCTACCACACCTAAAATTCCCTAGTAAAGCTGCAAAGCATAGCATGCAAATGCTATGATTGCAGTGAAAGACCTGCTCTCGGGCAGAATTACGATGGATATATATATATATATATATATATAATATATATATATATATCTATATCTATATAGGCCTATATATATATATATATATATATATATATATATATATATATATATATTAAGAGTAAATGAACTTGGATGTGAATGCTGAAGTACTGGAAGAAATATTATTGAAAGAACATGTAATTCAACAATGAATTTGGCATGCAAATAAAAACACAAGAAAAAATGAATTCATAAAGGCAAAACCTCTTTGATCAAGACACAGCATTTGTTTCGTTTGAGGGCATTTTTAAATTATGCAGAATGTAGGAGGTGCTTATAACAGGGACATGCTATTGTCTAGGGACATGGGGGAGGCAGTAGATTTCCTTTTATTCACTCAGAGTCGACGATTTATCCATAGCAAACATTATCGTTTCCCTAGCAACATCAAGGAGGGGGGCTGCCAGGTGAATGTTATGTTAGGGTTCCCTTTTTTAAAGTATAGGAACGTAATAAAAATAATAATATAATTATAATAACAATATTAACAGTAATAATAAAAACATTTATTTGAATGAGTAGAGTTAAGGCCATATGACTTTTACCTTACACTCAACTAGTAAAAAAGACATTAACTTTTCTATATCTATATGGTTGATTTCGTTTTCACTGCGGTCCGCCACATTTATTTAAATGACACGAGTAAGTAGTGTGTTGCCAATTTAAGGGTTACTAGGTCGTTGTGAAATATTTCGGGTTGTGCCTTGAATATAAAAAACTGTAAAACTATTTTTAAATGATCAGGTCTAATAATAAAAACAAATTTATTTGAATGGTGGTAAAAAAAAAGATCATGCATTGGTTTGCGTTAAATGCATGATAGATTTTACGAAAAAAAACAGGGCTCCGTCTCACTTTATTTTTTTTTCAATTTTTATTCTCGATGTTGTTATAGTACTTTTACTGTACTTGTATTTTAATATACTAGCCCTATTACGGATTGGGGTTTTCAGTCCACGTCTAACCAACAACCTGAAGTAGTAGGATATCTAAATGTCTGTTCTATCTGCCTTATAAGCAGCAGAACTACGGCGCATTGCCTTTCGGGTTCAACCTCGAAAGTCCTATCATTGCGTCAAAGTAATGTACGTTCACGTTGGGATTACTTTTTAATTTGCAACAGATTTTCTCCAGCACATACAGTATATTACTTGGCAAAAATTTAAGAGAGGTACTTAAAATATTCATTTGATTTTTTCGTGCTCACCTTATCGATTTTAATCACAAACATTGATTCTTGCAGTTAACGCTCATGACTTGTGTTGAAGTTTTTATTTATTTATGTTTTTGCGAATTCATGTTTATTCATTGGCCTACATTACAAAAGTAGCATCATAGCAATTGTGGAGAGGGAGGAATAATAATGATGACGCATGGCTTTCCGAAGGTTCGCGTGAGGCACTTCAACAAATTTCCTGGAATGAAGATGCACGTACTGATAGCTAATTTCTCGTGTATTACAATACTCTACAGTCTACACACTCCTACTCTTGTTTGCGCCTAGGGGACTCAACAAAAACAATGCAATATACTAATAAAATAAATATTATCCTTTACTTTGGATCCATGGAAGCATTCACATCAACTTAAAAATTGGGGATTCTATACACACATGCGCACGCACGCACGCACGCACGCACACACACACACACACACACGCATACATATATAGGGCCTATATATATATATATATAACGGAAAACACAATTTATTGTGGCAGTATGTGAATAATTACCTAAGAGAATTATATATGTTGATTTTTTCCCAAAAAATGAAAAATGACTTAAAATGAAGTGAAAAGTTGAGTTCAAAGTAAACTGAAATCACCATATTTACAAAATGAAATATGTATTAGTTATTGATCAGAAATTTAGTCAACTTACACAAAACCTCGCTAACAAACAACTGAATGCTAATCTGCTTTACATTAACTAGCCTATTTTCTCACCCTAACTTGCCAAAACTGACAATAACTTGCCCATTTTCTCAACCTAACTTGCCCACTAATGGCGCTAATGTTGATGGACTCCTGGGATATAATTCTCCTATATGTGAGTAAACATGTGGAACGTGTGTTATCACATTGGCCATCATGACACTAACAGTCACTTATTCTCCAATCGAATAATCACAAGTGGCACAGTGGCGTAGAACAGCCTGAATATCTACACATTTATTATTATTATTATTATTATTATTATTATTATTATTATTATTATTATTATTATTATTATTATTATTAGACCTCGAAACTCGTGGATGCAAGAAATAAGAACTGGAATGAGAACAAGAGGACTGGAGGACATGGAATGGATGGATAGAGACGAGTGGAAAAAGAAAATAAAACTTTAGGAACAGAAAGACGTGTAAACATTAAAAATCTGTATAGGCCTATAAATAATAATAATAATAATAATAATAATTAATTACTGTTATTAATATTAATAATAATATTATTATTAATATTATTAATAATATTAATATTATTTACTTACTTACTCACTGGCACTATCGAACCCGTAGGTTCATGGCCGCGCGGACATGAGCTCTCCATACATCCCTATCCTGAGCTAATGCTTTCCAATCATTCCCTGTATAATATATATTAGCTGTCCATTTCCATTATATACTGGATTTCTACGTGTGACCATATATTTAGTTTTACTGATATTTACTTCCAGTCCTAATTTCTTAGTGTTACTCAATAGTGTGTGCGTGTTGGCCTTTAGTATCTCCTCGCTATCGGCCAGTAGTACTACATCATCAGCATAAACTAACATCTTATTAATACCATTCAGTTGTAAGCCTTCCTCATTCTCTAAATATTTAATGGCATGCTCTAGTACAAAATTAAATAGTAGAGAATATTAATATTATTAATTATATTGTTATTATTATTGTTATTATTATTATCATCATCATCATCATCGTCGTCATCATCATTTTATTATTATTTTATTATTATTATTTGCGTATGATATAATGCACAGCGAACACAGAAGGTTTAAAACAGTCTATCAACTTGAACACTTAGCAGAACAGTATGACATAAAAACTTCTACAAATAAAACAAAATTTATGTAGCCTACTTTAAAGGACGCGAATCTGTTCGTAACAAACCTGTGTTTATTGTTGAATAAGTATCTTCACTCACGTATTTAGGGTACTGTCAGTATTTGTAATGAAATTGACATATAAGCTAAAATACAAAATTGTAATAAGTATATGAAAATGATTAATAGAGTTTTCAAACTGTCTTTAGTGCAGATACATTTATAAAATGTTTGCGAGACCAATGGTCGCATATGGAAACGAAGCTTGGACTATACGGGAAAGAGATGAAGCAAGAATCACAGCTGGTGAAATAAAGTATGAGAAGATCAGATGGGTACAAAAAAAGTAAAATAAATATGGACAACTTACAAGAACTTCAAATATATTCTGTTAACTATCTAACTCACTGGCACTATCGAACCCGTAGGTTCATGCCGCGCGGACATAAGCTCTCCATATATCCCTATCCTGAGCCAATGTTTTCCAATCATCCCCTGTATAATTTACTTCCCTCAAATCACAGTTAATGTTATTCTCCCACCTCATTCTTGGTCTATCAACTGGGAGTTTTCCCTCTGGTTTTCCTACAAGAAGCTTCCATGCAAGTCTTTCATTCCCCATCCGTGTCACATGTCCTGCCCATCGCAGTCTACGAGACTTAACTGTTCTTATTATATCTGGCTTCCTATAAATACCATGTCATTCACTGTTTTCATGCAGTCTTCTCCATTCACCTGTCTGTTCATCTCTCTTTGGTCCAAAAATTTTCCTGATTCCGATTGAGGGTCTTTCCACTTTTCAGCGGTTGCCCTTTTACCAGCCGGCTGCTGGCCCTTCACATCCACATGTGTCAATCACAGAGGTAGATGATCAACAGCCAGTGTAGGGGTGACATGTGGTTAGCATGTCGAGTCCCCCAGCCGTTATAGCTGGTTCATCAACCTGGAGCCGCTACTTATTGTAGCTACCCAATTGCCTCACGATGCTGGGTGGGCACCGGTCCCATACTGGCCGAAATACCATGAGAAAATTTCTTCCCCCATGGAGACTCGAACCAGCGCAAGTCCCGTAGCTCTGCGCCAAGGCTTCCTACCTTAACCGCTCGGCTAAGAACTTTATTCTCAAATACTCGTAATCTCCTTTCCTCCCTTAAAGTAAGAGTCCATGTTTCACACCCATATAATATAACTGATAGAATAATAGTTTAATATATTTTCAGTTTAACGTTTTTTGAAAGGAGTTGGGACGCCAAGAGTCTCTATAAAGCATAATAGCACGCATTTCCAGAATTGAGCCTATGTTTAATTTCTTTGTGCATCTCATTCCTATTTGTGATTATTGTTCCTAGGTATTTGAATTCAGCCACTTCCTCAAAATTTCCCACATTTGTCATTAGCTGTCCATTTCCATTATATAATGTATTTTTATGTGTGACCATATATTTCGTTTTATTGATATTTACTTCCAGTCCAATTTCTTAGTGTTACTCAGTAGTGTGTGCGTGTTGGTCTTTAGTATCTCCTCGCTATCGGCCATAAACCAACAGCTTCAAATATCTTCTGTTATGGATCATATATCTACATACAAGTATAGCCTAATACCGTCAACACATGGATCTCTTGTCTTCTTCTTCTTCTTCACTTCACGGGCTAGGCAAAAATTGCCTATTCCGCCTAACAGTTGTTCTGTCCATCTTTTCACTGGCCTTCCTACATTCCTTGAATCTCTTGGCTTGTAGTTGAATGCTACTCTTGGTAATCTTATTACATTAATTCTTTCTAGGCCTACATGTGTAAACCATTTCTCTCTATATTCTTTGATTTTTTCATTCAATGGATATATATTTAACTCTGTTCTTATAACTTATAGCTATTCATTTTTATCCGATCCAATTTTGTGCAGCCTTTTGTTCTTCTAAGGAAGTTAATTTCTGCGCTTTATATTCTACTTAGTAATTTTTGGTCATTACCCAAGTTTCGCTTCCATAAAGTAATGCAGGAACTGCCAATGTTTTATAAAACTGCATTCTAGTATCTCTTCTTGTTTTAGTATTCAATGTTTTATGTAGGCTAGGCCTATAGTTCCGCATATCATTTGAAATTTTGACAGTTTAATTTTTATGTCTTTCAGTTTTTGTGTTTATAGTAAAATTACAACCAAATAATTAAAATGTGTTACTTGTTCCAGAGGTTTGTGTCTATTACGATTTTTGATCTTATATGTTCGTTTCCCCAAAATTACATTATTTTTCTTTTCTTTTTATATTCTAAAATTATATTCTTGGCATAACTGATTTAATTGATGTGAAGAGTACTGCAAATTATTTGGATCCCTTGTCAGATTTTTAAATTGCTATCCCAGAGGAAAGAGATCTCTAGGAAGACCACTTAGAAGATGCAATGAGACCGTAATAGGCCATCAGGCCTAAATCATGGTAGGAAAATGACAACATTTTAAATCCCATATTGGGTTTTCCCAGATTTCTAAAGATATCACTGAAGTTTAACTCGCAATGGCATAATTTTAATCAAGATTATCTTCGTGTTCTTCTTCTTCATCTCACTTCATGGATTAGGCTGACTGCCTGCTCCGCCATCACAGTGTCTCCTTCCATCTCTTTCTCGACCTCCCTACATCTCTCTTTCCTATAGGACCATTTTGATAAGCTATTTTTGGCAGTTTGATATCTTCCATCGTTCCTACATGTTCAAACCATCTTGTTCTATATAGCCTATTTCCATTCTTGAGTTGATAGTTTCCATTTCTAATTCTTTACTTCTTTCTTCATTTCTAATTCTGTCTTCTCTTGCACATCCTTTTGTTTTCCTCAAAAATATCATTTCGCAACTTTGTATTCTACTAATTGTACCAAGATTATTATTTGAAAAAATGGACATATAATTAGAACAAATTACTAATTGTACGGATTAAAGTTACGGTGATCTGTCAGTGAGTGAAAGAGAAGGCCACATGGCCTTAACTCCACCAGGCTAAATAAATATATTCTATTCTATCATTTTTGTCTGCAGTAAAACTGAAACCATTGTAGGTCCACAAATTCAATTTAATTCAAAATTCCATATTAAATTTGAATTCTTGTGACACTCCTAAAACGATAATATAATATTAGAACATTTTTGTTCCCGAATTTATTACAATAGGTACCATTATACTTTTAAGAAACATTTTGTTCTGTTGTGGTTATTATTGTTAAATATTTAATAAAACAATACAATTGTGTACCTGTTGTGGCAATCTTCTTCAACAAATTTGTTAAATATTAAAAAGAAAACAATAAAATTTTGTACCTGATGTACCTAATGTAATATATGTTTGTCCTGGTGAGTTGAAGAGAAGGCCAGATGGCCTTAACTCCACCAGGTTAAATAAATAAATAAATAAATAAATAAACAATAAATAAACGTGATATTTAGGTAGAGTAGGATCTAAGAAGGATCGAGGCTAGTGGAATTCTATCCGTGGTACCCTTTTCACCCTTTGGACTTTAAAATTTCTGTACACACTTTTGGAGTTTGGAATGTTCAATTCCGACTCATTGCGCGAGTGAATGCATTTGGACTTCTCTCGATGCTATAACTGATCCGCTGTATCATTCATCACGTACATATCCTATTTATGTCTGAATTTATTTATTATCTGCTGAACATAAAGTCTTGTAGGAGCTTATTTGTGAAACTTTGTCTGAAACGCTATCTGCAGTTCAGCTTAGCTTTTTTCCATTTGAATTAAACTTCAAAAATGTGATTCGTTTAACAATGGTAAACATTTGGACGTATCTTTATTGGACCTGTATCAGAAACGAACCACACTTACGTATTTTGTGAAATGTATAGGAACTTTACGGACACTCTGTACAACACAATGGATGGAGGTCATAAGGAGCATTAGCTTTGAAGAGATGTTAGTAGCAAATTCCTGCTCGTACAATACAAATTGTTATGGTGATAAACAATAGACCATAACTCAGAAGCTATTCATTTTAAGAAACTATGTTTATAGGATGGTTTTCTTTTGTTTTGTTGTATACTACATTACTACCTCCTCTATAAATAATGAATAATATATTACAATGCAAGGTTGGGAAGTGGTTTTTACAGAATCGAGAATTTTTTTTTTAAAACCTCGCTATCGCTCGGTTTTTAATTTCCAAAATTCTGTAAAACACTTTACAAACGTGCGTTGTACATTATTTTTTGCGCGATGGTGTTTTCAAAATAATAAATAATAGTAAAATAATAACATCTTTGTCGGAAATATTTGCGTCCATTATATACAATTGAGTCCATCGCTGTGGTCTCGAGGTAGCGTGCTGCCTTGTCACGCAGCGGGCCCGGGTTCGATCCCCGGTCGGAACAGTTTTTCTGGGTGAGGCTTTTATCGGGTTTTTTTTCCTCACCTGTAAGACAAATGTCAGGAAAACTTTAAGGCCCAAACGATCCTCGAAATCATATGGCCATCGCAATCATCATCATTCATATTCATCTTAGATTAAGCTTAGGATTAGGGACTCTCCTGGCGCACCACTATCATCATCATCACCCATCATATCACCAAGGCAACGTAACCTCGCCTTCCAGGTGCCCCAACCTCAGGAGAGAACACCAGGAATGTCGAAAGACAACCTGGGGCATTTGCAAAAAGAAAAAAAAGCTACAATTGACTAACGTTTAACACTGTGGGCAATGTTTATTAGTTCAAACAACAGGAAGCCTTGAGAACAATTATTGATAACATGGCCGCAAGTACGTATTTCTTGTTTTATATTGTTTCAAATAAAGTTGTTCATTTAAAATGCACTGATTTGTTTCGTATAATGTATATTAACACTACCTTTTGGATATTTTCCGTATATAGGCCTACATTGTACGTAGTATACATAGAGGGCAGTGGTTTTACTTTCCGCACGTGGGTGTAAACGTAATATTACAGTATAGTTATTTAGGTTGTCAACCACGAAATGTAAGAAGTTGAACTTTCAATAATGGTCGCCATTGCTGGTAAGTACGACAAAACGCACTATCGCGCAAAAAAAGTTTTTTTTTTTTATTTTCGGAACACTCTTGTAATGTTACTTATAGACCTCATCATCCAAACCTAAGTAAAATATCAGATCTAGCAAAATAAATGACTAAGTTTAAAGTTCCATGTTTCAATTTAGGTCTAAAAAGATTGAATTAACTTCTGAAATATAAAATTTAATCAGATTCTTTATGGCCAATCTCTGTCTATACACATATCGTTACAATGTGTGGAAGTTCAGCATTTTCCATTTCGTTTCGAGTGATACAAATGTGATGCGACATCCACCCATTCAATGATGGATGCTGAATGTGGGAAAAACAATTTCCGGATCTCAACTACTCGCGGAAATAAAACAAGGCTAGCTTATGTCCCAGCACTTATAATTGTATCTCGAGGTCAAATCCACGCCTCTTTATTGTTGGTCGATATATCGAACACATTAAAGTGATAGCTTCTCATCAAAAGAACAATGAGCAAGAGCTCTTTACTTTGTCTAAGTAGGTCATAAACTCCACTAAGGTCTTCCTGGCATCTTCAGATGACCAAGTTCAATACTATTTCTATGATATTTACATATGTCGAAAACTGAAGGTCATCCACACAAAACATACAAATTATGTTCCTAAATTGTATAGAACTGCTGGATCTAAACACAGTAGATACCTAGGATTCAAATAAACAATGAATTAATTAGATCCAATCCAGAGCTAAGCAAACTAAACACACAAATATTAAAAAACAAATCAATTATTTTAATAAATTAAATAAATAACTGTAATTAAATGAATTATTTAAATATTTTAAAGTAATAAATTAATAGTAAGCTATTTTGGTTGATATTATTATTTCTTAATGTATTGTATTATTTTTCTTCAGATTGGTATTAATCTATTATATATCATTTTGTATGTATCATTCATCATTGCCTTAATTATCTGTGTGTCAGAGTGTGTTTTATATTTTAAAATTTTCTCATAGATGTTTGTTTTACACTATTTCCTAATGACTTTAATTACCCTTTTCAGTCTGTAGACTTTTATTTTATCTTCCTTTGTATTATTTATTAATTTTGTATGGCCAGAATTTATTTTATATCTTGAAACTGGGTCCTAAATTATTTATTTCGTTATACCTCTCCTTAAACTAAAACTTTGCAATGTAGACTATATAGGCCTATTCTATTTGTATTATTTCTGTAAGTGAACTGAACCAATTGCTCATTCGGGTGTCAACACTGTGTTCAACATTTATTTGTGAATAAAAACGTATTCTTATTCTAAATAGATGACCAAAGTTCCAAAGCGATTGCTATCATTGACTAGGATATGGCAGTACAGGAAATCACGTGATTAACTTGATGACTCAGTCACTTTATCGCAATTTCCTAACCGGATTTCGATCATCCTCATGTCATAATCAGCTAATATGATATGAAAATTGATGTTTCTGGAATAGCTATCTTGGCTGTAGCATAACTAAATAAAACAAATTATCAGCGGAGCGAATATTTTAACTTTATGTCTCCGGCTTTACGCGCTGGCTCTCTACCATTGAGATTCTTTACTTAGGGAACATTGGTTGCCGAATTCTACTTTGAATTTCTCCCAGAGAAGCGTAGTAATGTGCCACTTTTAACTGCAAGGCACAGAAATGAAAGTCAGAATTCAGCAATGGCAACCCACTGTACAGAGCATGTGATAATGATAGGCGTGGAGTGAGACGGGAATCGGCGCGGACAGCAGGTAGTGAGGGTTATGCTACAAATTCAAGAGTTGTACAGGAATCCATTTTAAGCGGAAACCTTTTTGCAGCGTTGCAGCGGCTCTCACTTTGTTCGCTATTGTGCTTGCACCGGCGGGGAGCGTGTTCCGTTACTACTGGCAAATGAAGACAGAAGCTACAAAATACAAATAACTCAACTATTTATATTATTATAAAAATAGGCCTACACATAGAGGCTTATTACTCACCATTTATTTGAGATACTGATGAAAATGACCCCCGTCCGCAGTAAGATATGCCTCACATCGTTTAAATAAATTACACTGGTCAACATGATTTTTGTCTCATGAGTACCAATAGTTGTACTTTAATGCAGTTTTTTATCATGTTTTCAAATATGTATTCGGAATTTCTACATCAGCCACAACTTTTTTATTTCAATTTCAATTAATGGATTAAAATAATTATTTTTTAATAAACTTTTTTCGTCTATTTGTTTGTAAAATAAAACCCAATGAGCTAACTCAGGAATTTTCAGCTATGGAAAAGATATATCAAGGCAAATGGAATCCTAATATGCTGACCGATTATTTTTGGACCATCAAGAGGGATGCTCCACAGGCGAAATATAGCAGAAAAATCGTTATTTCTTACTTTTTAGGTGAATCCGAATGTTCGAATATTGTGTAGTTACGAAAGTACTGTAGAAAATATTAAAGTGTTTGAAATTATAAATTCCTGTCTCTCGGAAACCTTGCGTGATGGAGAAAACCCGATATCATACTATCAGAACCACATATTTTTCTTTCTGAGAGAAAAAAAAAAGTTTCCTTTTTGGTGATCAGTATTATCTGCCACTTTCTGTAATTCCGCTTCGGTAATAGACTGTATTGCACGTGTTATTTCGACCTTAAGTTCTTCTAAGGTATGGGGATTATTTCGGTAAACTTTTCCCTTTAGGTATCCCCAAAGATAATAATCACGTAATCTCCGAACGCGCCTTCTATGATTATTTCTCAATAAGTAACGATCCACCAAATAAATCCGCTGTTCAACCGTATACTTAATTTTCGATTACTTTCTTATGTAACACACGACAACAAGCGGCATGCGTCCCACTATAACACACTGAAGCAACTAACCACTGGGATGCTGTGTACAACTTATATCCCATACTGCGATCGTACTGCTCACAGCGGCAGAATGATGCGAGGTTTCCTCTTAAAATGGATTCCCTGTATTACTTTCCTGTGCTTTAAATATATTAGTGTCTTGTAATTAAAAGGTAGATAATTTTTAGACACGGCCTTGATACATCACAACGCTTCTCTGGAAGACATTTCAAGGTAGTTTTCGGCGTGCAATGGTTGACAGTTCCCTTATTAGGCCACATCCCGGTGAAAACACAGTTTTGCATATGGTACTCCTAGAATTAATGTTACTTTCATTAAGACTCTAACACTGGTTCCTATCCTCAGCCAATTGACTTCATTTCATACCCATGATATCCGGTTTACTAAGTAGTATTAGTATTAGAATTAGTAGTAGTAGTAGTAGTAGTAGTAGTAGTAGTAGTAGTAGTAGTAGTAGTAGTGTCCTCTCACTCCACTAGGAAGCATAAGTGCACGCCAATGCTTTGATTTTCTTCCAAGTTTTTTTAACTATTCTACTTCATTCCTGAATGTACTATACCATGTACTTCTTGATCTGCCTATTCTTCTGGTTGATCCTTGAGAATTCCAGTCAAAAGTCACTTTAGCTATAGCGTATTTTAATATATTTTCTATATTTGACCTCTTTCCCAATTTTCTGTTGGTTAGTTGTTTTCCAAAGATCCTTGTTTGATACATTCATTGGCCATCACATTCCCATTATGAATCTCGAACATATGTTAATATGCAGGGTGTAACAGCATCTCGCCGACAAAATGATAGGAATGATAGGCCATGCAGAGATGATCATTTTTTTTGTGAAGGAACATATAATCGCAAACACGTCGTTTATGAGTTATGTGCAGATGAAGGTGTTCACCCGTAACGGTCGGAATTGAATATAAACAGTTGTACACGTATCATTTTATTGAAAAATACAAGGTTTTACAATAAGTGTTCAAACAGTCGACCCTGTGCCTCATTGCATGTTTGATATCGTCACAGCAACGATCGGCCAACACGGCCGATCATGGCAGGATTCTTTTTGACGTAGTCAAAGCACTAACTGTTTGAACACTTACAATATTGTAAAACATGTATTTTTTCAATAAAATGATACACGTACAATTGTTTTTATTCATTTCCGACCCTTACGGGTGAACACCTTCATCTGCGCATAACTCATAAACGACTGTATGTTCCTTCACAAAAAAAAAATCCTCTCTGCATGGCCTATCATCCCTATCATTTTGTCGGTGAGGTCCTGTTACACCTGTATGCACATAGTTTTTTTTACAGTTAAGCTCGTTATTTTCTGTGTTTCACATGCAAAACAAATTTCTTAAGATCCATCCTAACATATTCGGACTATTGGGGCTTTCAACAAAAATATTGCAAATATTTCAAGTCATCCTTCGAGCTACATGGTCTGCCTCCATCTTAATAACACTGACATAATAATGCTGACAGTATTGAATAAATTAATAGCCATAAGTGTTCCATTTAGGGCAAAGGACTCCTAAAACAGGGAAGGTTCTAGATAACTCAATTGGTGAGTTTTATTCATACTAAGAGTAGGCTATGCAAAGTTAGCATTTCTACTCTCCACATATTCTACCTCCTAATCATATCTTTCCATACTAACTAACTCACTGGCACTGTCGAACCCGTAGCTTCATGCATGAGCGGACATAAACTCTCCATACATCCCTATCTTTAGCTAATATTTTCCAATCATGCCCTATATAATCTACTTCACTCAAATAGTGTTTAATGTTATTCTCCCACCTCATTCTTTGTCTACCAACTTGTAAGTTTCATCTGTGGTTTTCTTACAAGAAGTTTCCATGTCTCTCTTTCATTCCCCATTCGTGCCACATGTCCTCCCATCGCAGTCTACGAGACTTATCTGTCCTTATTATGTCTGGTTTCCTATAAAGATCATGTAGCTCCCTGTTATATTTCCATGCTATAATAGTATAATACTATTTATCGTATGTGGGCCCATATACTACTACACAGGCATCAGTGTAGGCCCTAATAGATTATACAAATTCACACTCACACACACAAATACACTCTTTTTATTCGAATTGGTGCACAAATCACTAATAAAAAACATTTTCTTAGTGTATTTAACTGTTTGTTGCACTTATTCATATATCCATCCATCCATAGTAATTTTGCTCGAGGGCAGGTCTTTCACTGCAATCATAGCATTTTCATGCTATGCTTTGCGCTTTACTAGGAAATTATAGATGTGGTAGCTTCCCGTTGCTTTCCACACCGCTGAAGGATAGTGATTATGATAATGATAAGAATGATGATGATGGGCCGGATGGTTTTCGGGGACCGTTGGGCCCTAAGCTTAATTACATTTGTCTTATAGGTGAGGAAAAACCCCGAAAAAACCTCATCCAGGAGCCTGTCCCGACAGGGAATCGAACCGGGGCCCGCTGCGTGACAAGGCAGCCGCTACCTCGAGACCACAGCGGTATAATTATCATAAGTAATGCCACGAGTGATTTCCAAATTACCGATAAATTCACGACTCACGTATTGAGGACTGTTTAACTAATAAAATTAAGCTGTTTACTCACAAATCATTATTTAAATATAGTTATTTTAAAATATTTATATATTTAATGTAAATGGCGATGTTTGAAAACAAATGAGAAACGACTGGTACGCTTCATTTGCTTCTTTTGTCCATCACTGCAACCAGATCATATTATTTATTGCCAAAGGAACGCAATATTGTAAGAATGCACTCTAGTGGAGAAAAAATTAAACACATCAAACTGTATATTAATTCATTTCTGATGTCCTATGATGTAAATACGACAATTATATTTTTCTGGAATGTTATTACCTGGGGAAAAATACATTTAAGAAAGTGGTTTCTTTTTTTGTTGGTATAATCAATTGCTACAAATGTTTTTTATATTAACTCCCGCATACGCTATGTGTTGACATTCATGCACTATATATACAATCTAATAGCCGTATTTCTTAGCTAGTCGGTCACTGCAAAATAATGCTATGACCTATTCAGAATGTTAAAAAGGAGGTGCTTTCTTTATTATGATAAACTTTAGTTGATAAATTCTAGGCGAAACACGACTGTGATTGGTTGTAAATAAAAATCATTGAAACGTGATTGGTCATTGACTCCCAATTGGGGCATGAGTTATATAGTCATAAATTCATTCGCTTAACAATATTAGAACGTTGTGTATATTCGCAGTTCCTAATTGTGTTTAATCAATTCATATTATTTAAAAAAAAATTGACTTTAACGGATTAAGTAGGGAGATACTACATAGGCTTTTCTGTATACTAGAGTGTAGGCCTACTATATGTTTATAAAGTAAGGACGATGTTGAAAAGTAACAGATAATTACAGGCGAGAAGCGTGCGACAAGGTTAATTCTGTTATGATTAGAGTCAAGGTGAAGTAACCACGGCGATCTTAATGTTTGCATTCGTGAAACAAAGCAGGCCATGAAATTTGTCAGTCAGGTATTCCATTGTTCTTCACTTAATTGCTACTTTTATTAGTCTAAACTTCTGCTGTAAATATATGAAATTAATAATCTAGGATGTCTAAATACCCCTTACTTCCCCGCATGGGGATTAAGGTGCTCCCTAGTAGGAGTTCATTAACCAAGCTGATTTAAATTTTATACAGAGGCCACTTTATTCAGGCTTGTGATTCTTTGACGGGCCTGAAATATTCAGACTCAGGGCCCATGGCTTAAAGTCTCTCCCGGAGGATTTGTCTCTTGGATTTTCCATCCTAAAAAGGCAAGGAACATAACCACTAGCACACCGTTGTCGACTAAATCATAATAATAATAATAATAATAATAATAATAATAATAATAATAATAATAATAAAATAATAATAATAATAATAATAATAATAACAATAATAATAATAATAATAATAATAATAATAATAGTAATAATAGTAATAGTAATAACAACAATAATAGTAAAAATAATAGTAACAATACTATTAATAATAATAATAATAATAACATTATTAATAGTGACAATACTATTAATAGTAATCCACCACATCCACAGTAATTCTGCCCGAAGGCAGGTCCTTCACTGCAATCATAGCATTTTCATGCTATGCTTGCAGCTTTACTAGGGAATTGTGTAGGTGTGGTAGCTTCCCGTTGCTTTCCACACCGGTGAAGGATGATGATGATAATGATAATGGTAAAAGTAAAGTAAAGTGATCCCACAACAGACCCGGAGGCCCTTGGGGTAGTAGGAGGTTAGGGCTCCCACTTTTTCTAGACAATCGGCACTTTATGTCAGCCGGGTTGTCAGCCCTGCGTGACGGCCGCCTTTACCCCCAGAACAAGCGTCTGGTACTCATTTAAGTTAGAGGCTGAGTCGACCCCAGGGCCATAGTGCCGCCAGAGGGTTTGGGTCAGTTTAAAAATCCTGACCCCAACGGGACTTGAACCCTCGACCCTCTGGCTTGTAGCTCAGTGCCTTAACCACTACGCTACGGCGTGCCCCGATAATGATAATGGTAAGGATGATAATGATAAGGATGATGGCCATATGATTTCGGGGACCGTTTGGGCCTTAAAGTTTTCCTGTCATTTGTCTTACAGGTGAGGAAAAACCCCGATAAAAACCTCACCCAGAAAAACTGCCCCGACCGGGGATCGAACCCGGGCCCGCTGCGTGACAAGGCAGCACGCTACCTCGAGACCACAGCGGTGGACATTAATAGTAATAATAATACTATTAATAATAATAATAATAATAATAATAATAATAATAATAATAATAATAATAATAATAATAATAATAATATCTCTCTCACTTTACCTTAGTTTAACTTCTCCCTTTATAGCTAGGTCTACTTTTACATGCCAAAAGCCACCTGGCCTTTACAGGGACACGACCTACCGGGAGAGGACATTTAACTTCAGATCACACACTTTTCCTGACCACACATTGATATGGAAGGGCTCCCTGGTTGAGTGATCAGCTCAATACCAGGGCCACCTTTGAGACAACACGAACATTTAGGAGAAGACACACCATTCACTCATATATTCGTACTAAACAAGAGGAATGTGATTTGGATGATTATGATGGCCAGATGATGTTCGGGGACCATTTGAGCATTAAAGTATCTCGACATTTGTCTTGATGTGAGGAAAAATCACGAAAAAAACTTCGCCCTGGAAACTTGTAACGACCGGGGATGGAATCCGGGCCTGCAGCGTACGAGACAACGACCCGAAACCACAGCAATAATAATAATAATAATAATAATATAATAATAATAATAATAATAATAATAATAATAATAATAATAATAATAATAATAATAATATAATAATTATAATAATTATAATAATAATAATAACAATAATAATAATAATAACAATAATAATAATGATAGTAATAATAATAATAAGGCCTGATAATAATATTAAAAATAATAAGCCCTGATAATAATAATAATAACAATAATAATCCATGCAATTGTCTGTTAGACGTAATCCATTTATTAGGCCTAATACAGTCATTTGCACAGATCGTATAACGATAGCTATTGACACAAGGGTGTGGTATTACGACACTAATGACCCACCCAATACTCAATATTCATTATATAAGAGTTATATACAATTGTTTTTCAAGGACACAAGACCATCTTGAAATAAATGGTATTTATGAAAATAAAAGAAATCAGTATAGAAATGAATATCTATACGATGTATTCGTATAGGCCTATTTTATAGGATGCACAATAAATATACGTATATGGAGACAATAAGAACACATTCTGTCAACATAAATTAAGCAACAGTTTTAATTTCAACCTTTGAAAAAGAGTGGCATAGTCTACATAGGAAAGTAACGGATACTTTCTCATAAGTAATGCCACGAGTGATTTCCAATTTATCTAGAGATTTTGAAATCAAGAGTTTAAAGAATAAAATTAAGCTGTTTACTCACAAATCATTATTTAAATATAGTTATTTAAAAAAAAATATATATATATATATATATATATACGACATTATAGGTTATTATTTTTTTAGGAAACTACTCAGGAAAATCATTATTTAAAAACACAATTATTGAACACACAATTATCAAATGTGTAATTCGAAGGAATCTGTTCATTATTTGCTATATTCAACGTATTTGTTGGAAAATCAGTCAGTGCAAAATAATGGTCTGACCTGTTCAGAATATTAAAAAGGAGGAGCTCTCTTTGATATGATAAATAGAAATCGATAATTATCGAGGTGAAACACGACTGTTTGTAAAACAAAATTCATTGAAACGTGATTGATCATTGACTCCCATATGGGGCATGAGTTTAATAGTCATAATAAACTAATGCCGTAATGAGTAATTGTAGTCTCTGTTGATGATATGAATGGGTTTACATTTTAACGAGAATAAACCTACAGCTTCTCTTTATAGTAGAAGTATCCATAAAGTAATAACATTTAGAACGTGTCCTCTCGATAGATAAGGTCGAAGTTGGAAAAGCACAGTAAACTATAATGAAGCATGTCCGATATTATTTCGTGCTTTGTCTTTGTTTAAGAGAGGTTTAAGGAAGGAGTATGTCATGAATTGGCTAATCATTGAATATTCTATACAGATTACATGTAATATTATACAGTTTTATCATCAAATTCACCACTATCATCTTATAAAGACAATGATTTTTAGTAACATTATTATTCTCTTCTTCTAGCCTATAGCCTTTTTTTTTATCCATGCAGCAGCAGAGGTAAGTTATCTTTTATAAATTTTAATCTTTAGAATATTTGACAAAAGTCGAAAAGACGGGAGACTTTAAACTGAATAGTATACCCATTTAATAGCATAACCTATTACTGTAATAAAATTACGGAGGATAAAAAAAAAAGTATATTACGGTGCGAGGTTGGGAAGTAGTTTTTACAGAATGGAGGAAAATGTTAAAAAACCGAGCGATAGTGAGGTTTTTAATTTCCAAGATTCTGTAAAACACTTCACAAACGTGCGTTGTACATTATTTTTTTGCGCGATGGTGTTTTCAAAATAATAAATAATAGTAAAATAATAACATCTTTGTTGGAAATATTTGCGTTCATTATAAACAACTGACTAACGTTAATAGAGTAGGCAATGGTTAGGCCTATTAGTTAAAACTACAGGAGGCTATGAGACCAATTAGTGATAACATAGCGGCAAGTGCATATTTATTGTTTTATATCGCCTCAAATAAAGTTCACTTCATTTAAAATGCAGTGATTTTTTTCGTATAATGTATATTAACACTATGTTTTTGGATATTTTATATATACATTTTATGTATACCCCAGCCGCCATATCTCCGGCTGTGAAGTTTACGTTATACGAGGGGTAAAGGGAGAATTCGCCCTCTACTGCCAATAAGGAAATGGTTGTGGTGACAGTAGATATCTGCCACAACCAATCACTGCTCTTGACGCAGCTATAGCGCCCTAGTAAGGTTCGAAATTGTTGAGATGTTGTCAGCTGTATGTCTGCTAACCGCAAACATAAAGCGACCACTCCCACTGAATATCCATAGGCAACACTGTCGTAAAAACGTCAAGGCCGGATAATCAGTGGCTGCAGTATAGTATATGTAGAGGGCAGTGGTTTTACTTCCCACACGCGTTTTGTAATATGTAATATTACAGTACAGTTATTTTATTACAGTTTAGTTATTTAGGTTGGCAACCGCGAAATGTAGGAAGTTGAACTTTCAGTCATGGTCGCCATTGCTGTAAGTACGACAAAACGCACTATCACGCAAAAAGATTAAATTATTATATCATTTAAAAAAATATAATTATTAAATTACGTTCAGTCCACCGCGCGCTGAGGTCTCGGGTTTTGGTTGTTGTCTCTTATGCAGCGGTTTCTATCCTCGATCGGGACAAGTTTTCTGGATGAGATTTTTTCGGGGATTTTCCTTAAGACAAATGACGACGAACTTTAAGGTCCAAATAGTCTCGAAAACCATTTGATCATATACTCATTCTATCATATTCACTTTGTTTAGTATGAATATGCAAGTGAATGGTGTGTCTTGTCTTACATGTTCGTGTTGTCTTGGTGATGCCCCTCATTAAGCTGATCCCTCATTCGGAGAGGCATTCCATTTTCTTGTGTGGTCAGAGATATATGTATACGATCCTAAGATTGAACATTCTCTCCCGACAGATCATGTCCGTCCAAGGCCCGTGTGACATGGGACATGTGAAAGTAGAGGCAAAGCCAAATAAATTGTCCGCATCGCAAAGACATGCGTTCGTCCAAAACACCATCTCTTTCTTTCTTCCCCTCCTCAAGCCCGATAGCGTTAATCATATTCTCACATTTTGAGTTGCATTTGCTTGCGTCCCCACCCACGGTATTCCCTATCCTGTCTCTTACTTATCAGCGATTTTCAATGTCACTAAATCACGCCCGTTCGGGCATATTTTGGACAATTTATTTGGATATACCTGTACCTAAAAAGGAGAAGTTAAAGTATGTAGCCTATAAGAAACAAAGAAAATTAAGTCCAATCACTTAATTAAAATATATACATTTAATTGCATCGCTCATTTTCTTATTATTAATAAATTTAAAGGTGGTTATGTCTCTGGAAAAACCGGATACTAGAATACTAACTAATCTGAAAAATTAACTAGAGTTTGTATAGAACAACTGAAGTTAAGTAATTTACTGCACTCTGCAGTTGCGTACAAAGTGAATGAAGTGTTATTTCTCTATTGAGTTGCAGGCTATCGAACAATGAATGCTGTCTGACAGTTAATTATTTTTCTTATTTAGTTGGTCTACAATTTTAGTTAATTATTTTCTTAACACTGTAGTATGTGGTTCCTATTGTTTAGCATCACATTGTCATAGGCTATAGGCTACGTAGATACGGACTCGTGAGCTTCCCTCTAAGTTGAATTGAGGCATAAGTAATGTCTAGTTAAGTTGCCCATGTCTTGTTAAGCCTTTTTCTACGAGTAAACTACCAGTTTTTCATCATATTAAAATCTAAGTTATTGTTAACATAGGCCTAACTGCTTTCCCTCTAAAATCCAAACTATTTATTATTAGTAATTACTTATAATATAAATAATAATAATAATAATAATAATAATAATAATAATAATAATAATACGCCTAATAATAATAATAATAGATAGATAGATCATCGGTTGATTAATGCCTTTGACATCGTCCTTCCTAATAGCCAGTTTTGTCGGTCCATCCAATCTCCTGGTTGTAGATGTTTCTCCTTCATATATAAACATATTCCCTGACTCCAGGAGGTTTTAGGTCTTCCTCTGCTTCGTCTTCCCTCAGGTTTCCATTCCAAAACAGATTTTGGTAGTCGATCCTCTTCCATTCGCTGGACATGTCCGTACCATCTTAATTGCTGAGTTTATAATAATAATAATAATAATAATAATAATAATAATAATATGCCTAATAATAATAATAATAATAATAATAATAATAATTGATTTGAGGGAAGTAGATTATAAAGGAGTAGATTGGAAAATATTAGCTCAGGAAAGAGATGTACGGAGAGCTTATGTCCGCGCGCCCAAGAATCTACATGTTCGATAGCGCCAATGAGTTAGTTATTAATTAATTATGAAACATTAGTATGTGAATGTGTAAAGGAGTAATATAAAATTGTTAATACAAAATTGTCCACCACTGTGGTCTCGAGGCAGCGTGCTGCCTTGTTACGCAGCGGTCCTGGGTTCTATTCCCCGTCGGGACAGACTCCTGGGTGAGGTTTCTTCGGGGTTTTTCCTCACCTATAAGACAAATTCAGGAAGCTTTAGAGTTCAACGGTCCCCGAAAATCATCCGGCCATCATCATCCTTCACCGGTGTGGAAAACTACGGGAAGCTACCACACCTATAATTCGCTAGTAAAATTGCAAAGCATAGCATGAAAATGCTATGATTGCAGTGAAAGACCTGTCCTCGAGCAGAATTACAAAATTATAAAATTGATAGCTGTAAGGTGCAGTTGACCTCGAGCACAATAAAAAAAAAACTTTTTAAAAATCTGCAGGCCTTTGAGAGTCCATTTCCAGTTCTCCCTGGAGAATAATCACACCAAAACAGTCAGAAGTCCATCATTTGAAAGGTACAGAAAACAAAAAGAGTTAAGTCGCTTTTCCTTGAAATCTAGAAAACGGAGGCCTACTTTTAGTTGTACAACACACACACTTCTTTACCTGCATGCCAAACTTTGGAAATAAAGTAACCCATAACTAAACTGTAACTTTTACAGCTTCACACTTCTAAATGATAGTGCTTTTCATGGAGAATCTAATGACACTTCAAACTCCATTTCGACAAAAAATGACTTAGGCCTATCTGTTTTGTTTTTCCTGTACCCTTCATTTATATTGTGACTAATACCTCAACGGAATTTTGTCATGAATTTTATTGATATTGACTGAAAAGGAATTGCCTATATTTTTTGGTCAGACACAGTTCAACTCTTCACACCGCATCCCATTTAACCCGTTTTTCCCCCAATGGTACACCGTTTCCGGTCTAGTAGTATTAAGACATAATAACAAAGGACATTACTTTGACGTAGTTTAATAAATAACTCCGTGGGGAACAGGCCTAGAAGATCCTTAGCCTACCAACCGGCTGCTGAACTTTCAACCACATACGTACTTGAACACACGTTCGAGAAACAAATTAACTCTAGCTGTATGCATACATTGAACATCTCGCTATTCCTTATCCTTCCTTGTTTCAGCTACCCGACTCTGGAATTCCCTCCCCTCGTATGTTAAGGACTGCCCGACTCAAAAACAATTAAAAACGCTCACTAAATATTTCTTTAGACACTATAATACATAGGGGCCTAAGTGTTCTAGGTATACTTTTATTAGCCTCGTATTTTATAATTTACACTTTCTTCACCAATTTCATAAACTTATAGGTTATTATTTTAATGTATTATTATTATTATTATTATTATTATTATTATTATTAACTAACTAACTTACTGGCACTATTGGACCCGTGGGTTCATGTTCGCGCGGACATAAGCTCTCCATACATCCTTATCCTGAGCTAATTTTTTCCAGTCATTCTCTGTATAATCTACTTCCTTCAAATCATAGTTAATGTTATTCCCAACTCATCCTTGGTCTACCAACTGGGCGTTTTCCTTCTAGTTTTCCTACAAGAAGCTTCCAAATGCGTCTTTCATTCTCCATTCGTGCCACATGTCCTGCCCATCGCAGTCTACGAGACTTAACTGTTCTTATTATATCTGGCTTCCTATAAAGACCATGAAGTTCATTGTTATCTAGTCCTCTCCATTCGCCTGTCTGTTCATCTCTCTTTGGTACAAAAATCCTCCTAAGAACCTCATTCTCAAATACTCGTAATCTCCTTTCCTCCCTTAAAGTAAGAGCCCATGTTTCGCATATTATTATTATTAGGCCTATTATTTTAATTGTTTTCGTTCTTTACTTGTCAACCGTACGCTGTGTAACCTATGTCTATTATGTATTGTTAATCAAGTTGTTAATCGTTTTTAAATATAGGCCTAGGCCTATAATTTATCCCTGGTGAAGTGGAAGAGAAGGCCTTACTGTCTTAACTCCATCAAGTAAAATAAGTACGTTACTCACAGAGACAGATGATCATGTTGAGCCAGTAAAGGGGTGACATTTGGTTAGAATGTCGGGTCTCCGGCCGTTATAGTTGGTTTTCTCAACTTGGAGTCGCTACTTAAATTTCTCACAATTCCGGGTAGATACCGGACCTATACTGGTAGAAATTTCATAAGCAATTTTTCTTCTCCCATTGGAACTCGAACCAGCGTAAGTCCCGAGGCTCTGCAAGAAGGCATGATGACTTAAATAGCTCGATAAGTCGCGGGACAAATATATAAACAGCATATTTTGTTTTAAAATGTAGGCCTATTCCTCTCCAAAATAATTACATTTATACAGAATACGATTAACGTATTGGGATAGACTGTTATTTTTAAACTCCTGATCGAGTATTTCAATAGTGGCCTTGAATGGAAAATACCCACGATTTTCAGTTGATAACATGTTCATCTGAGATTCCAGATGATTTATAGATAAAATAACTGACAGTATTTTACATTAAAGAAATTGACGTTTAATGTCGTGGATAGGCTAATTTGTAGGAAATATAGGCAGCCTACAAGTTAAAAATGGGAATACTCTTGAAACGAGAGTTTGATAATGCCAAATCTTTCAGGGAAGGTTAAGGACAAACACATGAATTTCATATAGACCTAAGGAACCCTTGTCCGGAAACGTCTCCTTCGCAAGTTATAGGCTAACGCTTGTTAGATACCTATGAACGTGAAATTATGAGACCTTACGAATATCTGTTTTATTCCGCTGTACTACTTACACAAGCTGTAATACTACAGCATGTGTTCAATATGGTGTCCTTCAGCTCCGATGCAGGCATGACAACATCGGACGAAGTTCTGTCGTACTTTTGCGAACAATCCTGGAGTCGCTCTGACGATGTCACATACAGCGAGAATTCGTGCTAGTAGCTCCTCTGCGGTTTCTACTGGTATCTCATACACAAGACTTTTTACGTGACCCAAAAATAAATAAATAAATAAATAGGTGAGTCAGATTAGGCGAACGGGTTAGCCTTGGAACAGGACTTCCTCTTCCAATCCACTTTTCAGGTAACGTCTGGTAAAGCGTTCTAGTGCATGATGTGAAAAGTGAACTGGGGCTCTATCATGTTGAAACCACATACATTAATGTACAGTAAGTGGGATCTGTTCCAGGAACCCGGGGAGTAGGCCTATGTCTCTCAAAAACAGAAGTTTAAGTTTGCTTTTCTTCCTATCTATTTTCGAGATAAGATTAATTCATACACTGTTCTTAGTGTATACACTGCTTCAGATAGCGGGGGTGAAAGAATTGTGAAAGAAATACATTGGCCTATTAAATCATCATTATCACTGACCTGTCCTTTAAAGTTTCCTCGAAAATCTGTTTTGATTGGTACCCTTAGCAATATGAGTCGGTGGATTCCCTCATCGTCCCAGCAGATGACATATTATAGATTGTCTTTAGCATACAGTCTTTAGTCGTATTTGAAACAAGATTCATCGGTAAAAAGTACACACAGGGAATTGAGAGTCGATCAAACAGCGTTCCAATAACCATTGACTGAAAACGACGCTAGGGGCGAAGTCAGCCGGAATCAAAGCATGTGGGTGCTAGGGGTGCAGCTGTTGTTCCCAAGTGCTCTCCAAACAGTACTGTGCGTGATACCCATTTCATGTGCCACTGATCACATACTTATTGAAGGCTCTTCAGCCACACGGTCAAGCACTGCTTCCTTCAAGTTGTTGGTCCGTACAGTTCGTCTTCCTCCTTAGTTCATACACTGTGGTCACTTGTACGTGGGAACTGGATGGAGCACATCAGATACTCATGACGTCATCTTCCTTGAACTGTTCAAGTTTTCAACGCTATCTGCATTGCATTCGTGGCGTGTTCATTCCGTACTCCTAGATGTCGGTCCGATGATCCATCCTCATTACTTATTGTCTACAACTTACGAAAACAAGTGTAGGTAATAAACCTGCGAAGGAGATGTTTTCGGACCAGAGTTCCTTATACCAAATTAATACACTTGTCCTTCTTAATCTTCCCTGAAAGTTTGTATCATCATCATGGAAACTAGGGGTATATGTCATTGGTGCATGACATCCTGGAGAGATATCAAAGGGAATCATAAAACGTTTCGGTGTTAATGCAGCTGTATGTGTGCGTTCCTCAAAGTCTATATTATCTATGCATATATAATTAATCCTTGCTTTTCTTCAAGGTTACACTGCAGTGTTCAGTTTGGCATGTTTTCATGACGGTTAGCCTAATCTGAAACACAGGCGCAGTGATCTCTGTGTCAAGGTAGTTTTAACTATCGATAGGTAAAGCATTTTGCAAATATAATGGCAGGTTAAAAAATCATGAAATATAAAGTTTTTATGTAAAAGTAAATGAATATAGGCTACATCTTGATACATATCAATATGTAGGTCAAATGTAAAATATGTTAAATAATGTTAAAATCACGCAATTCTTTGGAAGTTGATCTAGTTATCGTATTGTTAACTGAAGCAGTTTCATTTTAGGCGGTTCCGTGGCTCAAGCGGTTAAATGTGTCTCACCGCTGGAGTCCTGAGATCGAGTCTCGGTCTCTGACACTCCATGTGGATTTCATGGTGGGCGAAACGGAGCATGGTGAGGTTTTTCTCGGAATTTCTCCCGTTTTCTTCTGCCGCAAATGTCATTCAACAATTCTCCACACTCATCTCTTTCACTTCATGGTACGTCAAGCATGGTCGGCCGGCATCCTTATAATCCACAGACGTTCAATTTAAGGAGCTTCGTCACATTTCATCCCTCGACGCGTCTGTATGTCGGAAACGATAGAGAACATCATCGTATTTTAAGCTTAGGCCTAAATAAGAAAAATAGACACGTTAATAATAATAATAATAATAATAATAATAATAATAATAATAATAATAATAATAATAACAATAATAATAATAGTAATAATAATAATAATAATAATAATAATAATAATAATAAAAATCCATCCATCCATAGTAATTCTGCCCGAGGGCAGGTCTTTCACTGAAATCTATGCTTCATTCTATGCTTTTCAGCTTTACTAGGGAATTATAGATGTGGTAGCTTCGCGTTACTTTCCATACCGGTGAAGGCTGATGATGATAATGATAAGGATAATGATGATGGCCGGACGTTTTTCGGGGAACGTTGGGCCCTAAGCTTCCTGACATTTGTCTTAGAGGTGAGGAAAAACCCCGAAAAAAACCTCATCCAGGAGCCTGCCCCGACCGGGAATCGAACCCGACCCCGCTGCGTGACAAGACAGCACGCTACCTCGAGACCACAGCGGTGGACAATAATAATAATAATAATAATAATAATAATAATAATAATAATAATAATAATAATAATAATAATAATAATAATAATACTGCAATAATAATATACTGAATAGGCCTAAATTACAAAATATAAATAATCATGATTATATTACTCCGTAATAGTTTTCTCTCATTAACCTACAATTAATTTTATTTAGGCTACATTATAAATCAAGAAATAGGCCTAAGCATAAAAATGTTACTTTCAATTGAGAGTAGGCCTAATGCTTTAAGGTGTTCGGCGGGAATTCAAATCACATATTTATTGTGCGGAAGTTTGAAAGGTTGTTCTATAGATATAGCCTAATTTGGACACCACAATAGTAGGCTTAAATTTATATTATGCCTACGTTTCCATGTATTGCGACCATTTTCGATATCCCATGTAATACATTTCTGAATTGAAAAAAAAAACATAAATTAAAATAGGAAGCATTTAAAATTACAGTTTTGGAAGTGTGTCTGGAACACTAGGCCTATTAGAACTTGTTTCAACTGATCTGTTTGGTAATTATACAATTAGCTGTGAGTTGTGAAGTTTTAAAACGATAAAAAACTTGAAATGTCCAGGACAGTTTGTTGTTTTACACATGCATGTTTAATCAATATTTAACAGCATGTTTGACATTTGACCTTGGGTTGAACTTCGTGATTAATTTTTAATAACACATGCTTAAAAATTGTTAACTTATATGTTTTTTATATGTCTAGAAGTTGTCATGCCAATTATAAATTATAAATTTCAATCCAAGTTTTCTCTAGCGTTTCTTAGAAAACTAGTAAAGTAAAGTGATCCCACAACAGGCCCGGAGGCCCTTGGGGTAGTAGGAGGTTAAGGCTCCCACTTTTTCTAGACAATCGGCACTTTATGTCAGCCGGGTTGTCAGCCCTGCGTGACGGCCGCCTTTACCCCCAGAACAAGCGTCTGGTACTCATTTGCGTTAGAGGCTGAGTCCACCCCAGGGCCATGGTGCCGCCAGAGGGTTTGGGTCAGTTTAAAAATCCTGACCCCAACGGGACTTGAACCCTCGACCCTCCGGCTTGTAGCTCAGTGCCTTAACCACTACGCTACGGCGTGCCCCTGGCCTTAGAAAACTAGTAGCCTAAATAATTTAAATCGTTATTGTGTGAATACGTATATAGTCTTATGTCTTTATATTCACCCCAACTGAAACCTATTTTTGCGCGATAGTGCGTTTTGTCGTAAGTTACTTACAGCAATGACAACCACGATTGAAAGTTCAACTTCCTACACTTCGGGGTTGCCAACCTAAATAACTATATTGCAACCTAAATAACTAGACCTATACTGTAACATTAGGTACATATTACAGGGGAGGACCGAAGCTTCTAGGTGTATTGATTACAATTTCCTAATACATTCACACACAGTAGGCCTACATATTACAAACCACGTGTGGGAAGCAAAACCATCGCCCTCTATGTATGAATACATACAATGCAGGGCCTATCCTATACAAAAACATATGCAAATGGTAGTGTTAATATAGGCCCTACATTATACAAAACAAATCACTACATTTTAATTGAACTGAACTGTATTTGAAACAATATAAAACAATGAATAGGCCTACGTACTTGCTCCCATTTTATCATTGATTGGTGTCACGGCCTGCTGTAGTTTCAACTAATAAACATTGACTACACTGTTAACGATAGTTAGTTGTTTATAATGAAAGCAAATATTTCCAACAAAGTTGTTATTACAGTATTTTACTATTATTTATTATTTTGAAAACGCCATCGCGCAAAAATAATGTAGGCCTACAACGCACGTTTGTGAAGTGATTTACAGAATATCAGAAATTAAAAACCTCGCTATCGCTAGGTTTTTAAACATTCTTGCTGCTTCTGTAAAAACCACTTCCCAATTTCGCATCGTAATATAGGCCTACTATTGTTTAATGAGTTATATTGAATCAAACGATGGAAAATTAATCACTATTCCTATTTAGATTTGTTTCAAATTATAAAATCATATGCAATTGTTAATAGCCTAATTGGTATTGAATTTCTCCAATTTAAAGGCTAATACAAGATAGATATACCGTGTTCCGTAAACCAGAAAAATTGGACCATAAATTCGACTTACTTAGCCTACTTACTTACTCTCTGGCACGATCGAGCCCCTACGGGGCCGCGGGGACATTAGTTTTCCATACATCCCTATCCTGAGCTAATGCTTTCCAATCATTCCCTGTAAAATCTACTTCCCTCAAATCATAGTTAATGTTATTCTCCCACCTCATGCTTGGTCTACCAACTGGGCGTTTTCCCTCTGGTTTTCCTACAAGAAACTTCCATGCAAGTCTTTCATTCCCCATACATGCAACGTGTTCTGCCCATCGCAGTCTATGAGATTTAACTGCTCTTATTATATCTGGCTTCCTATGAAGACCATGTAGTTCATTGTTATAAAGTCTTCTCCATTCACCTGTCTGTTCATCTCTCTTTGGTCCAAACATTTTCCTAAGTACTCTATTCTCAAATACTTGTAATCTCCTTTCCTCCCTTAAAGTAAGAGTCCATGTTTCGCACCCATATAATATAACTGGTAGAATAATAGTTTTATATATTTTTAGTTTAATGTTTTTTGAAAGGAGTTGGGACATCAAAAGTCTCTGCAATGCATAATAGCACGCATTTCCAGAATTGAGCCTATGTTTAATTTCTTTGTGCATCTCATTTCTATTTGTGATTATTGTTCCTAGGTGTTTGAAATCAGCCACTTCCTCAAAATTTCCCTCATTTAACATTAGCTGTCCATTTCCATTATATAATGTATTTCTACGTGTGACCATATATTTAGTTTTATTGATTTACTTCCAGTTCTAATTTCTTAGTGTTCCTCAATAGTGTATGCGTGTTGTCCTTTAGTATCTCCTCGCTATCGGCCAATAGTACTACATCATCAGCATAAACTAACAGCTTATTAATACCATTGAGTTGTAGGCCTTCCTCATTCTCTAAAGAGTTGATGGCATGCTCTAGTACAAAATTAAATAGGAGAGGAGATAGTGCATCTCCTTGCTTGAACCCATTCTGGATTTCAAAAGTGTCCGAAAACTGTTTGCCTACACGCACCCTACTCTTTGGGCCATTTAGACACATTCGTATAAGTCTTACTAACTTTTTAGGAATTCCGAACTCCAGTAGGATAGGCCTACTATAGGCCTAAGCTTATAACTTCTCCCTCTTAATTGAATCATATGCTTTTTTGAAGTCTACGTATAGGCCTAGTTGATGTACAGCACCATTATATTCCCATTTCTTTTCTAAAATCTGTCTTATATTTCGACTAGCTGAGAAATTCGCTTGGACCTAATTTAGGCCTATGCGGTTTCTGCGTGATGAACTATTATAGGCTATACGTAGGATAAAAAAATGAATTCCACAAGTAAGTAAATAAACATAGGGCCTATAGGCTATGTTATATATCTTCATGTAGTAAATTGAAGTCCTGCTGCAACTGGAGCAATAGAATGATCGATTTTCTGAAATGAGTCATACGTTTTTCCAGTTTTATGTCCATTTTAAGCTGGTATATTATCGATGTGTTCTGTAGTGCTGATAAATGTGAAAATGCCAAGAGTTAGACGTATGGCCTAGTTGTATAGTACATCGACCTTAGCATGTTTGAATATTAATGTGGGAGGTAGTGGTCATTTTGATGTTCGATCTTGTCGTCACGTAATCCCACTCAAATGTATGAATTTTTAGTTTGTCAACATAAAGAAAGGTAGTTGATAAACGCTATTCAGAAAATTGCCATTTTGCCATTTTGGATAAAAACATGAAATCTAATTTTTTTTATGTCGTATGGGGTTGAGATTTTAAGTTTCAAACCCAACATGTAAGTAAAAAGGAATAGTAACGTAAATTAAGGAAATTCGTTGATACCAAAATTTCAATTGAATTACATAATCTATCTACAATCAAATACCTAGGAGCAATAATCACAAATAAGAATGAGATGCACAAAGAAATTAAACCTAGTCTGAATTCTGGAAATGCATGCTATTATATAGGCCTATTACAGATACTTTTGATGTCCCAACTCCTTTCAAAAAACGTTAAACTGAAAATATATAAAACTATTATTCTACCAGTTATATTATATGGTGCAAAACATGAACTCTTACTTCAAGGGAGGAAAGGAGGTTACGAGTATTTGAGAATAAAGTACTTACGAAATTTTTTGGACCAAAGAGAGATGAACAGACAGGTGATTGGAGAAGACTACATAACAATGAACTGCATGGTCTTTATAGGACGCCAGATATAATAAGAACAGTTAAGTCTCGTAGACTGCGATGGGTAGGATATTTGGCACGAATGGGGAATGAAAGACGTGGATGAAGCTTTTTGTAGGAAAACCACAGGGAAAACGCCCAGTTGGTAGACCAAGAATGAGGTAGGAGAATGACATTAACTATGATTTGAGGGAAGTAAATTATACAGGGAATGATTGGAAAGCATTAGCTCAGGATAGGGATGTATGGAGAGCTTATGTCTGCTCGGCCATGAACCTACGGGTTTGATAGTGCCAGTGAGTTAGTTAGTAAGTAAGTAGCATATCTACAATGACGTAACAGCCCAATGTTAGATCTTAACATCTCCTTTATTAGGAGTTAATAGGCCTAAATCAGGTTTATTTTTATCATAAGTAATGCCACGAGTGATTTCCAAATTATCGAATAATTCACGACTCATGAAGTGAGGTGTGAATTTATCTAGAGAATTTGAAAATCAAGAGTGGCATTTGTTAGGACTATTTAACGAATAAAATTAAGTGTTTACTCACAAATCATTGTTTAACTATAGTTATTTTTAAATATTTATATATTTAATGTAAACGGCGATGTTTGAAAACAAATCAGAAATGTGAGGTTATGTTCATTCACTGCTGCTTGATCAAATTTTTTATTGCCAAATAAGATCGCAATATTGTAAGAGTGCACCCAAGTGGAGAAATAATGAAACACATCAAACTATATATCATAATCAACATTACGGGTTATTCATTTATTTTTTTAGTAAACAACTCAGTAAAATTAAGGAATCTTTTCATTATTTGCTATATTCAATGTATTTGTTGGAGAGAAATAATGCTTTGATCTGTTCAGAACATTAAAAATGAGGAGATTTCTTTATCAACAAACAGGAGCTGTTAAAGAGAAATCGATAAAGAGCGAGGTGAAACACCGACTGTCATTGGTTGTAAAACAAAATTCATTGAAACGTGATTGGTCATTGACTAGCATTTGTGGAATGAGTTAAATAGTCATCATAATGTTTGGCATAGGCCTAACAACATGGGTCGAGTCATCTAATCTATAATAGCGTAGCACAGTGTCGAGCCTTTGTCAGGAGCAACTAAACCAAGTTTATTTAGTTACCTTATTTGTCTGTAGATGTCATTTATGGCACGCGATCAACACACCGTCTCAATGAGGCACCGCAGGCAACTATGGTATTAGACCTACTAGGACGTTGAAGTGAGTAAATTTTGCTTAGAAGCCTTATTATTCAGGCTTAAGGATCTTTGATACCGGCCAGGTTTGAACATGCGCACCTCGGAACCAGAGCCAAGAATGATGATCACTAGTCTACTGAGATAGTTCCTTTTAATTTGCTGATAGGGAATCGAGTGGATATTTAACAAGCATTAGTTTTTTATAGCGATGATAGAAAATTAAGGAAAATAAAATCAGAGAATTAATGGATTTTCAAAAAGATGATCAAGTAATTTTCAAAATGATGTTCTACAAGTCATTGAAAAAAGAATACTTAAATGGTTTGCCACGTAAATAGGATGTCAGATGACAGGATACCTAAGACGATATCACATTTTGAAGCGGAGGGCAATAGAAGAAAGGGGAGACCAAAAGAGCAGTGGATTCGAGAAGTGCATAGGAGTATGGTGTAGAGAGGATTAACAGAGAGTGAGGCAGAGAATAGGGATGTATGGACGAGTAAAATTTACAATGGGTTGAAACTGTCCCGCGCCGTAGCCGAGTGGTTAAGGCAAGATGCCCTGGCGCAGAGCTACGGGATTTGCGCTGGTTAGAGACTCTATGGGGGAAGAACATTTCTCATAGAATTTCAGCGAGTATAGGATCAATGCCCACCCAGCATCGTGAGGAATTTGGGTAGCTACAATAAGTAGCGGCTCCAGGTTGAGAAAACCAATTGTAACAGCTGGAAGACCCGACATGCCTACCACATTTCACCCCTATACTGGCTGTATATGTATTTAACACATGTGGATGTGAGGCCAGCAGCCAGCTGGTAGGCCAAGGGCCTTCTAGGCCTGTCGCGCCTTGAAATTGTAAGAAAACTACTAGGCCCTATAATGTAGGGACATTTCTAATAAAGAGGAAGTTAGAAAAGCGAATTAAAAATCGAGTTCCTATTGGCTGACTCATGCGAATAGATGGCGAAAGTGAGTTAAAAAGTGTATTTTATATGGGCCTAAAGTCGGATGTCGCTTTTTGTCCTTGCATTGAGTAGGCCTATATTAGCCTACTCGCCCAAGTTAAATCTGCACGCGGAAAATATTCTAGAAATGTCCAGTCGATTCTTTTCCTTCTCTTAGTAACTTAAGTTGTCACTTCCTGTGCCCTGTGCTGTGTTATTTGACGGGGGGGGGGGAGCTAGCAAATACTGTGCTTTATAGGTGATCCCACATCTTCAGCAGTGGTTGACCAAATGAATAATCCGGCAACCATGTTACTGCTGAGAAATGAGTTGTCACTTCTTAGCCTTCCTCATTACTAGTGTCCGAATGTTAGGAACTTAAAAAAAAAGGTAAAAAGGCACTAAAATCATTAATATAAGTACTAAAAATTCAAAATATGCTCTTACAAAAATGGACTACAACTTTGACAGTCTTACATTAAAAAAAATAGCCGACACTTGTTATTTCGCCTAACGGGAGTGCATTGAAGGGGAAACCATCCACCTGCTAGGTTATTGTCTTATTGCCATTCTTATCCTAAAATATTCCAAGAGATAATTTATAAAAAGATCACTTGAAAATTTCTATGCAATAGTATGGGTCATGATGTTTGTCTATTTTAATTGATTTCACTGAAATACTAAGTAAATTTCGAGAAGAAATGGCAAATAGGCATTTATAGGCATTGTAAGCTGAAATAGGCATTTATAGGCAAAATTAACCTCATGGAAATCAACCTTAGTGTCGTCAATATGAACTTATATGAAGTCACTTTGACAATATCTATAATAGATTGTTATAGGCATTTTCCCTAAAATCCGGTCTCTACTCGTTACATGTTGTTAAATGCCGTCTCCTATGATGTGTTGTGAGTCAGGTATTATAGAGACGACAAACACTGTGATTTTAAATGTTCAGCAGTCGTCGACTAATTCGACAACCATGTAATTACATTTATTATGTGTTTAGGGATTATCCCTTCCATAGAAAAATAACTTGGCGACACTAGCGCTAACACACTTCCCCTCCAGCCGTGCTGACTTAACTTGGACAAGTAATAGATCTAAACTCTCCCTGATGCAAGAGCTAAATAATGATAATAAAAAGGACATATAATTACGCTTTTTTGTTCTATTAATCTTAATGACGAATGGGGCCTATAGGACAAAATACTCAGAAATACCATATGGATGTATTATCACATTTATTTGTCACTGTTTCATACATTATGTTTTTGCTTAGATTTTGACATTCTATTGAATTTCCCGTGTTTACTCACCTTCTTAGAATCGATTAAGTCTGAAGGTCAGCTGGAGAATTAACAATATTGGACAGCGCATATACTACAAGAGATCTGTCAGATAACAACTCACATTTCTTTGTCATGTCCAAGTGAATACTGTAGGTATAATTGATGTTCTTGGTATGAATAATGTCTTAATTTGAAGATTACGTCATACAAAATTACTGGGGTTTATTTTCAAAGTACTAAATAGGCCTACTTTTAATGTTATAACTTATTAAGGACTAGAATTTCTACGTATATTCCCATAGGCCTACAGATTTGCTATTAAAATATAAAGGTAAAGTGATTCCACTACAAACCATAGGAGACCCTTGGGTTAATAGGAGGTTAAGGCCCCCCACTTTTTCTGCACAATCGGCACTTGATGCCAGCTGGGTTGTCAGCCCTGCGTGATGGCCGCATTTACACCCAGAACAAATGCCTGGTATTCATTTCCATTAAAGGTTGAGTCGACCTCAGGGCAATGGTGTCACTAAAATGTTTGGGCCAGTTTAACCCATTCGCCTCAAAAGACGAGGTAGACTCGCAGACAGTTAAATGGTCTTTAACTCAGAAGACGAGGTGCACTCGCTTAACTTTGCTGTTATATATTTTGCAACATTTTGTGCATCCCTTGGCAGGGCAATCTTTTGTTAACATTTATGAATAGTAGAGGAATGTGTTTTGGTTTTCACCCTTATTGTGATCTCAAGTAGGCCTACCGTTATCGTTTGTTTGTTTTGAATGTCTGAAAATATACAATAAAATTTACGGCAACCTAAATCCGGTTTCTGGGGAAACGCATTGAACATTTAAAACTGAAGCGAATGGGTTTAAAATCCTGACTCCCATTGGGACTCGAACCATTCAGATTTGTAGCGTATTGCCTTAACCAACTACGTACGGCGTGCCTCCAACAGATTTGTTATTACATTAGTTAAAATAAAAATTTCGTTTTATGCTTACTAATTAGGGTATTAGGTAGGCCTACATTTGTTTTTCCATATTTGTCCATAGGCTATTTCAAGGGATAGCACATATTTTTACTTATTTAAGATATCACATTTCTTTACATAACTGAATAGGCCTATTTTATTTTAAATGTGTTCAATATTTTATGAATTCAAAGTCAGAAAATAGTTAATAAATTTAGGCCTATTTCATTAGCATCAGTATTTAAAAGCTGGATTCTTAAATTTCTATGTAATATTAAAAGTAAGTTGTGTGGTATACGCATTTTTTAAAATAGGCCTAAGTTATATTGCTGAGCTCCGATTTAAACTAAATAGGCCTAACTAACAAACACTATTGAACCCTTAGAATTATGGTCGCGCGGACATAAGATTCCCATACGTCCCTATCCCTAGCTAATGTTTTAAAGCATCCCTCTATAATCTACTTCCTTCAAATCATTGTTAATGTTAATCTCCCATCTCATTCTTATCCTGTCTACTGATCGTTTTCCCTCAGGTTTCCTACACATGTCCTGCCGATAGCAGTCTACGAGACTTAACTCTTCTCTTTACATCTGATAGGTTATATAAATGATAATGGAGACGAAGGCCTAATCTTTAAATGATGTAGGCCTATACCGTACTAAACATTGTAGGCCTACAGGCATTTCTACAAACAATAGATCTATATTCACTATACCTTAGACCAGCGGTTGCAAAACTTTTTCGACTTGCGAACCCCTTCCACAATGATGTGAGTTGGGTGAACCACATCCTACTTTTAAATATAGGCCTACATCCAGTAGACATGCATAACATTTAATTCCAAGCAAAAAGTTTAATAACCTTAAATTAACTTAACCCTTAACGGTTTGAAATCTAAAATTACTCTAGTTACGGCTTAAAAGTTACAACGTGTAGGCCTAGTTGTAGTGAAATGAAATGCGTTGCTAACGTTGTTACATAACTGTAAATCAGGCATTTGCGGTAAATATTAATATATTGTGGAAATAATGTGATAAATTGCCGATGTTACACATATGTAAAAGAGCATTATAGGATTAATTTAATTTTAAAATAATAATAATAATAATAATAATAATAATAATAATAATAAAATTAGACTGTTAGACCTTTTATCTATCGGATAAAGGAACACATGAGAGCATATAACAGAAATTTAGAATATTCAAAATATGCTAACCACCTATTCCAATTTAATCATTGTTTCGATCCAAATTTTGAAATTTTACATGTTTGTGATAAGGGTAAGAAGTTAGATCTTTTGGAGGCTGTAGAAATTAATTAATTTAAAAGTAGTAACAAAGTGTTAAATTCTCAACTTGATTTGAATGAATCCCCTTTGTTAAATTTAAACATTTAAATAAATATTGTTGTATTGTTGCTTAGATCAGTTGGAACACAATTCATAATTTGTTAACATGTCTGAAGACGGTACAGACAGTGTACCGAAACAGCTGTCACTGAATTATATAATAAATATGAAAATCAAATAAAACTACGTTTTATTTTTATTTATTTAATTTATTATTATTATTATTATTATTATTATTATTATTATATTACAATGCTGCAGAAATGAAGGAAAAAATAATAGACCAACCTCGAAACCCGCCATTACGGAAAAGTTTTGGCGAACCTCTTCCAATATTTGGCAAACCCCCTGGGGGTTAGCAAATCATAGGTTGGAAAACGATGCCTTAGACCTGCATAAAATATAAGATTTTATAACAAGGATATAAATATCTTAATCATTTTCTAACGCAGGCCTATGTTTATTAAAGGCCTACATGTCATTAATATCTCGTATCTCTAAAAAGGAAATAATAAAATTCTACTCTATTATTGGTCAACTTAATATAGAATTTTTTTTATAACTAATGAGCTATCTAAATGTAATAATGTGCTATGCATGTTGAAGCGAGTTGCTTCTGTGGGGTTTATGTATTGCCCCACGTTGTTGGTTGCCACTATGAAGCACCACTATATGGCACCTCTTTGGAGCGCCCCTATGAAGCGTGATAATCTGCTTCAGGGTTCACTCCTTCCTTGCTAAGGATGAGGGATCCCTACTGCTGGACAGTTTGGATTAATGGGGCACCGGACTAAGGCTCTCAGGGATTCTTATTATCGGAGAGCAAAAGGTTCTTATCTCAGGTGTAACGGAGGATTATTTGACGGGAGAGCGACACCAGGAAAATGTGAACAGTTCTACATTAATGCACACTTTTACACAGAAGAGTAGGCACACGTCTTTATTATGCAATAACACTTTCCGTACTATTTTTTTATTTGATGTGCCGGCGGAGATATTTGCTGAGTACGCCAATTTATATGGAGTAGATTTATGTTTCTACCGAGATATGTACCGCGGTTGTCCGGTAATACTAATCTTTACACTTAACAGCACTCGGAGACCACATGCCTCCTTGACTCCCCTGCGGATTCTAACATAATAATCTTTTCTCAAAATTGTTGGCCTGCCTACAGCAAAGTTCTCTGTCCGGCTTACAATTTATTTTAATATGCCCTCTGATTGGGCAGTACCCTGGTAGGGCGTATCTTCGTTACTGTAACAACTTATCAATAAATAGGATTTTAATTGCAGAGGCGTTTGCCAAATTTTACTGGCTCATGCCTAAAGGGATTTTTTTAACTCTATTTGCCCATTGGCTGGAGGTCTTTTCTGGGCAGCAATAGATGGCCTACTTCCCCCTTCCTTTGTCTTCTGGGCTTCCCACGCAGCTTGATTTTGGGTAAAATATATTTTGTTTCCTTTACATTAGCAAAATTTCAAAAGGCCGGATATCGGCAATAAAAAGATGTCCCAGTCCTAATTGCTTTTTTTTGGGAAGAGAAAATAACACTTGTTTTTTCCTTACTTCACTTGTCTAAGGGTCTTCCCGTCTTAAGGTGTTTTCGTTAAGCAGTAGCCTGCACTACAAAAAACAAGTTACCCAAAGGAAGTCATACTCTATTGTCCTTCATAAAAGTACAGAAACGAGCATACCTGCTCGCTCATAAATATATCACGTTGACGGACAGTCTACTTAGGAGAACTATGAAAATATGAGAAAAATATATTTATCTTAAGGTCCTTTATAAAAGTTACTTGCGGCAAATGGGATTTACTGCCATAAACATAGCAAAGTGGCGACATGTTTAATGGCTTTGCCAAAACATCTGCCCATGTCTGACTGTCGACTGAGAAATAAAGCGAAATCACTATTTAATATTAGATTCACTTAAATATCATACATTGATATACATTCATAAGAATTCATATTATATCAATTATAGTTTAAATTTATAAAATTCAAATTATTACGGCTGGGGATTTAAATCTTGGTGCAATGTTTATTGAAGTCCTACATTCTGTGACCCACTGTTGGACATTAATTTCACGGGCGGCGGCGAGAGTTGGGGACTTGCCTTGTATGATAGAGAGCCCGCGGTTAATGTTCCACATGGGCTATGTCGATTCTCGAGTGTTGGACCCGAGAAGAATCTGGACTGGCTTCCAGATGATTCTGGCCATCGAAGATGATGCGAGGTCGAATCAATGAGTCAGTCGCGTCGAGCGAACCAGTGAAGCGATATCAAAAGTGAAGATAAGAAAGTGATCTATGTGAAACCATCAGCTAGTATAAAGAACTTAGTGATTATTAATTGCGAAGCAAGATATTTTATTAGTAGCAGATTATTTGTGAAAAATCAGTGAAATTCTGTGAAGAAAATGAAACGAATTTAGAAATTTTCTGTGAACATCTGTTGTGTTTATTATTAGAAATTCCATCTGAGTCCAACACACTGATAGAAGCGACAGTATCTTTAATATTTCGTATCTTAGAAAATGGTAACCATATGCTAGCCTTTTATCGAAATTTCTATGAAGATTTTATATGTCGCATAGGGCCTAATCTAAGGCCTGATTTTAAAATATAATCTTACATACTGCTCAATTATATTTAATAAAATTATCAGTCATAAATTGTAATATTAGGGCCTACACACAGTCAATAAAAACCCAAATCACCAAATTAAGAAGTTAAGTCAACGCGTTCAATAGTAGGCCCTAACTGATAATGATAGCACGCTATTGAAACGCGTTTGTTCTTAACGTTTAAATTTGGTGATTTGGGTTTTATTGACTATGTGCCCTAATACTATTTTATCACCAAGAAGATCCTACTTATTATTATATGCTAAATTGTAATCATCATCATCTGCATTCATGGATTAGGTCTGTTGACCCGTTCCGACTTCAGTCCATCTCTTTCTAGGTCTGCCCACATCTCGGGTGCCTTTAGGTTTGTATTTTGTTATTTGTTTTGGATATCTATCTTCATTCATTCTGTCTATGTGTTGCTTCCATTTTTGTCCCCAAAGCCGTAGTGAACGCAACTTCTCTAGGAGACGAACACTCCGAAATTGCAGTTCCCTGTCCTCCAGAAAGAGGGGTTTGGCTAGAGGCTGGTAACGTCTACTAGTAAAAAAATAACTTAGGCCTACTCATAAACTTCAGCTAAATTGTAATATCTGGCCAAATTAATGCAAAAATATGCTCAAACTAAGATAAAAATACGCTGTGTTTTGAGGTTAAGAGAAGAAACTGTCGTGAGGAAAAATTGCGTGCCAAGGTTGCGGGTCTCAGAAGAAATAATCTTAAAATATTAATATTATCAACATTAGCTTAGTGTTACAAAACTGGACCGAAGGACAGATCACAAGATATAAACCCCTCATTATACTATATTTTCATAAAGTAGGCCTACTACTTATAGTTATCAAATAAGTAGCTATTAGTTATGTGATAATAAATAGGTAAACATTTCATGAGCTCGAAACATTAACAATCATTCTGGGTGTAAGCCTTCTATCCGCTGAGAAGTAATATTTCCTAAGTGCACCTAATCGTACTCGTATTTGTCAAAAAATTCAGAACTGCGTTTATTCAACTATTTATTACAAATTTTATTCCATTAAAGGGACCGAATGGTGAATTTCAAAATTATTTTAGTTTATCTGATTCTTTTGAAATTTTTATCACATTCATTATGTGCTTGTAGAAGCATTTCTATGAAGTTTGGTGTTTATAAGTAGAATAGTTTCAGAGTTATGATTTTTAAATATATTTTTTTAATATTTCCTAAAAAATGCTCCTTAGGATTCATTTTTAAATGTTCTCTGTTGAAAGTTGAGATTTAGAGTCTTCATGATTCCACTAAACACATTTGCCATGCAAAAAATGTTCATAGACAGAGGATACTGCTTATTTTTCATTTTTTTGAAAAAAAAATTATCACTCTTATTATTTTTTTCCATCTCAATTTAAAAGAACACATGTGTCTTAGACTAGAAACTGCATAGCAAATATGAATTAGCATTTATTGGAGAGTCTAACCACAAAATTCCACTTTGATAGCAAAAATTTGCATCGTAAGGTGCATTTTAAGTTTTGGAAAATGTCAAAAAAAATGGAAATCGAAAAAAAAAACAGCATTTTAAATTTTAAGTAGTCCTAGTAATGCTAACCACATGTGCAAGGGTATTTAAACTCTTACGTCACGTGGTTAATTTTGATCCTACAATAAAAATGATTACATGAAAGTGATCCCTTAAGAAACCGAGTCATTAAAAAGCAAATAAACAAAACTGCATTTTTTACCATTTTTTTCAACATTTTCACCATTCGGTCCCCTTAACCTAGTTTACCTCTCACCTTATAGGTACTTTTTATAATGATACACGCCACCCGGACCTTACAGTGGCACGACCTGTCAGGAGAGGGAGATTTTATAGATCATAGGCCTACAATACTTTTTTGACCACGCAAGGACATAGATAAATTCCCCGAATGAGGCTCAATGTCAGGGCCTACTCTTAGACAAAACAATATGTATATACACACACATTTATACTAAACATGGTGAATTTTGTAATTAGCCTATTATGATGGCCAGATGATGTTCGGGGACCGTTTGGGCCTGAAAGTTCCTGAGATTTGTCTTATAGTTGACGAAAACCTCTGAAAAAAAATCACTCAGGGAACTTGTTTCGACCGGGGATCGAACAGGGGTCTGCTGCGACGTTACCCCGAGACTAAAGTTTCTTGACATTTGTCTTATAGGTGAGGAAAACCCCATAAAGAAACATAATTTAGGAAACTTGTCCCAACCGGAAATCGAACCGGGGCCCGCTGCATACGAGGCAGCGATACTACCCCGAGACCTAGCGGTGGATCTTATATTCGATATATTCACAATCATCATCTAGCTGCCATGAATTTAGGCCACTAGTTGACTTGTTTCGATCTTAATGGTTGTTCATGTCAAGTAGATTTTTCATTTGTGACGTCCTCGTCTCTCTCCTACTCTTTTTTTCATAGGCCTGTATAATATTGAAATGTTACGAGAAAAGCTTCTTGGTACAGTAGGCCTAATTCTAAATTAATCCAGTAAGATATAAATAATTAAAATGTACTTAATTAATTTCTTTTTAGAATATTTTTTATACTTTAATAATATTTCTATTTTCCAGTAAGTGACGTTTAGACCTACATCGCAGACCTTTGTTTTTATTCTATTTAGATCACTCATAACACCATTGTCTTTAAGTTCTTCTTCTTATCGTTGTTATTATTATTATTATTATTATTATTATTATTATTGCTATTATTAATTCTTATTAGCTCATAGATAGTAAAATAAATCAAGAAATTCTAGAGGAGTTCATAATTACAGTAGGCTAACTCTTAATCAGTTAAACTAAAACAGACGTGAATGATGTGATGGTATAGGTACTACTAAGAATTAATAAGCAGGATAAACAACTCCAACAAATAAAATTAATTATTATTATTATTATTATTATTATGTATATTATTATTATGTATATTATTATTATTATTATTATTATTATTATTATTATTATTATTATTATTATTATTATTATTTTTACTGTATTTAGGAGTAGGCCCTACTAGGGGAGATAGACATTGGAGATCAAGGAAGAAGTAGTGTGATTAGCTAACTGAAAAAATAAAACTTAGTACTGTATTATAATGTACTAGTTGCCTAAAACGGAAAATTAATTTATTATTATTATTATCATCATTATTATCATTATTATTATTATTATTATTATTATTATTATTATTATTATTATTATTATTATTATTATTATTATTATTGGTAGTAGTAGTATATGAAGGACAATTAAAATAAATGTACTCTAAACACTTTATTTGATCAGTAGGAAATATCTAGTGCCTTGAATTTTTTGTTCTCTGAAAAAAAAATTGATTTTGTTATTTTGGACTAAAAATATCGAATACTTCGGCGTGTTTTCTCATCAACCTGTCACTCACTTCTTATACATCCAACAAGTCATTGGAAATGTAGCTCAGTTTATTTCCTTTCGTGCAATCTTCTTACATGGAAAAGTGGTTTATATCACTCATTGTAGGCTAACTTAGTTTTTGAATAGCAAATGAAGTAGGTCTAGAACTTACACACGTGTCAAACAAAAATACAGTTTTTCCATTGTTTATAACCTTATAATAACAAATTCCTCAATCCTTTCTAAAAAAAAAAGATTGAAAATCGAGAAAAGCTATCCCCTTTCGAGTGTGGATTGTATCCTAAAATATCTGCTAGTCTACATTTTTCACTACTTTTTTTTTAATTGCGCTCATCTTTATATTTTTATGTAGATATTGCCCTTAACTTATAAGATAACTTTATAAGTCTCAACAGAAAGAGTAACCATAGCTAGATGGATTAAATAAAAATCTTAAAAGGCGTATGCTGTAGGCCTACTTATTACTTTTCGCCCACCAACACCTGCCGCCGGATTAGGACACGTCAATGTCACTACCTCTTCCCTTCACAATAAGTCAGTCACTCCCTCTTAGGCCTATAATTCGCTATCTTCATTCACAACCAGGGAATGCAAACAGTGGAAAGCGAACGATAATACATTAGAAAGACAGCAATTGGTTAATTGCAATGATGGCGGGATACCCTCTTATTGCCAAGGACTCCGAACATGCGCAGACCGAGGTTTTTATTTAATCGGTCTAGCTATATTCCTAAAACTATAATTTTTCTTACTTAATATTTAATACAGGCTTTCCACTTTACAGCAGTTTGCCCTTGATTCCTGCTTTCCAGAGATTCCTATCTTCCCATTGTCCATCTTCCATACCCCTCTTCATCATGGCATCATATATTCCCTCATATCATGTTTTTCTAATTCTTCCCCTTCTCCTTCTGCCTGGTACCATCCAATCCAACACCTGTTTAGACCACTGGTCTTCCGGCATCCGTTGTACATGTCCATACCATTGTAGAGCTTTCTTTGTTATCCTATCGATAACAGTTTCCTGTGCATCCATTTCTTGTCTGATATATGTAGGCCTATTTCGAATATGTTGTAGCCTGGATATTCTCATACTTCTCCGTAATCCATCCATTTCTGTCGCCAAGATTCTTTTCTGCATCCTTTCATTTATAATTTTTCTTAAAATTTATAATTGAATTATGAACTAACCTCTTACTACCCCAAGAGCCTCCTAAGGGTTATAATGTGAACACGTTATATTTACTTTAAATGAAGTAGCTAGAAATGTGCCACATATACCTTATAAGTTATCTAATATGCTACATAGAGAAGAGTTCAATAGTGCTACATAGAATTGTAATTAGAATAGCCTATCTGTAAAAAAAAAAAAAGACAGGTTGAGATAAAAGAGCAGTTGAAGGAATAGGTTATTATTAAAATAAAGCTGCAGACAAGTTCATTGTAATGGACGTAGTCGGTGGAACCCTTACCGTCCACTCCGGCGAACCGGAATCGGTTCCGGCAGATTATGAATGTTTAAATATCTACCTTGGTTCTGGTGTTGTAATTCTGTGAAAAAAAAGGAAAGAAGGCAAAAAGCTGTAGACAACGTAAAAAAAGTAAAATCAGTAAAACGAAGATAAAAAATCCTATAAGCCTAAGTAGGCCTAAATAAAACCTAATAAAAAATCAATTAATTAAAAAAAGCAGGTAAAATTAGTTAACAATTTTGAAATTTTTTGAAAGGAAAAAATAAACTTTAGGTTATACTTACTTTTTTTTAGTTAAGGTTTTAGTCTTACATAAGACAATTGACATCTCTCTCTCTCTCTCTCTCTCTCTCTCTCTCTCTCTCTCCCTCTCTCTTTCTCCCTTTAGCTTAATCTTTCCTATTGGTTACTTTTATAGTACCGGACCTTAGAATGACATAGGTCTATGTCGGAACTCTTAACAAGCCTTCCAGTAACATGTCCCACCATGCGGAGTTATGGAAAAATCTTAGTAGGGCCTATGACTATATTAAAACTATTTAACTTGCAACTGATTTTTCGAGTAACTTATAAGTTACATAGCCTATATAAACAACTATAGGAGTAGAATTAAACAATTAATTAATTAAATGTTTGTCTTGATAACATACAGATAGGTCTACACAGATTCCTTTATTTGGACGAATAATTTCTGCCTATAAGAAGACAATAGGTAAATAAATAAATAAATAAATAAATAAATAAATAAATAAATAAATAATTCAAAATCTACTCACGCTATCACAGCTTGACGAGAACTGAAGGAGAATGAAGACACAGAAATTCTCGTGTTTCTCTTTTCACAGGACAGTGCTCTAGCTAACGGGTATTTTTTTTATTTAAAACCCCAGGTGTCGTTTTGACATTTACGGTGTTCTCTCCTGGTATTAACGTAATTGTAACTCACGTCTGAGGTTGGGAGGCGTCTGGAAGGCGGGGTTAGGCTTCCCCGATGATATGATGGGCAATGATGATGATAGTGGTGCGCTAGGAGAGTCCTTAATCCTAAATTTAATCTATAATGAATATGAATGATGATAATTATGATGGCCATACGATGTTCGGGAACCATTTGGGCCTTAAAGTTTCCTGACGTTTGTCTTACAATTGAGGAAAAACCCCGAAAAAACACACCCAGGAAACTTGATCCTATAAGGGATCGAATCTGAGCCCACTGCATGACAAGGCAGCACGTTACCTCGAAACCATAGCATAGGCCTATAAAAATGGGCTATATATATAGGCCTCTATATATAAATATAAAGGGCCTATATATAAATGCATAAAAATATTATGGACTAGGCCTATATAAATCATATAAATATCAGTAATAGGCCTAATATTTGACGACAGATGAGACACAGTTCTATCCAAATTAATAGAAACCTAAAAATAGACTCCTTGTTTTTGCAGATGATTTGGTATTAATAGCTCCAACAGCAACAGATTTACAGTATTCTATACACAATTTTAATATAACTTAGCCTAATTGCAAAAAGGTACAATATGGAAATCATTACAAAGAAAACTAAAGTGATGGCCTTTTGTGGGAAATACCCTATAGGCCTACTTAGCAACATTGTTTTGGATGATGAAATTTTAGAACGAGTAAATTAATTTAATTATTTGGGTTATAATTTAACATTTCAAGATGAAGCTGATATATCAAAGAAAATAACAAATTTCACAAAAACAACGGGGATAATTAACAGTATAATGAAACTATCTTTAGTACAGAAGAACACAAGATTATGGTTTTATAAGGTTCTCGCAAGACTAGTATTAAGATATGGTAGTGAAGCATGGACAATAAGAGTTGGATGTAGAACCCATTCTTCACCAAATACAAAACTACCAGAACAACTTGAAAGCCCATCTTCAACGAATACCATCTCATAGAATTCCAAAAGCCATGCTTCGTTACTGCTCCCAAGGCAGAAGATCGCTGGGACGTCCAAAAAAGCGCTGGATGGAAAACTCGTCTTTGAGACCGTAACAGGCCACATGGTTTAATACTTGCATGGATGACGATGAATAATTTATCCTTGTAACTAACTCACTCTGCTCTACGCTCCAAAAACTCCAATTTTTCAGGTTTGATTTTTGCTAATTAGGCCTAATTTAAAATTCTTGGGATGATTTTATCTCACTTTAATAACAAAATTGACGGACACTTGTTCTCATCTTTGTGCCATAATATGATTATTGTATATGATTATTGTTAAGTCCACCTTCGTATTTATATTTATCCAGGATGCACTCTCCTTCGGAGGAGACGTTAAAAGCGCTGACTTTCTTTTCAGGTTGTGTAACTTGCTAAGCAATCCTTGGATATACAAAACATATCCTTTGAAATATTCCCAGGAGGAGTGACCTCCTATCTTAATGAATAACCTCATAGCAGAAATAACCCAGAAGCAATATATGTAGGCCTAACCGGTTCTGAATAGCATCTTCACTAGATGGTTTAATGAATAATAAAATATGATTTACCTCCTGATAAATTCTATTCTCCCAATGGAATGGTGGGACGTCCATGGATTACGTACGTACCTCCACCCTCAAACCCAGCTCCCACAGGTGGCTTCCGTCAGAGAGGCGGGGCGAATTCAGATACATCGCCCGGTCAAGGAACACTTTATTAATGGGAGGGGTAAATGCATGGCTCTCCCCACATTTCTCTGGATTCAATACCAGGGATGTAGCCCTAAAAGAAGTTAATAGGGTGCGGTTGGGCGTTGCCAAGCCATTGTTTTAAACACATCACTTTAGATAATTTACGAACCTCTTTAGTTTAAATAAAAATATAGGCTACTGATTTTATCTTTACCACGTATTAAAACAATTTTGTACATTACATTCAATTCGTAAACCGATGTGTTATATTAAACAATATATTTTTCTCATGATTAGGGGCCTATCCTCATGGTTTTGTGGTCAGATGTTCATGAGGTTCTTGGGTTTGATTTCCGATCAGACCACAGAAATGTTTCTTTAAAGGGAATGTATTCCTGTGATCGCCCATGGTCTGGAATTTAGATTAAGTTTAGCTTTAAGGACAATCTTGGCACCCAATTATAATGTACGTAGTGGTTAAGGCACTGAGCTACAAGCCGGAGGGTCGAGGGTTCAAGTCCCGTTGGGGTCAGGATTTTTAAACTGACCCAAACCCTCTGGCGGCACTATGGCCTTGGGGTCGACTCAGCCTCTAACGGAAATGAGTACCAGACGCTTGTTCTGGGGGTAAAGGCGGCCGTCACGCAGGGCTGACAACCCGGCTGACAAAGTGCCGATTGTCTAGAAAAAGTGGGAGCCTTAACCTCCTACTACCCCAAGGGCCTCCGGGCCTGTTGTGGGATCACTTTACTTTACTTTTTTATTCAGTCGCTGGGGAACAAGTACAAGGTCCGTACTATTGTTGTACATAACTCCGGCCCACGCCATTATGGAACCTCCTCCGAATCTATCAATTTCCTGTACAACCTCTGCAGAAAATCTTTCTCCTGACTGTCCCCACACCTCAATCGACCATCACAACGTGTAAGACGATACCTGGATTCGTCCGAGAAGAGCACAGACTCCCACTGGTTCAGGTTCCAATCACCATGGTTTTCTGCATACGTACGTCTTGCTGCCTTATGCCCATTTGTTAAGCGTGTTTTTTTAATGGGCCTTTTTGGACGAATATTCTCTTTCCTTAATCTGTTCCTTATGGTTTGGTCTGAAACCCGGATTCCGGAAGCCATATGAAGGCCATTCTGCAGGTCTTTTGCAGTTTTTGTACGCTGTCGAAGAGCAGAAAGAACAACGTATCTGTCATCCTGGGGGCTTATTTTAAATTTACGGCCCTGGCCACGTCTTCTACAATACTGACCTGTCTCTCTGTGCCTGTTGCTTAACCTGGACACCACGGAAGGAGAAACCCCAAGCTCTCTAGCCACTTGTCGCAGAGATTGACCTTGTCGTAAAAGATGTAGAGCATGATACACTTCAAACTCATTTAAATACCTCATTTTGTCAGAGACTTCAATAAACAAGGCAATAATCAACATTCGTCACTATAGCAACATCAGGAAGCTTACCAATTAGAAGTGGCCAGTGCCTTCCAAAATAAAAAATGTCTCTATATTTGTTATTTGAGGTAATTTCTCTGTATTTAGGCCATGGGTCTTTAAAATGTTTATCCAGTGATAAAATTAATAATTCAATTTACATATTGTCCAACTTTCAGCATCACAGCTTTAAAAAACAATTACTTATTCAATAATTTATTACAAGTGTTCCTCTAATTGTTTTGAGCAGTGTATATTTTACCATCAAAAGCGTGGGGTGCTTTTTATGGTTTTTGAATTTTCTTTTTAGAGACTTTACTTTTACCAATATCTGTTTATTATCAAATATATTAATTGATATAAGATTGTGGTAATTTTATTTTATTATTGAGATCAATGAAATTATTTGGAATGCGTGTTATGAGAGATTTTTCACCAAGATATTTAATAGAATACAAAAAATATATATATATATATTCTAAGTAGTGTGACAACCACGTGACTTTCTTGGAACGGTCAGTTCTTGTCACCTCAGTGGACAGGTCATCAGTCACTGGAAGTAAATCGATGCAAGGAATTCAGCCGAGTTACAAATTAGTTACGTCCTGTTGTTGGGTGAGGTTGCTTAGCTCATATTCACGAGAGAACATATAGGCTAATTCAAAACTATGCCTAATTTGTGTGAATTTAATTTACATAATTCGTGTAGGTATAAGTGATTCATTATAGCCTAGTCTCATCCTCCTCTGAAAAATAGAAGATAAATCGCGACACAAATTAAAAATGAAATAAAAACATTGTATGCAAGATTTGACTCGTACAATAACAGTTGTATTCGGAAATCTTCGAGATCAGATTTCATGAGAACGGCCAACCTGATCGATGTCTCTTCCATATTTTCTAAATCGTAAAGGCTTAGTTGGATTTTCATTATTATGAACCATTTTGTTATTAAGCATTGTTTTTAATCTTTTAAAAATAAAAAAGTGACTTTTTTTACAAGTTAAGCTACATAGGTATATTTCCATTCAACAATTGAGTATTTTATTAAACCACGCTTTTCAACAGCTTATGTTATTAGCGTCGCAGTTAAAATTTGGGTGTAGGTCCCTAAAAAACTATAAAATTTGCCCAGAGGCCTCTTATTTCGCTTTTATATCCTGTATGTCTACGATACGGAACCCGAAGATTTACTTCGATTTCATATACGTTTTTAGGGAGTCTATTAATCAGAATTGTTACCCTCTAAATATCAATCAACACTGGCCGCATTTGAACCTGCAAATTTGGGAACCATGGGCGAGCATGGCAATTATGGAGTCATACTAGTACACGACGGTCTGTGCATCGCTTTCTAATAGGCCTAGGCCTATATCTACAAGTCCTATTTCAACTATCTGTCCCGGTGTTTTGAGGTGTTTTTGAATAAACGTAATACTATAATGCGATACAATGATAGGAGACAATGTTTTACATAGGCCTATGTGTTGAAATGTAGCCTATATGGTCTACCCGAGTCGATAGACGAGGATAGTCTATAATTTTCAACGATTACGTAAAAGTTTTGCTGTACATCTTTGTATCGTTTTATATTTTATTTTATACTATGAAATTCTTTACTTTAAATTAAATTAATAACACTGTATAAATAAGACATCAGGTGTAGGCCTACTATTACTAAGCTCAATTCAGGGCCTCCATTTAGAATGTCATCTCAAAAATATTTTCAGTGATGGATGCATTTGGGTATTTATTATAATCATAAGATAGAAGTTAAAAATTAAAATGTACCTGTTGGCAGGTGCTGTCGTACTCAACTTTGTTACAATGATGTAGGCCTATATAAAATATTAGGCCTAACTGCAGGCCTTTCGGAAGTTAACTTCCTTCATCAGCAGGATAAGCTTCTGCTACTAGTTGTTGTTTACGACGATGTAGACCCCAAGTGTCTGTAGCAAGAACTACAGTCGTAAACAACAACTAGTAGCAGAAGCTTATCCTGCTGACGATGGAAGTTAACTTCCGAAATGCCTCCAGTTAATATTTGATAGGGCCTATACATCATTTTAACAAAGTTGAGGACGACGGCACCTGCCAACAGGTACATTTTAATTTATGACTTTTATCTTATGACTATTCACCTCAACGGAATTTGAATATGAATTTTATTAGTATTGAATTTACTACAACCGTTCGTTAAATTATTTACATTGTCGGATAAGGATACCGCATAGGCCTATTAAAATATTTCAACTGAAATGTATTAGGCTATATTAAGCTGATCTATTTAAATAGTCTATATGCATAAGTTAAACATTTTCGTGACGTCAAGTTAATTATTGGCCGTGAGCACAATCTAGGCCTATTTTCTTCTCAGGATACAATGTTACCAATATGCGGTATGTGAGCTACGTATTTTCTTAAATAAAATATTTATCATCATCATAGTCCATTCACGAATTAAGGTCATGTGTTGTCCTGTTTTGGCCTCAATAGAAATACTATCCAAAAGTCTTTTGAGTGGACGTCCTGGTCTTTTTCCTGCAGGTTGATAGCTTAACATCTGCTTGGGTACACTGTGGTCCTCCATTCGATGAACATGTTGCATCCATCTTGACTTACAACCAGACATTTTGTTTTCCAAAGATTTCATGTGTAATTTTTCTAAGATATTGTCATTCTTTTTTGTGATCTAGTAGTGTGTATCCTGCAGTATTTAAGCAGATCTAAGTCTGTATATATCATTCTATTTCAATATCCATACTTTCGCTACCATACAAAAGAATTGGAAGAATCAGGTTTTATACACTTATGGACTAATTGTGACTTGAAGATAGAAATTATTAACCCTAAAATCCTTTTAAAATTAGGATATTTTTGCATTTACATCCTTTTCTTTTTCAAATGAGATATTGCATGCTAGATATGTAAAATTATTCACCTGCTCCTAAATATTATTATCAAATACAGTTTTATTTATGACAAGATCTACACCTTAAAATGCCATGAATTTTGTTTTCACTGTTGATTCTTCAATCCATAAGCTTATAGGTTTATACACTGCTCAAAAAAATTAGGGGATATTGTAGAATAACCTATTAAGACTATGGTTTTTGGAATATTATTAGATGCAATCACTTTCTATTACTCCAAGATAATGTAAATAAGAGTTTGAAGTTGTTACGTAACCTCGGTACCACACCAGAGGGCAGTGTCTGTACTGTTGATGTGAAAGGGCGGTGTGGGGGTGAATGTTTTGTTGCTGTTTTTAAATCCAGTCCAGTTTTCAGTTAGTGAATGACTTGCCTTAGGGACAGTGATGCCTCGACAACGTGATTTACCTGAACCAATGGCTTGGAGGGCCATAGGAAGGATGGAAGCTGGACAGACACAACAAGAGGTGGCACAAGCCATTGGGGTGTCTCAAAGCGTGATTTCCAGACTTTGGAATCATTTTCAAAGAACATACTGTTCACAGAAGAGCCGGACAAGGTCGACCAAGGGCAACAACAGCAAGGGATGACCGTTACCTCTTGTTAACAGCCCGTCGGAATAGACAGCAGAATGCAACTCAACTGCGAAATACACTTCAAACAGCAACAGGACGCAGGGTGTCAACTCAAACTGTCCCTAATCGACTGCATGGAAGTGGTCTCTATGCCCGTAAGCCCATGGTGTGTACCAGGTTAACTCCACAACACCGTAGAGATCGCAGAAACTGGGCGGAGGAACATCGTGGGTGGAGGCATGCTGAATGGAGATCAGTTCTTTTTTCTGATGAGTCGCGATTCAACGTGGAATGTGATAGTCGGCGTGTATTCATCTGGAGAGAAAAGGGGACACGAAACAATCCAGCTTTTGTACGTGAAAGATCCCCAAATGGTGGCGGTGGATTGCTGGTGTGGACAGGAGTCAGTAGTGGTGGACGTAAGGACCTCTACGTCATCCAAGGTGGTACTTTGACTGCGGTAAGGTATAGAGATGAGATTCTCCTACCTTTTTTTGTCGTGCCTTATGCTGGTGCCATAGGTGATTCTTTTCTTTTTATGGACGATAATGCACGACGCCACAGAGCTGGCTTGGTGGACGACATGCTGGAAGTGGAGGGTATCGAGCGTATGCAATGGCCAGCTTCCTCCCCGGACTTAAATCCGATTGAGCATGTGTGGGATGCATTAGGCAGGCGCATTGCAGGCAGACCAGCACCTCCCAACAACTATTCCAGAGCTGCACATTGCTCTTATGGAAGAGTGGCCACGTATCCCCTAAGAACTCATTGCTAACCTCATTGCATCAATGCCATACAGGTGTGAGGCAGTGCTGGCCGTTCGAGGAGACCATACACCACACTAAAGAAACATTTTCACCCATGTTAATGTTGCTTCGTTTGTTTGCCATATTCCTAATCAGGATCTCTTTGACATCTGGTGTGGTACAGAGGTTACGTAATGACTTCAAACTCTTGTTTACATTCTTTTGGAGTAATAGAAAGTGATTGCATCTAATACTGTTCCTAAAAACATAGTCTTAATAGGTTATTCTACAATATCCCCATAATTTTTTTGAGCAGTGTATTTACAGTAGACGTGTAGTGAAGAAGTTGTAAGGGTATTTAAAAGCGTTGAGCTTGAAATTACTGCCTCAGGATCATACATATAGAGAAACTTCGGGTAATTTGGACCCCTGTTTTGAATTTGTCGTTTTTCTTCTTTTAATTAAGGGATTTGATTTTTGTTTAATTACAATGCTATCATTAGTATCGTAACTATGAAATAGCGTTGTTATTTTATTCAAATATGGAAACATCTTCATAATTTATAAACTTTTTTACAATACAAGAAAGATCCACTTTAACCTGGATATTCGGATAAAGTTGACCCCAGAGTGCACCTTAGCTTTTAGTCTATTTTTAAGTTTATTTACTATATTAAGTTATACAGGCAGGCACAGATTAATCTCAAAATATTTATGACTGATCATAATTAAAAAGCGTTGATATTTATTTAATATTTAATGTTTTCAAAAGTTATTGTTTATTATAACATTCACAAGTTATTCAACTGCAGAAAGCGAGAACTATAACAGTTCGTTTTCCACAATTATTTTAATATCGTACACATATTAAATCCTACATGGTATGTAATGAAAAATAATAATCTCGTCTACTTAATCTGGTTCTTTTATATCTTTGATCAACTATTCAAGTCTACAACTTTTCGAGATTTTCGTCAATCCATATGGCGCGCCATGGCGGCTAGAGATAGATACGCTATCTGAATCAAATATCTAAAGCAGCTTGTATCTTTTGTGATTAGCACAACATTAAGAGAAAGGACGCTTTAAAAATGTCGGGGTTGGTATAAACTTGCTCATAGCCTATTACGGGAAATCTTCATGAACTTAAAATATTATGAAATAATAATGAAGTGAGCATTTTGGGAATTGAACGAGGACCTCCCGAAAGGGACTTTTAAACAATACCATGAGGTAACATAGACTAACTAGGTCTTATAAATCCTACTCTGTTTTATAGACCTAGATAATGTGTCCAAAAATTTTCATGCTCACAAAAAGAACGTTCAACGCATAGCCTATAAGTCACTTGAAATTCTGAAATTGTATTTGTTCTTCATATCTAATAAAACAAATTGCAAAATTAACTCATAATAGGGTGCAGCAAATCTAAATAGGGGCTAAAGTTCTGGTTTGGAAGATCTAATGATACTCTATGTCATCTCTGTGCCGATTCCCTCGTAGATTTAGGCTTACGTCTTATTTCTACCAAATGTTACATTTAAATCACTCTACTGCTGTTAATAGCTTGACAGTGAACAAAATGCAGTCGTGCTGCGCATGTGGTAGAATTCAATGACGTAATATTCACGTAGCAGCCAATTTTAGCGGGGTTTCCCCGTGATCACATGATTTAGTTGTACCCTTTGAAGGCGTTGAATTTCATTAACATGATTAATGTTTATTACGTAGCATCTTTTGCTGGCGATACCAACTCTAGTGCAAGCTATACGGATTTTAATGCTGATTAGTTGAAAAAAGAGGAGCAGAGGAGAACACCGGTCTGAGTAGTGAGAGATGTATAGTCAAGGTAAGGACTGTATTTTGTTCGTCGTCACAGAGGCTCAAAGCGATATTTAGAACATTATTTCAATACCTTGTAAAATTTTAATTTATGGATTTTTCAAACAAAATCTTGCATAATAGATTCCGCTTGATAGGACTTCAGTTATAGCTTGCAGCGAATGGAATGCAGATCTTATAGCCTAAGTTATATTCTTTCCTTGAATATAGATAGGGCCTATCTTACTACCCAGACCGTTATTCCCCTCAACCCCTCTTTATCAACGAATCAGCCTTAATACCCATTTCACCTGAATGTAACTGGAAAGGGAGAATTGCATCATATAATTTTAGAGCTTGTATAGCATAACTGCATTTTGTTCGCTGTCAAACTGTAGAATGATCAGATGTGCAATAGTGCAAATTTAGTAGGAAAATATAGACCTAGACCAACGAACATATAGGCTATTTTATAGTAGGACTAACCGCTTTATTGGATTAAAATCATGGTTCTAATATCGTCTTATTAAGAGAAATTCAAAGCAGCCCATTCGTAGAATCTTTCTGTGAATAAGTTTTGAAGGGTTCTAGTCGATCCCGATGGATACGTTACAATGTTAGCGTCTAGTTTCGAGGTTTGCGGGTTAATACCCTGTCGGTGAAGAAAGTAAAAACACGAATTTGTTCGTAGGGAATTAAAGCAGTGAGTCGCGTGTCACGGATGTACGGTACGCAGAATAATCTAAAGCCTCAAATAAGAGGATAGAAGCAAAATTTGTCGTCCATTTCAATCCAAGCTTTGAAATATGACGCTAAAGACCAGAGTTGTTAAATAGCGTCATTAATTAAAATAGACTGGCCTAACTGCATTTCCACGAAGCATTCCAGTGCCATAGGCAAATTATTGTTCAGTTATGATCTTGAAGTAGGTTTCCGGCTGAAGGCCGTGGTCTTGGGCTTGAAGTTCCCCGACGCAGTCTCTGGCGAAACGTCGGGGAAATTCAAGCCTCAAGACCACGGCCTACAGCCCGGAAATCTTTTTCAAGATCATCGTAATGACTACGGCCGTGAAAGCTTAAGTCAATACAATATTGTTCAATTATCTTATTATCATTTTTCTGTAGACCAGTAATTTTCATTTTTTTTAAACAAAATGCCAAGCAACTTTTCTAAAATCTAACTTATAGGCCTAAGTATAGCCCTACTCAAAAATCACTTAATGACACTTTTTTAATAAAACAATGTGTGACCAAGTAATTCATCAAACTATTGGAGGTAAGAATTTGGCTGTTTTAATGAATGGGTAATGAATTCTTGTTACAGGTATGTGGAGTCTGGTAAGTGTGCTTCTATTGCTAGCCTCAGTGACGGCTGGAAACTACCCTGTGCTAGATGTGTCCACCCTCATGAGAATGCTCCTTGTGCCTGTGGATGCCAAGATTGGATCCGCTATCTACCGTCTGAGAGGAACGGACTCTGACTTCGACTTTCCGCTCCAGTTTGATATTGTTGGTGAGTTTGTTAGTAACTTTAGTTGCTTTATTTAGCCTACATAGTCAAGCCTAGGGCTTTACTAGAATGTTCAAGGCTCAGTTATAGAATTTTGCGAGACCGTTATGAAAAATTAAAACATAAATTTGTGCAGTTCATTAAGATGTCTAATGACAAAGAGAAACTCAATAACGCTAACTCTACATAGGCTACATAATCAGTCGACTGCAGAAGCAAAGTCTTAATCAGGACCATGGTTTTACAATTTTATACGGTTGGTATAGAACAATACATTAGGCCTATATAATGGAAATGGATAGTTAATGACAAATGGGAGAAATTTTGAAGAAGTGGCTGAGTTAATATAGCCTACCTTTAAACAACAATTAAAATTATGAATAAGTAATAAATTAAACATAGAGTGAACTCTGGAAATGCATCTCAAAGATAGATAAATAAATAGGTAAATGGAGAAGATTACATAACATTGAGCTACATGACCTTTATATTATGCCAGATAAAATAAGAACATTTAAGTCTCATAGACTGCGACGGGTAGGACATGTGGCCGGAATAAGGAATGAAAGAGGGGTTTAGAAAATTCTTGTAGGAAAATCAGAAGGAAAGCTCCCAGTAGTTAGATCAAGAATGAGATGATTTGAGGGAGGTGAATTGTACAGGGAATGATTGGAAATCATTAGCTTAGGATAGAGATATATGGAGAGATTATGTCCACGCGGCCATTGACATACGGGTTCGATAGTGCTAGTGAGTTAGTTAGTTAGTTATAGGCCTACATAAAGAGCCAATTATAATGAGTCAAATCGAGAAGATTGGAGTGGACAGGTCATGCGTTCTTAAAAGGTAATATATGGAAGTAGGCCAATCGGTAGAGGAATTTCGGGTAATATGGACCCCTGTTTAGAATTTGTTGCTTTTCTTCTTTTAATTATAGGAGTTGAATTGTGTTTAATTACAGTGATTATCATTAGTGTTATAACTATGAAATACCATTGTTATTTTTATTCAAATATGGAAACATCTTCATTCTTTATAAACTTTTTTACATTACAAGAAAGGTCCACTTTAACCTCCATATTCGGATAAAGTGGACCCCAGCTTTTAGTCTATTTTAAGTTTATTTATTCTATTAATTTATAAAGACAGGCACAAATTAATCTGAAAATATTTATGGCTGATATCAATTAAATAGCTTTGATATTTATTTAATGTTTTGAAAAATTGTTGATTGTAACATTCACACGTCATTCAACTGCAGACAGCGACGATCTTTGGGTTCAGTAAAATTGCGAGGATTAAAATAAAATTAATAATGTGCATGGTTTTTTTACACATAGCATCCTCGTTGATAAAATATAGCTACATATTCGTATGAAGTTCACCCAGGTCCACTTTAACCGCCTCGTGGAGGGTCCACATTAACATAATTCCTTTGCTATGTTTAATTATTTTATACAGCCGCCATGTTACATAATATCATACCAAACCTATCAGTATATTAAAACAGTATCTACATAATATAATATACTTAAGAGTTTTTTTCTACATTTGTAATACTCAATAGCAGATAGGCCTATTAATTCTTAGCTTGAAAACTTTTAAAATTGTCATTTTCATAAATATCACAAATAAACCCTTCTTCGCACAAAGAATAAAATTAATTGTCCTTGAATACGTCAAAGTTGATGAGGGGAAGAAGTTAAAATATTTCCTGTTCGAGGGCAGCACTAATTAAAGAAGGTATTAACAGAGTCCACTCAAACCGAAGGGTCCACATTACCCGGTAAACAAAAGAAGAGATTGTTTCGAGGGGGTTAGAGAAGATGGGATAAGTATGCTGGATCGTGGGAAGGGACGGTATAGCCTAATAGAAAGAGGGAGGGAAGGTGTGAGAGAAGCCAAGGCCCGATTTGGGCTGTAGCGCTACAAAAGAAGATTGGAAGACCCACGAGGGAACAAAGTTATTTTGTAGAATTTGTAAACAATGCTTCATCTACGTAAACATATTCATTCGCCTATTTGCCAAAAATTATCAGAAAATAAATCTAAAAATTCAATTAGGCCTATCAAATATTTAATATCAGTTTAAAATATGTCTTATGATTCATGTAATCTGCTTCGTTTTGCTTTGATATTAATATTGTGTGTAGGCTATATACCCCGTGTATCCCTCGTGGAGAATTGGGTGCTCTCTAGCGGAAGTTTTTACCAAGTAGATTTAATTACGCTTATTTTCCTACAAATGTCAGTGAGTGACATGTGGTCAGCATATTGCCTTGATGAGACACCTAGAAGGTAACTACGGTATTACTTGGATGTGGAAGGCCGGTTCAATTTTGCTCAGAGGCACTAATTTAGGTTTGAGTTCAATTTTGCTCAGAGGCACTAATTTAGGTTTGAGTTCCTTTACGAGCTCAAACATTTTCGGAGCCGGGAGCACGACCTGAAGTTTCTCCCGGAACACTTGTTTCTTGGATTTTTCCATTAGGCCTATAAAAATCCACCGATCCCTGTCGGATTTGAATTCGTGATCTTTGGGACTAGAGACGAGGAACATGGAGTTTATAACCGAGGCCGATTAGTAATATTGTAATTAGGATAAATCAACAAAGACTTTGAAAAGGCTATTATAAAATAGGCCTACTTCACAACACATTGCTAAATAACACGCAATTATTTTATGCAACAGTAAAGTCGCAATTTTTGTATGCAAATAATGACTTGATTTTGAACAAAAGTAGGCTATATTAAATGATTTATTAAATCCACAGATGAAACAAATTTATTTAGGCCTATATAATGAGAAATGTGAATGAGGTAGAGCTAATAAATGTTAATTTATCAGCAGTTGCTTGTTGTACAATTAGACATAATATTATAATGATGTTGTGGAAAGAAAAATTAATGTCTGAACCAGGAATCGGACCGTGGACCTCTCGTATTCCGTATGAGCGTAATTTTTCTTTTCACAATATCAGTGTAATATAATATGATCTATTATTGGAACTGTGTTAAAATAACAATATTGAAAATGTTAAATAACAATAAGACATAATTTTGTATTTATTCGTTAATGATTTCATCTCAAGAGCAGATATTTTACTGCAAAACTATACTTCTCTAATAGGCCTATATCCTTTCATTTTCGTATAGACTTAAGATTAATTTAGGCTATTTTAATATCATCTATAATTTGATATCTTGTTCTAGCACATTTTCCATTCCAGAGAATCCTTCAATAGGCTACATAATTTCTTCTTAGTCAATGATCAAGTCAATTCATTTTTTCTCTTCTTTATTTTTTCAGTATTTTTTTTTTGTCAACATCACATGAACCTGTTCCTTTGAGTATTCTGTATATTATGGTTGGATATGTGTTTTCAGGGTCGACGGAATCTGTAGTGGAGATAGAGAACATGCCTTGCTCCAAGAATAATTCATTTTGCGAAGCCAATGTGATTCTGGCGCGGTCTCTAGAACTGGGCAGAGTGTATGACCTCAAAATTCGTCTCAGGGACACTCGCGGGGATACTACGACCGTATCATGTACCATCAGGCCTACCAACAGCTCCACACCAATAGACACCATCTTCCCTCATCTGCCGACTCTCATCGTTGTTCCGGAGGTATGTAGGTCTACTTAGAAAACACAAAGCTTACTTCTACCTAATTTTCAATAATAATATCGTTAGTAGTCTATTTTCCATAGTTATTTGTATGTCAATAAAAATGTAAAACATACATTTCAGGATACTAAACCTGGCACCGAGTTGGACTACGTAATTGCTCGGAAGAATCCAAAAAACACAAGACATGCAAATTTGGAATTGAGGGTAAGAATACGATTTATTAAGAAATACACGGTGTTTCAAAATGATGGACGGGGTTTTAAGTAGTTGGTATTGCTTTACAAACGAAATTGGATGCGTGATCATTTGCTCTGATAAAAAAAGCTGTGAAAGTTTCATATCCTGTATGCAGTAATTTGTTTCTTGTCATTATTACGTCGTCAGCGTTAAATTTGTGAAAATGGCAATGCCTGTACAAAAGTAATTTTGTGTGTTCCAATTTGCGAGGTCTGGTTCCATTGTTGCAGTGCAGTAAGCTTTCCGACGGCATTTGGAATTGATCCTCCGACAGTAACATTATCCGTCGATGGTATAAACACTTCGAAACAGCTAGATGTAGGCCTATCTGTAAAAGAAAAAGTCCAGTACGTCCACGAACACCAAATGACACGTCGGTCCGGATGACATGATTCATTCCCATACCCTCCACGGTCTCCCGATCTCATACCTTCCTGTGGGATGTGAAGGACCATCTTACATACCACCACTTACGGTCGACCTCCCAGACTTGAGAAAAAGGATTGTTGCTGCTGTTGAATCCATTACTCGAAATGTGCTGACCAAGGTTTGGGAGGGATTCGACTATGGGCTAGATGTGTGCCTTGTGATGATAGGTGCTCACGAAAACTCGAAGAGTTTCTCTTTAATCCCATGTAACTTTTGTTCTTATATAGGCCTATATCATGTAAGGAAAATTAAATAACTTTAAAACTCCATCCATCATTTTGGAACATCTTGTATGTAGGCCTATAGTTCAATAATAAAGAACTCGCCAACAATTTCAAGGCTCTGGATCGTTAATACTTAAAATTCTTCAGCGGATATTTACGTTCAAGTTCTTAAAAGTCACGTTATGAACAAGTAGACCTAAAGTTAAAGCTACTCTATAAATTGTTAATCTAAGAAATAGCTACAATTTATTATTTAAATTCTTATATAATAAACAACATTCTTGAATTTGTGCATAATTTGAATTAAGGAATATCAATTTAGGAAAATATAATAGTAATAATAATAATAATAATAATAATAATAATAATAATAATAATAATAATAATAATAATCTATCTATCTTCGAGTTATTACAACTGCTGCCGTCTTCCCGTGTCAAACCTCCAAAACCTACGATCTTGGGCATCTTCAATGCTTAGCCCTCTTGCTTGCATTAATGTTTTCATGTTTTCCTTCCATGTTAACTTTGGTCTCTCTCTTTTCTTCTTTCTGGATAATAATAATAATAATAATAATAATAATAATAATAATAATAATAATAATAATAATAATAATAATAAGCGTGGGTTAATACCTACTGCTACTACTACAAATTTTTGTAGGTGGAACATTTTAGTGTTTATCCGTTCCATTTCACCCTAATTTTCTTCATCATCATCAATCACGGATTAAGCCCATGTGGCTTGTTCCGGTCTCATAGATTATCAATCAAAAAAGTTGAATCCATCTCTTTTTCGGTCTACCAACATTTCTGTCTCTTGGTTTGTAATTAAGTAGGTAATCCGATCATTAATTATTATTATTATTATTATTATTATTATTATTATTATTATTATTATTATTATTATTATTATTATTATTATTATTATTATTATTATTCCATTCCATTACCATTCAATTAACGCAGTTTAATCTCTAACCTTATATGTACTTTTACGTGCCACACGCCATCCGGGCCTAACAGTGGCACGACCTGTCGCGAGAGGGATTTTAACTAAGGATTACAAGCGTACATACTTTTTTGACAACGCGATAACATAGAGGGCCTCCCCGAATGAGTAATCAACTTAACGTCAGGGCCACCTCCGAGACCACACAACATTAAGACGAAACACATCATTCACACGCACATATTCATACTAACATGGCTAATATGATGTTTCCGAGAGACAGGCATTTATAATTTCAAACACTTTAATATTTTCTACATTCGTAACTACACAATATTCGAACATTCGGATTCACTTAGAAAGTAAGAAATGACGATTTTCTGCTATATTTCGCCTGTGGAGCATCCCTCTTGATGGTCCAACAATAATCGGCCAGCATATTAGGATTCCATTTGCCTTGATATCTCTTTTCCATAGCTGAAATCATTTGAGTTAGCTCATTTGGTTTTATTTTACAATGGACAAATGGACGAAAAAACGTTTCTTAAAAAAATATTATTTAAATCCATTAATTAAAATTGAAATAAATGAAACTATGGGTGATGGAGAAATTGCGAATACATATTTGAAAACACGATAAAATACTGCATTAAGTAGGCCTACAACTATTGGCACTCATGAGACAAAAATCATGTTGGCTAGTGTAATAATAGCTTTACACTGCATCTTCGTTTAATATCACGAAAGTGATAACACAAACGTATCACCTAATTGGATGGTTTCCTTTACAATAAAAAAATCTTATAATTATATTTGTGACCATAATTATGTAGGCTAATAAAATAAAGAGGAGAAGGAGAATGATTCGAGGAAGGAGAAGAAGATTGAAATATCGGTATTAAGTGTAGGTAATAGGCTATAGTTTAATTTAATCAATATATAAGTACATGTGTATGTTCCTCATTAAATGTATCTTATGGATATTTCATAACCTTCTCCAATCTGAATTTAAATTTACTCGATAATTAGAACTTAATCCATAGCCTGTAAAAGATGAACACAAGCAGGTAACTTAATTGGACATTTAAGAGGCGTATAACAACAAATATAATATTTATAATATAGGCCTATTGTATATCTGGCTTAACTTGGCAAAGAGAGAGATGGAGTTATAAGGGTAGATCATTGACCTCTTTCGCCCTGGTATAAAAGAAAGAACCCACCCTGTTGTCAGTTTCCCTCTTCCCCTTTACACTATTAACATCTGGTGAAGAAAAAACCGACAACACTGGTGCGAGTGACAGAGGTGAGCACAGCCGTCTCTTTCTACAAATTTCTCGCAAAGTTAAGGCAAACGAATTATAGATATGTAGTAAATTATATATATATATATATATATTATTTATTTATTTATTTATTTATTTAGTAGGCCCTATGAATATTTCGGTAATGTAACAAAGAAAAAGTCAAATTGCTTTTTTTTTTTTACAATTAAAGGGGAAAAGTCTGCTAGAGGTATTGGGTTCAGATCCCGGTTAATGCAGAACATTTTCTGTTTAATTGTTTTTACTGTTTTTTTTTTCACACTTTATTTTTTATTTGAAATGGGAAATGTTTTTAAGATTAAAGTAACTGAATTCTTATTTACGGTCTCATTAGAACTCCGATACTTACTACTTATTTGTATTGGTATTTGAGCTCTTCGATTTGGTCACGCAGAGTGAAATGGTGGAGAGATGACTTTAATTTTGTTATATGATGTCTCGTTTACCTTAAGCAAAACTGTGGAGTACAATGAAATAATTATATTAATATTTCGTAAGCACTTTGTAAACAACATTAGTCCAGTTGCGTTATAATCAGAGAGCGGAATCTGTTCTACAATGTTGAAGGTTAACTTGCACTGATATAGACTTTACGAGAACGCGCGCGAGAGGATGGGATGGAGTGTATTTCTATGTTGAATACCTACCGTGCTATGAAGAGAGTTCTGTTATGTAGAAAGACAGAGGCAGAAAAAAAAGTTTCATTTAGTAAAAAAGTGCAGTTATTGTAGAGTACTTCAGTAGGTGATACTGCGCGTACCTGATCTTACTTGAATGAAATGCCTATCCAAAACTAAAAAATAAAAAAATAAATAAAAAAAGTGCATGTCTTAAAACGCTTCGTTATTTTGTAAGCAATTCATAACAAAAGTATATTTAATTGTAGTATGCACCTTTCGCTTCCTAATGTTTATATTACAGATGAGTTGTTCGATAAATAAGCAGACATGTGATACACTCCATCCTACCCCTTCTCGATCGCTCTAGTGCAGTCATTATAGGTACAAGTAAGTCATCGGCAGTGTGGAACAAATTCCGCTCTCTACAGTACTTATAATAATGAATTAAAAATAAATAATAGTTTAAAAAAACTAAAATAACACGCTTTATTAGAAAACCGAACTAAAAAATGAAAAATAATTTTAATAATTTTCAACACGCTTGGGATAAAATTAAAGTTGTCAACAAAAAAATCATCTCCAACACATGTAGAGTTAACTACAAAAAAAAATTACCATCAAAAGCGTGGGGTGCTCTATATCAATTAATATATTTGATGATAAACAGATAACCTATTGGTAAAAGTAAAGTCTCTAAGAAGAAAACGTAAAAACCATAAAAAAGCACCCCACGCTTTTGATGGTAAAATTATTTTTTTTTGTAGATAACTCTAGTTTTATTCTAGATGTGTTGGAGATGATTTTTTTGTTGACCACTTTAATTTTATCCCAAGTGTGTTGGAAATTAAAATTATTTTTAATTTTTTAGTTTGGTTTTCTAATAAAGCGTGTTGTTTTAGTTTTTTAAACTATTATTTATTTTTTATTTTTTAGTTTGGTTTTCTAATAAAGCGTATTGTTTTATTTTTTAAACTACTATTTATTTTTTAATTTTTAGTTTAATTGATTCTCATAAACCGGAATCCCATGACAATTTAATTGCTTGCGATATTTTTAGTGTCTAGGCACGAATATAATTACATATTTTTAAAATTATTATTATCTAACATTATTATAATATTTTAGAATATTTTAATATAGATACATACTCGTAGTTACAGTTAATCGTATACTTCTCATATTTTTGGATGAATTACAATGTGGTAAGTTTACAAAAATGTCATTAATATTTTACAGAATAAGATAAAAATGTAAATATCCTTAAATTCGATAGGCCCTACTATTGTAGTATGAGCTAAAATTAATAGACCCTATCTTTGTAAAAAAATCCTCCAGGCCGGATTTGAACCACCGACCTATGGATTACTGAAATTATATACCACTACAGTCCATCTCTCTACCAACTGAGCTACCAGAGGATATAATATTAATTTCTTACAACGATGGACTAAAAAGTCGGTAAGTCCGCAACCTATTATACCGGTATTTATTTTTTTGAAGTCCTGATGATCCTGGCCAGGATCTTAGAAAAAAGTTATGAAATTATTGTATTGCCATTGATCCTTTATAAGTATACAAAGTTTCAAGTCGATCCAATGTTTTGAAGTGGGTGAAAATCGTATTGAAAGATTCCGTTACATAGATAGACAGATAGGCCTACAGGTCAAGCTAATATAAATCGTGTGAAAACATTCAAAACATTACTAGATTCAAACAAAACATTTTCTGGGGAAATCTGAGTGATTTTAAACAAAATTTATTACGCTATTTTTGTTTAGTTATTGTACTCTAATCTCGGAATTTTTTGGTAACTTATATTATTACCCTCTATATTTTACTTATGCCTAAATTAAAAATGAAAGTATTGATCTGCACTTTTTTTCTTAGTATGCATTCGATCACGCTTTGAAATTAATTTTAATTATTTTCAGGGCTCTCCTATATTTGGCGTGCGACAAAGTTTGGCATCTCCAGATACTGTGAATGGAACAATCATTCTGAACATGGAATTAGATTTTGAAAAACAGTCCATGTATACGTTATACGTGTTTGCAATGGTGAGTCCCATGTTTTATTGTAATAAAAAACTGTAATATTTATTTATATTTTGCTAATAATAGGGTATCTCATGCAGAGGGTTTTCCTTAATACGGTTGGGTTTTGTTACAGGATGCATATGCAGAACCAGAGAACGACACTAGGAATTTGGCTGGATTTGTTCTTGCTGTGGCAGTTCAAGATGTTCAGGACATGCCTCCTGTCTTCACAATGGTGCCTCCAGTAACTCTCCTAAACAGCACACTCAAAGAAGTAAGTTCATACGCTTGTAAAGTAGGTCTAGACTGAGAATTAACAGAAAAGTTGCCTCATGAATGGGCTCATGTAGTCTATCTCAGCAGTTTCTCATCGCATGTTAAAACCCTCTTGCAATGTTGGCAGGTGTGAAGGAACCCTTAACAAGCCCTTGTACTCTGTATAGTACATTGAAACAGAAGTTGTCTTACTGGGAACGTATTACGATTGAATATGAACGGAAACTATAGGCTGCATTAATCTTGAAACAAATGTTCTATTAACGAAAACTATAATTTACGTTTATAGACGAAGAACGTGCTGGAAGAATCTGATAACAGAAAGAATATGACGCAAGATTTAATCTACTCATTTAATTTTTTATTAAACATTGGTTTGACTTCATCCACTGACTAATGGAACAAGACTAAATGAGAAGTCAGTATTTTTGTTATGAAGATAACATTTGTCAACATGATATATTATCACCGTAGAGTCAGAATGTTTATGTAATACGAAAGTTAATGTTGCAATATATATAGTATTCAACTGTTTGTGTGTGAAACCAAGATAAGAGAAAGTTTATTTCTCATCCTACTATGTTGCAATCTTCCCTTTTCTATATATATCCATCCATACTAATTCTGCCCGAATGCAGGTCCTTCACTTCAATCATAGCATTTTCATGCTATGCTTGCAGCTTTACTAGGGAATTGTAGATGTGGTAGCTTTCCGTTGCTTTCCACACCAGTGAAGGATGATGATGATGATAAGGATGCTGATGATGATGGCCATATGATTTCGGGGACCGTTTGGGCCTTAAAGTTTTCCTGACATTTGTCTTACAGGTGAGGAAAAACTCCGATAAAAACCTCACCCAGAAAAACTGTCCCGACCGGGGATCGAACCCGGGCTCGCTGAGTGACAAGACAGCACGCTACCTCGAGACCACAGCGGTGAACTATATGTATATATATATATATATATATATATATATATATATATATATATGTCTGCTTGTCCTTTATAGACTTCTAAACCGTTCAACCGTTCTTCGTGAAAATTTGTACAGGCTACACAGGTATTCAGATGCGGCGAGTGTTTAGCCGTTATCTATAATGTTCTAAAATCATTAGGTGTAGGAGTTCACCTGAAATGAAAATTTAAAAATCGCTCTAGCGATCGCAAGTTTCACAACAAAACATGGAATATCCTATTAAAATAAACCGAGGTATGCATTATCCAAAACTCAACGAAATCCGACCGTTAGAAGTGGAGGTTTACCTGATATTTGAAATTAAACATTTACTCTAGCAACCGCCATGTTTGGTTCGTCGCAGTGTTACCACATAATTTATTAACCTTCAACATTTAATTAATTTAAGCGTAGCAGCGCACGCCCGGTTATTAGCTAGTAGCAGGCTACATAAAAATCCTGACTGTAGTTACCAGTTATCACAAACCTTTCCTCCTCCCTCCTTCCTCACTTCAGGTCCAGCACAGGACATTTATGTTGGTTAATACGCCGTTTTCCTCTTATTCAGATTGTGTAAAGGTTAAGTAACCCATTTTAATGTGCTAACTAAAGACCCATATACAGTTGAATTTTTTTTATGTATGAGAGGTTTTTTTAGGTAATTATAACTATGGAAGGGAAAAAATTTGATGTATTTATTTTATACTTATGTTTGCCCCTTCGGTGAATTTTTTAACTTAACTTTTGATAAAATAATAGGTAAAGACTGGTTTTTCTTCTTCTTCTTCACTTGGCCCTATGAATCTTGGCCTCCTTTATAACATCTGCTCATTTTTCTCTATTTCTAGCTTTCTGTCTCCGTCTTTTAATCTTCAGTTGTCGTAAATCCTTCTCAACCTTATCCAACCATTTTAGTTTCTCTCTTTCAATCTTTCTTCTTCCTTCTAGTTTCCCTTTTAAAATCCTTCTCGCACCTCTTTCTTGCTCCATCAGCAACACATGTCTTACCCATTCCAGTCTCTTTCTTCTAATATCTCCTACCAGATCTAAATCCCTATAGGCCTACAACTCTTTCAATTCCTAGTTCGTTCTAATTATCCATGTATCTTGTTCCTGTACTGCTTCATATATCACCCTTAATATTTTCCTTTCCCATACATTTAATATAAATTTATGTTTTTCTAATAATGTCCATGTTTTGCTAAAGACTGGTTAATAAAACTAAATTTAATGTCTAAGAATTACTCAGACTAACTATGTGACATCTTGTTCTGCCTGTGACAGCAACCAATTCGGTTGACTTTTGCTGTTTGGAGTTATCGTTTCATGAATTTATTATTTTTTATTTCATTATTATTTTCAGACGTTCTAATTTCAATAGTTATAGAATATATGTATCCAATAATTCTGTATTTGTAATGATTTGTATGTCATGTATTTTCGGTGTTCAGAGATTTAATTTAATGATAAATCATTGTGAAATGATGATTATGATAATTTTTTTCCTGGTAGTGGAATCCCAACAAACATTTATCTGTACGTCTAAGGAAAACTAGGAAAGAAAACCTAGGCAGGTTGGCCAGTCCAGAAATTTGAACATGCGAAGTCTCAATTACAATTCTCAAACGTTACCATTTGAGCTAACTTAATCAGTGACGAAAAATTGCTTATATGTGTATTTATTGAAATTATTAGAGAGATTAAGATGGCCACACCATATTGAAAAGACCACACTTTCAAAATTCGTTTTGATGAAAAAATTGATATTAAGTAATAAAAATTAAATACGCCGAGAATGATCTTTGAAATACAGATATGTGAATAAAGAGTTGTGAAGGAGGCAGAGCTGTTGGAAGACCGAAGATCAAATGGGAGGATGACACAATGAACGATCTAAAGAAAATAAAAGCGACTAATTTGAATATGGCAAGAGACAGATTGGCATGGAGAAGGATTGTTGAGAAGGCCAAAACTTTCACTTTTGAAGTTGTCGCGCCTTAGTCGATGATGATAATAAATAGGTTATTTATATTATTATAAAATAAATTAGGAATAAAATAGTTGTATTAGATATCTTGTGGTGTTATGCAATTATTACTAATTTGTTTTATTTTATTTGTTTAAAGGGAGATGTGATTTTAACGGTGTATGCAGAAGACGGTGATAAGGGTTCTCCTCGGGAGGTTCGTTATGGACTCGTATCGGAGAATAATCCTCTCACTCCTTATTTCCACATGGACGATAAGTCAGGTATGAATATCAAATAATTATTTAACCTATATCCAGTAACAATTCTAGGCTATTCTATGCACCATGCCACCTGTGAATATTCGATCGTAGAACAAGTGACTGTCATGTTGGCCAATGTGATAACACACGTTTCGGATAGAGCCAATTGTCAACATGTGCACTTACGTATAAGGGGATTCTATCCCAGAAGCCCACCTACATTACAGTATTGGGCAAATTAAGTTGAGAAAATGTGCGAGTTAGTGCGCCAGATTAGTTTAGCGTTCACTTATATTTTTTCGCGCTTTTTCGCGCTTTTTTGTGATAAGCTGGCTACTCTGCTTGAGCTATGACATCTATATTTTACATTGCAAGTATGCTGATTTTAGACTGCTTTGAGCTCAACTCATCACTTCATTTTAAGGCATTTCTCACATTTTTGAAAAAAAAACATATTTTTATTAGGTAATTATTCATATATCATCATCATCATCATCCTGCCAGGTATTAGTCCTAGAAGAACTGTTACGGCCTGAGAAAGCGGTTTTCGTGCCATCTTTTCATAGGTCGACCAAGTGACCGCTTCCCATTTGGACAGTAGTTCATTATTGCCTTGGGGATCCTGGATCTAGTCAGTCTTGAGACATGTTCCTTCCAGTTTAGCTGATATCTGGAGATGTAGTCCAGTATTGGTGACACATTAAGTTCTTGAAGGATTTCTAAATTTTTCTCTCGATCCCATTTGGTGTAGCCAGCTGTTCGGCGCATAAATTTCATCTCACAAGCTGTTAGTCTGCTTTCATCTCTCGTCCTTATAGTCCACGCTTCACTCCCATAACATAGGACTCGTCGAGCCATTATTTGATAAAGGCGAGTGCGAGTTGATTTTTGCACTAATGAAGGTTTTAAAACTCTATTAATGATTCCCATTGATTTGTTGAATATTCATATATTGAAACAATAAATTGTGTGTTTTTCTGTTTTTTATTTGAATTTATGTAGGTGGCATGGTGGTATAGAATCCCCAACTTCTACACAACGCTTTACTATGTTGATTTCTGAAGAGGAAAGGGTGACACTTGATTTTAAATTAGTACATAAGATTTATTTGCAGTGTTATAGGTTCAATTCTTAAGTGCATGTCCGATTATTTCTTCCAGATACCTGAATCTTAAGAATGTTATGTTAAAAAAGTAGAAGATAGCATTTACAGTAACAAAAAATATTTAGGATTTTGCTTTTATAGGCCCTATTAGATGGAGGAGGCTCCTTGGCGCAAGTGGTTAGATGTTCGACTCTCGGCGCTGGGGTCTCAAGATCGAGCATCGGTCACCCCATGTAGGTTTCGTGGTGGACAAAACGGAGCTTGGGCAAATTTTTCTTGGTGTTTCTCCAGTTTTTCCCTGCCACAAATTTCATTCCATAATTTCTCCACACCCATCTAGTCCATTTCGTTTTATTTCGTTCATCCGCCCTCGTGATGGTGCTACAGGTGTGGTCGGCTGGCACCCTTGTCGTTCACAGACTCCATCCTGAGTTGGTCACGAGTTCAGGATATTTATTTATTTTTATATTCCATTATATTATTAGTAGGGATAGGAATTTTAGGTGCAAAATTTTGGTGAAAAAGGTGCTTTAATTTAGCAGAAAAAGGTGCAAAGAAAGGTGCAATTTTTTAAAATAGAAGGTGTAAATTTCCCATGTGAATTATCATTAAAGAGGACCAAAACCAGTTACATCAAGTAACTCATGACACAAGATTCAGTCATGTTGTCATATATTAAAATGTCTGAGAGGACAAGTCCCAGAACATTGTGTTATTGAAATCACAAGTCCAGAAAACTGTTAAAGCAGATATTATTCAACAACTCAAATGTTTAGAACATATCTAAAAAAGTTCAATATCTCAACTATCAGTTGTTTCATCTAATGTAAAATATGCTGGTTTTCACCTTCTACTTGACTGATCTCTTTTAATTTTTCTTCATACAGAGGTTGAAGGTATGGTTTTCATCTGGGATAGACTTCCCAGTATATTTCTCCAAATATGCTTTCATAATAGGGTTGTTAAGTTTGGAAACAGGAATACACATGCCACAAATGCCTTTACTGTATCATTAATTTTTTTTTATTTATTAAACTAGAAGAAGGTAGCGCGTCGCCAATAAACTGTTGTCACAATACACATTTACTGCTTTGTAGTTTCTTATTTTTCGTGTTTTGCACTATCTATATGCTGCGTAACACGATTGTGTTGGGGTGTTTTTCATCAATTGTTATTGAAATATCACAAAGAATGCACCTCATAACAGATCTGTCACTCTGAATTCCAAATTGCACTGTACTGTTTTACAAAATCGTGTAGTTTGTAGTTCACATTCGGTTTTGGCGTACTGTATATTGGTCACTCAGGAAAATAGCAGACCGCACAAGTCAAATATTATTTTGAACTGAAACATTTGTTTATGCACCCAACAATCTCCCTTGCTTAAACAATAGCTTTCACATAACTGTGGTACAAGAAGGTGCAAACTAATTTAAAAGGAACAGCCTAACAGGACTGCACTAAAGTGGAAGTAATGTGATGTGGACTGATACCATGATACCACACATCGTTACCAACCCTTGAAAGTGTATTTGAAGAAATGTAAAAAAAAATATACACATTATTTTGGGAATACAATGCTGCTAAGAGACAAAAAAGGTTTAAAAAAGTGCAAAATATGCTTGCATTGATAAAAAGGTGCAAAAAAGGTGCTATCATTGAAAAAAGGTGCAACTAAAACACATTTAGGGGCAGTTATTTAACGTTTTCTTCGCAAGACAACCTAGTTTGAGCATTGTAGTAACAAAATAAAATTAAGGTGAGCACCTAAAATTCCTAGCTCTAATTATTAGCCTACATTGCATGGCCGAGTTAAACTTACAATGGTATAATTTTGTTTAGTTGTTTCTTGACTCGCCTCATACTTCTTAACTCCCACGCAGACTAGAGTTTCTTCACTGCATTTGTGACATTCTCAATGCTGTATCACATTCACAACTGATACAGTATTGAGAATGTCACAAATGCAGTGAAGAAACTCGAGTCTGCATGGGAGTTAAGAAGTATGAGGTGAGTCAAGAAACAACTAAACAAAATTAAAATAAACCTCATAGTGTTATTTCCTACCTACATAACTTTATAATGGTATAAGTCATATTCATTTGTTTTCCAGAAATTAACATATGTCTACCACAAAAACTACAGTCATAAACACGGGATAAAAATATTGCACTATTATGTTATAATTTTATGAGTGTCATTTGAATCCACTTAACATAGAGGTTTGAATTGAATTTGTAGGCCTTATAACGATTACAGTTTAATGTTAACAAAAACAACCCTTACATATATTCTTCTTCTTATTCTTGCAAGAATTAAACCTTTTTGGTTCGTTCGGGCTTCAAGTATTATAGCTAATGTGTTCATCTCTTTCGTGGGCTTCCTCGATCTCTTTTTCCTCCTCTTAGTTGATAGTTCAGACTTTTCCTAGGCAATTTGTTGGTATCCATTCTGCAGACATGTTCATACCATTTTCTCCTATAGGCCTACTATTCTATTTTATCTGTCAAACTGAATATTTGTAGTTCTTTAAGAATATCTTCACTTCGTTTTTTGTCCATTAAAGTATAATTGTATAACAGTACCTGATATCTCAGTCATCCTCAATAATTTGCAGTGTTGTTTTATAGCAGAAGATGATACATAAGTTATCGAAAGGCCTCCTATAAAACAACACTGCAAATTATTGAGGATGACTGAGATATTAGGTACTGTTGTACAATTATTAAAACTTTAACACAGTAACCTCAACGGAGTTTCATAATGTACAGGGTGGACCGCTCGAATGGACCTAATTTCAATTGCTTGTTACTGGCAAACGGTTGAAGATAGAAACTTAAAACAACGTTCATATTACAGAAAAACTCACCACGTTTTGATATCCAGATCACCACATCTCTATATGAGCCCCAGCAGTCACTGTGACGATATCAAAGCGATGAACAATTTCTTGCCAAGTACGTTGGAGTATGTCTTCTGGAATGTTCTCAATAGCCTCTATGATGCGCTCACGAAGATCACGAGGTCTTTGACTGGGGTGGTGTAAACTTTATCTTTGACATAGCCCCAGAGAAAGAAATCCAGTGGTGTTAAATCGGGAGATCTCGGGGGCCACGCGATTGGTCCTCCCCTACCAATCCAACGGCCAGGGAAAATGTTGTCCAAAGTCGTACGAACTTCATTGGACCAGTGGGGAGGAGCACCATCTTGCTGGAAAACGATGTTAGGCTGCAGTTGTTCAATTTGTGGAAAGAAGAACTGCTCCAGCATGTCAAGATATGTGGTACCACGAACAGTTTTCTCGCGCGAAGAAAAACGGTCCAATGACCTTATTATGTGACAAACTGCACCAAACATTCATCTTCGGACTATCACGAACATGCTCTTGAATAGCGTGAGGATTCTCCGATCCCCAGATCCGCACATTATGCCGGTTTACCTTGCCTGACAAATGGAAAGTGGCTTCGTCCGAGAAGAAAATCTTGGTCATGAAGTCAGGATCAGCGCCGAGACGGTCCAGCATCGTATTGGCGAATTCCACTCGTTTCGGCATGTCATTCGGCTCCAGACGTTGCACTAACTGCACTTTATATGCGTGCAGTTTGAGGCGTTTGTGGACAATCCGTTGTAATGTCGATTTTGGTATTTGAAGTTCCCGCGAAGCTCTTCTTAATGACTTCCGGGGGCTTCGCTCAAATGCGGCTTGAACATTTGCTACCATTTCATCGGATGCTCTGCGACCACCACCATGCTTCTTCAACACAAGATCCTGTAGCTAATAATGTATCACGCCACTTCTTTATGCTTCTAGCAGTTGGAGCATCACGGTTAAACACACGCCGGAACTCCCTTTGAACTCTAATGATTGATTTAAACTCCGCATACCACAAAACAGCTTGCGCTTTCATCTGCGGAGTCGCCATTTTCACAAACAATTAAATCTAAGAACGAGAAACGTATCTTTGTGCCATCTACCGACAGGATTCGAAACTTGGTGAGTTTTTCTGTACTATGGACGTTGTTTTAAGTTTCTATCTTCAACCGTTTGCCAGTAACAAGCAATTGAAATTAGGTCCATTCGAGCGGTCCACCCTGTATTTTAAAAACATTGTTTATTCAGAGTCCATATTCTGAGCCATATAATATTGCAGGCACAGCCAATACTTTACAAAATTTTAAATGTGTTTCTTTTCTTACTTTCTTTTCCTGTGTTCTTTTACGGGTGCCACATAAACATTGAAATATTTGTAATTTATTATTTAGGCCTATGTTTTTTATCTATTACAGCCTAAAGATAGGGTCTATGTACACCTAGCTAATTGAAATCTTTTAATTATTCTAGATTTTTGTCATTTAGTATTATTTTTGTTATTTCTCATATATCTTAATGTATTTTATTCTACTCATAGCTTGTAAACCAAAAATAAGGATTAATTTATGAACTTCAATGAAAATATATATCTTTATAAGTCTCCACTTGTATCATATAGCATTACGTAGTTTTTTATTATTATATTAGGCCCGTCCCGCGCCGTAGCCGAGCGGTTAAGGTAGAAAGCCTTGGCGCAGAGCTACGGGACTTGCGCTGGTTCGAGTCTCCATGGGGGAAGAAATTTTCTCATGGTATTTCGGCCAGTATGGGACCGGTGCCCACCCAGCATCGTGAGGCAATTGGGTAGCTACAATAAGTAGCGGCTCCAGGTTGAGGAACCAGCTATAACGGCTGGAGGACTCGACATGCTAACCACATGTCATCCCTACACTGGCTGTTGATCATCTACCTCTGTGATTGACACATGTGGATGTGAAGGGCCAGCAGCCGGCTGGTAAAAGGTCAACCGCTAAAAAGTGGAAAGACCCTCAATCGGAATATTTAGGCCCTACTGTTTTTATTCTATTCCATTAATGCAGATTTACCTCTCACTTTATAAGTAGGCCTACTTTTTACATGCCACAAGCCATCCGGACCTTACAGAGGCACGACCTGTCGGGAGAGGGATTTTAAACTATGGATCACACACGTACTTTTTGACCACACGACGACGTGGAGGGCCTCCTCGAATGAGTGATCAGCTCAATGTCAGGACTTCCTGCGAGACAACACAACATTAAGGCGAAACACTTCACACACACACACACACACACACACACACACACACACACACACATACACACACACACACACACACACACACACACACACATACACATACACACACACACATTCATACTAAACATGGCGAATATGATAATGATGATTATGATTCCAAATGATGCTCGAGGACTATTTGGGTCTTAAATTTTTAATGACATTTGCCTTAAAGGCAAGAAAAACCACCGAAAAAAGCCATCACCCAGGAAACTAGTACCGATCGGGGATCGAACCTGGGCCCGCTGCTTAGGAAGCAGCGACGCTGTCCCGAGACCACAACGGTGAAATTATTATTATTATTATTATTATTACTATTATTATTCTATCATGGAACTACGGGTTCGATAGTGCCAGTGAGTTAGTTACTATTATTAGCATATTGATATGATGTGACTTACATGGGATTCGATTTCTCTATTGTAACTTTAACACATGTTCCACGCCATATCCGAGCTATTTAGGACATGATCACTTGGTGCAGAGCTACGGGACTTGCGGTGGTTCGACTCCCCACGGAGGAAGTGAATTTCGGCCATTATTGGACCGATGCTCACGCAGAATGTGAGGAATTTGAATAGTTAAAATAAGTTTGGACGTCCCTGGTCCACAACAAAAATTTAGATTAAGCTAGATAAACAAATATAACCATTTAATTTACGGGGTTTAATTATGATTATTAGAATTTCATTAATAATCTAAAATTTCCTATAAAATTAACTAAGGCCGTAAATATTTAACATTTACGAAGTATTGAAATGTTGTAAAAATATATATTTCAAATAATATAATTTTCCAGCTTCACAATGGTAATAAGGAAATCTGTTACTACGTATTAGCTAGCTTTTTCTAAACATGATTTGCATTTGCATTCGTGCTCACCTAGATTTGAATTGGTGATTTGTTGTTACTAAAATAAGCAAGGTGAGATGTTAACAGTAGGTATATAGGTCGTGGGGTTTCTTGAAATGTGCTAGAATTGAGGTCAAGCAGATACTATTATAGTGACACGAACTGAAATTACTTGAAAATCATACGTTCGAGGACGTATTAATGGATATTTATATCTCGACAACTTTATCCCTACAAAATTAAAACATAAAATTATGGAATATTTTCTTAAAAGGTCCGTCCCCTCAACTTTATTAGTTATTTATCTGTAGCGCTTTCGGGACTAGTCCCATCATCAGCAGCATTCAAAACATGTTAACTTTATATACTTAGGCCTACTTACTTACTCACTGGCACTATCGAACCCGTAGGTCCATGGCCGCGCGGACATAAGCTCTCCATACATCCCTATCCTGACCTAATGCTTTCCAATCATTCCCTGTATAATCTACTTCTCTCAAATCATAGTTAATGTTATTCTCCCACCTCAATCTTGGTCTACCAACTGGGCGTTTTCCCTCTGGCTTTCCTACAAGAAGCTTCCATGCAAGTCTTTCATTTCCCATACGTGCAACATGTCCTGCCCATCGCAGTCTACGATACTTAACTGTTCTTATTATATCTGGCTTATTATAAAGACCATGTAGTTCATTATTATTTAGTCTTCTCCATTCAGCTGTTTGTTCATCTTTCTTTGGTCCAAAAATTTTCCTAAGTACTTTATTCTCCAATACTCGTAATCTCCTTTCCTCCCTTAAAGTAAGAGTCTATATAACTGGTAGAATAATAGTTTTATATATTTTCAGTTTAACGTTTTTTGAAAGGAGTTGGGACATCAAGAGTCTCTGCAATGCATAATAGCATCCTTTTCCAGAATTGAGCCTATGTTTAATTTCTTTGTGCATCTCATTCCTATTTGTGATTATTGTTCATAGGTATTTGAATTCAGCCACTTCCTCAAAATTTCCCTCATTTGTCATTAGTTGTCCATTTCCATTATACAATGTATTAACTTCATATGTACCATTATAATTTATGTAATTTCTGTAGCTGGTTGCTAGTGTAACTTTGTAACATTTTTTAGAGTAATAAGTTGTCAGTTTTTGTAGGGGGTTGAAAGTAATGAAATGTCCTCTAGTTATTTCAATCAGTCTTATCTCCTTTCTTATGGGTTAGTATGATTGTCTATTCGATTCTTTCCATTCATTTTGAAAGAGACATCCCTCCACAAACCATATTAAGAAACCAGTGTAACTTGTCCGATGATGTGTCTCTTTTTTGTTATCAGTTATGCTGGATTTCACTGTGAACCTAATGATTTAAATATATATAATTTTTATATTAGGCCTAAACCAAAAATATGTAAAACAACTATTCCTCCAGTTATATCAAATGAATACCAAATATGATCTTTTACTTTACGGGTTAAGTTTTTGACAATAAAGTTCTTAGGACATTTTTTAGACCAAAGAGGGACAAACGGACAAGTGAATGGAGAAGACTACATGTTCTTTGTGGGAAACCAGATGTGATAAGAACAATTGAATTTCAAAGACTGTAAAGAACAAGGCATGTGGCGCAAAAGGAAAATGAAAAAGGGGCATGGAAACTCTGTATGAAAACCAGAAGGAAAGCGCCTAGTAGATAGGCCAAAATCGGGTGGGAGAATAATATTAACCATGATTTGAGGGAGGTGAACCATGCAGAGGATTATTGGACATTAACTCTGGAAATAGATGTATGGACAGCTTATGTGCGCTCGGCATTGAACCTCAGAGTTCGATAGTGCCAGTGAGTTACTAAGTTGACATGGAGTTTTCAGATACTGCTAATGCAAATTTATTTTTTCTATGCTCAACAGAGAGAATTCCATTACTCGATTTTCATGTTACGGTGATCAAGTTTGAAAAATTAGATTGCATTCGGGAGGAGCTGGTTGCATATCCCGATAATGACCAATCCGATTATTATTATTATTATTATTATTATTATTATTATTGAAGATTTAGAATATGTATATGACTAGAAAAGTAATAGAAGAATATGAAAAATGGGGTTTAAATTTGAACATGAAAAAAAAAATTATAAATTGGTGAACCAGAACAAAATTTAATTTTGGAGACTGGAGAAACAATAAAATCTTGTAGTGAGATCACATATTTAGGAATTAAAATAAATAAAAATGGGCGATATGAAGAGGTAATAAGAAATAGAAATAATAAAGGAGAATTTGCAATTGCTTACCTCAATGGAATATTGTAGGATAAAAATATGAGTAATAAAAATAAAATGAATATATATCATACAGTTGTTAAAAGCATCATTACTTATGGAGCAGAACTTTGGCCATTAACAACAAAAACAAATAAGTACCTTTTGACAACGGAAATGGATTTTATACGAAGGGCCGCAAGAATTTCAAGAAGAGAAAACATTAGGAACTCAGTTATAAGGGAGAAAATGAAGATTGAAGACACTATTTTAGATTATATTAAAACTCAGCAATTAAGATGGTACGGACATATCCAGCGAATGGAGGAGGATCGACTACCAAAATCTGTTTTGGAATGGAAACCTGAGGGAAGACGAAGCAGAGGAAGACCTAAACCTCCAGGAGTCAGGGAATATGTTTATATATGAAGGAGAAACATCCAACCAGGAGATTGGATGGACCGACAAAATTGGCTATTAGGAATCGATGTCAAAGACATTATTAATCAACAGATGATCTATCTATCTATCTATCTATCTATCTATCTATCTATCTATCTATCTATCTATCTATCTATCTATCTATCTATCTATCTATCTATCTATCTATCTATCTATCTATCTATCTATCTATCTATCTATCTATCTATCTATCTATCTATCTATCTATCTATCTATCTATCTATCTATCCATCCATCCATCCATTATTATTATTATTATTATTATTATTATTATTATTATTATTATTATTATTATTATTATTATTATTATTATTTTAATTTCTATGGCGACTCCATGGCGCAAGCGGTTTGATGCTCACCTCTCACCGCTGGGGTCCCGAGATCGAGTCTCGGTCACTCCATGTTGGTTTCGTGGTGGACGGAACGGGGCTTGGGCAGGTTTTTCTAGGGGTTTTCTCCTGTTTTCCCCTGCCACAATTTCATTCCACCATTTCTCCATACTTACCTCATCCATTTCGTTTCATTTCGTCCATCTGTCCCCGTGATGGTGCACCAGGCGTGGTCCGCCAGCACTCTTATAACTCACAGATATCTATATAAATGGGCTTCATCTCATCTCATCCCTCTATCCAACTTGAGGATATATTTTTTTTGATCCCACAACAGACCCGGAGGCCCTTGGGGTAGTAGGAGGTTAGGGCTCCCACTTTTTCTAGACAATCGGCACTTTATGTCAGCCGGGTTGTCAGCCCTGCGTGACGGCCGCCTTTACCCCCAGAACAAGCGTCTGGTACTCATTTACGTTACAGGCTGAGTCGACCCCAGGGCCATAGTGCCGCCAGAGGCTTTGGGTCAGTTTAAAAATCCTGACCCCAACGGGACTTGACCCTCGACCCTCTGGCTTGTAGCTCAGTGCCTTAACCACTACGCTACGGCGTGCCCCCACTTGAGAATATTTTATATTATTATTATTGTTTTAATTTCTATAGACGCTGATGTGAATGCTACTACAAGGGACGACATGTTAAGAAGGTCCTTGGCCTATTTTTCGGCTGTTGTCTTCAAATCCATTTGCATCATTTACAGAGGTGCATGATGATCCAGCCGGTATAGGGGTGACGTATGGTCAGGATTGTTCTCTACCTGGAGCCGCTACATATTGTGTCTATCCAAATTCCTCGCGATAATTAGCAGGTTTCGGTCCCACACTAGCCGTAATTCCATGAGAAAACGTCTTCCCCCATGCGCACTAGAACCGGCTCGTGTCACCTAACTCTGGGTTAAGGGATGCTGACGCGAATACTAGATTGAAATTTGTATTCAACTCACCATTTATTAAGCCTGTTTTAATACATGTTTGTGAATCCCGGACCATATCAGTAATAGAAACCTACTAGCTGGGAAACAAATATCTCGAGGAAATGTTACGGGCAAATAAAGAACAAATAAGAATAAGTACAAACCAGGAACTCTACGATTTATACAAAGATAATGATATACGCATTTAATGGTCGAACCACGTATGCAGAATTAATGATACACGCTAACCCAGGATGAAACTAAACGCCAAACTAGCTGGCAAGAGGGACGTTAAAAAAACTAAGTTATGATGGATGGATGATGCAAAGACAGATTTGGGAAAAAATATATGTAAAGCGGCCCCTACACGATGAATATTTACGTCAATATATTGCACAATAATCGACATTGTACAATAATATTGAGCGTCTGTAGATCACATTGAAAGATTGCGCAATATATTGAGTCAGTCAAAAGCAGTTTGATTTTTATTGTGCAATCTAGTAAATATTGCGTTGTCTTTGGCAATATTTCGAAATACTAGTTCAGTTCTGTGTTCTGTCATCTTATTATTTCACATGTTGACTTGCACAAGTATCACCCGCGAACTAATTTATTGAGCAATAATATTGCACCGTGTGGGTTGGCCGGTAATACTATTGTACAAAATATGTGCAAAATATTGTCGTAAATATTGGTCGTGTAGGGGCCGCTTTACATATATTTTTTTGCAAATCTGTCTTTGCATCATCCATCCATCATAACTTAGTTTTTTTTTAACGCCCCTCTTGGCAGCTAGTTTGGCGTTTAGTTTCATCCTGGGTTAGCGTGTATAATTAATTCTGCATACGTGGTTCGACCATTTAATGCGTCTATCATTATCTTTGTATAAATTGTAGAGTTCCTGGTTTGTACTTATTCTTATTTGTTCTTTTTGGAAAGCAAGATCCACTAACTGAAGTAAATGGTTGTCAAAACAGAGGCCAAGGTCATCTTTAAAAGGCCCGTCACACCAATGTTGTTTATGATGATGATTCGACCTATCATGCATTTTCCTCCCTCCGATTGCGTTAAGTGTTTATTTTGTCTTTAATCCTATAGGATACATCAATTGTTTTAATTGATCTAGTAGTTTTAATAAAACAGAAGAAAGCTAACGATAAGGAATTACCGAAATGTGTGCGGAATTGCAAAATATAGCCTACCTAATAACAATTATGCATGATTTCGTTTTCAGTGCGGTCCGCCACATTTAAATAACTGATACGAGAAATTACTGTTTTGCCAATTTAAGGGTTAAAAATTAAAATAAGCCCAAAATATTACTTCCTAAAATAAACCATTAAAAATTGTATATTTGTTCATGGCTGACTACAAGATCCAACCACACCTTATCTATTTATATCATTGGCGTGCATTCAACCCCAGCTACCCCAGCACTGCTGGGGTAATTAGCCTGGTGCAAGCGAATTGCATCACTTCCTGCTACGTCCTGCTAATCCACTAGACGAAGCTTGTCTTATTCCATTGTTCCATTAACTTTTTATTGAATACTAGCTAGCTGTACCCAGTTAATGTCAAAACTCGAATAAGGATACATTTGATGAAAAAAAGTGGTTGGCTGATTTGGGAAGCGCCAATTACTCAATAATAGATTTTTCGAAAAAAATCTTAATTTATAATATTGTATAATATTACTAGATGGCCCGACGAACTTCGTATCGCCTTTAACTATTTTTATTTAATTTTTCCGTATGGTTTTGTTGATTGAGATGAATTTATGTTGTCTGCATTCTCAGTATCATCCATAAGTGTATCATAAGGATTATATACATTTATTGATGGAATACTTTAAGGAGGCTTGCTGATTTCATTATACTTTCGTTTTTTTCTACGAACTTGTTGGCAGTTTGGTTTCTCATCATCATCAAGAAGTCTATGTATAGTAATATCATCTTGTGATATATTATAGTCGTCTTGTTTTTCATTTAATTGAGGCATGGAGATTGTTTCTGTAATATTAGGCATATTATTATAACTAACAGACTTACTTACAGTTCTCTTATTCCGTTCCTTACGAACTTCATATATTTTTAAATTGACATTCTTCTTAAATGTAAGATTTATGTCACATAGGCCTATACCAATTTGCGGAAATTCACTTGATATCTTATCATTCATGGTCTCTAGAACTGATTCGCCATATTTTCAATGCGACCCTTCTCGGTCCAGTTAAATTTGAATTAAGTTGCTATCTTTCAGCCAGATTACTTAAAACTAACACTTACACACGAAATTAATATTATTATCAATATATTGAAAATAAAATAAACACTGAACACACTTAAATTATGAAATAATCAATATTTGTAATTCAATTGAAATTTGCGGTTGCAACAAAAAGCACAGCCACCTGGTTAAATAATAAACCAATTACCTTACACCGTCATCTGTTAGAATCGTATGGAACTCACGGATAATTATAACTCTTTGTTAAATAATAAACAAATAATTTGCAATAAAAAATAATGCGACTATAAATTTAGTTATAAACAACCGTATGTCTCAAGTTGGATCAAACAGCACACAATGTGCAAAATTTTATTAAAATCGGTTCAGTAGTTTAGGATTCCATCGCGGACAAACAACGTGACACGTAATTTTTAATATTAATGTTTGATTTATGCTAGTTACATTTTTACAAAATACAAAAAAATAAATAAAATTATGCGGTCGCCTACGTTTTGTCAACTATAGCATCCTGTTAGTTTAAGAAACTTTATTTATATTGTATAACTGAATAACAACAATTGGATTATTACGAACATGTAAAGTAAAGTAAAGTGATCCCACGACAGGCCTCAGGAGGCCCTTGGGGTAGTGGGAGGTTAAGGCTTCCACTTTTTTTCTAGACAATCGGCACTTGATGTCAGCCGGGTAGTCAGCCCTGCGTGACGGCCGCCTTTACCCCCAGAACAAGCGTCTGGTACTCATTTCCGTTAGAGGCTGAGTCGACCCCAGGGCCATAGTACCGCCAGAAAGTTTGGGTCAGTTTAAAAATCCTGACCCCTCCGGGACTTGAACCCGCGACCTTCTGGCTTGTAGCGCAGTACCTTAACCACTACGCTACGGCGTGCCCCATTACGAACATGTAGGCTATGTATATTATTTATGGAAAGCAACAGTTGAATTTATTATCGACACTGAGTTCGTTCAAACGCATTATTATTACATTTTTACGATTTACTGATGAATGTGATTTGTCAATTTAGTAAAAATGAATGTAAGTGATTGTATTATTTACAAACGAGACCATTTTCGTGCAGCAGACCTTTCAACAAGAAAAATGACCTCTTACAACAAGATAGGCCAACTCCAGGTTTACCGGATCTAAAGAAAAAATATTACAAGACATTTTAATGTTATACCATTTGCAAACTGAATTATTCGGAATAAAAGTTTTTATAAACTATAAGTCACATTTTCTCGTCATACGGCTGGGGTAATTGCTGTGATCACCGCACTCCACTGATTTATATGTACACCTAGTCTAAGAAATTGTTTCACATTTCAAACGTATATCAACTACTAATCCCACACAGATAGAGATAAAACTTAACAAATTAGATTTATTAAATACATGAAATGTAGTAAAGTAAAGTAAAAGTAAAGTAAAGTGATCCCACAACAGACCCGGAGGCCCTTGGGGTAGTAGGAGGTTAAGGCTCCCACTTTTTCTAGACAATCGGCACTTTTATGTCAGCCGGGTTGTCAGCCCTGCGTGACGGCCGCCTTTACCCCAGAACAAGCGTCTGGTACTCATTTCCGTTAGAGGCTGAGTCGACCCCAGGGCCATAGTGCCGCCAGAATCCTGACCCCTACGGGACTTGAACCCTCGACCCTCCGGCTTGTAGCCCAGTGCCTTAACCACTACGCTACGGCGTGTCCCCACATGAAATGTAGTAGGCTATATAATTTTACACGCACACAGAGTTTCTGTTTATAGATGATTTGGAGACAGGCAGTTTTATATGAAGAAGTCATAAACAAAAAATACTAGTTATCAGTTATTAAAGACGTTCATGTTAGTAGGCCTACTCATAATCCATTATTAAAATAAATAAGGATTATGGTATTATAATATACGGTTTGGACCTTCATAAAGATTTAAAGATGCCCAACTATTAAGAAATAATCAGTCATAGGATATAGTAAAAAATTAGCTTATAATATGTATATATATATATATATATATATATATGTTATAACTATATTTTTGAGAGTTGGCAATGAAGGCATATATATATATATATATATATTCAATTCCTTCTGGATTTTTTCGTGTTGAGACTTGAAAGTAGTTTTGAAGTTCCTTAGGACAGGTTACTGGCCCGACGCTAAGTAGTCCAGTGGTAGGGCTGCTACCTTTTAGAAATGAGATATCTTCGGAGGACTGCAGGATACACACTACTAGATCGCAAAAAAAAATGAAGACATCTTAGAAGAATTACACATGGAATCTTTAGAAAACAAATTTCTGATTATAAGTCAAGATGGATACAACATGTTCATCGAATGGAAGATCACAGAATACCCAAACTAATGTTAAGATATCAACCTGCAGGAAGAAGAAGACCAGGACGTCCACTCAAAAGACTTCTGGATGGTGTTTCTCTTGAGGCCGAAACAGGTCAACAAATGGCCTAAATTCGTGAATGTACTATGATGATGATGATATATATATATATATATATATATATATATATATATATTAAATTTATCATTATTTTTCGGTAATTTCACAGATTCTTTAAAAGCTAAATTTAGGGAAATATAACACAGCTATAGCGGCTGGGTATTTGACATGCTAACAATATGCCATTCCTATACCGGGTGGATGGCTGTCGAACTCTGTGATCAACATGTGACGTCAGATGGTAGTCTATGGGACTTCAAGGCCGGTCGCGCTATGGATTTTTTAAAAATTATTTATAGATTAACTGCAATACCCAGAAGTGAGGTTTTAAACACGAGCATTTTGTCAAAGATACGTGTTTGTATATCCGATGGTCCTTTTAAAAGACACATCTATCCAAACACGAGACCAACAGCTTTTATCATCCCAAGAAAACCGTTATGCATTTCCTCTTATTTTCGTTACTCGAAGAATTCCTTAGACCTTGAATTGATCGAACAGGTTCCAAAGAGAATTTTCGTATTAACGAGGTAATGAAATTTTTAGGGTTGACGACCTTAAATTGTTTTGACCTTTGTTTTTGACCCTTAGTTAAACTTCTCTTCTGTGTTGCGTTCTTTTCTCATTATGAGATAAAATCTCCTTCATACTGCATGCGAATTACACAGCACTTTCATACGTGATTTCTATCCCGTTTTTAACAATGGAGCTTAGAATAATATTCAATACTTCACTACTATGTACGGTATTACGAAATCAATTTGTAATTTTAAAAAAAAATATAAGACTGTAAACGATAATTTTAGGCCTACAAAATTTTGGTTGTGGATGTCTGTAATTATTGAAAATATTCATTTTACTGGAATTAAACTATATAAAATAAGACATTTACCCAAATCGCTATTACTAAAGAATCAGGATTGATTGAAAATATTTCGATCTCTACGAAAAGTCTTCATTTCAGTTTTATAAACGGGATTTTAAAATCTGTCATATTAGACAATCTTCTTGCGAGATTAAGTTTATAGGCCCTACATTTTTCTTGTACCTACATTTATATACTTATTTCTACAGTAAAATCTCTTGTACTTTTAGACAATTTTAATGATAGTGATGATGATGATGATAATAATAATAATAATAATAATAATAATAATAACCAGATATTTAGATAGTTTTTTTTAATTCTGAATTTTATTAAATCAAAATATTATCAAGCTTTTGATAATTGAAGAGCACATTTCAAAATATTGGATTAATTAAATTTATTAATGTTACAAATTTATAAGTTATAAGATTGGATACATTCTCTCTCTCTCTCTCTCTCTCTCTCTCTCTCTCTCTCTCTCTCTCGCACACACACACACACACACTCTCTCTCTCTCTCTCTCTCTCTTTCTCTCAAATTTACCTCTTAATTTTTAGATACAATCAAATTTTCATTAAATGTTCTTTTTTTTTTTTTTGCAAAAGCCCTAGGTTGTCTTTCGACATTCCTGGTGTTCTCTCCTGGCATGGCGTACTTGTAACCCACTTCAGAGGTTGGGGCGCCTGGAAGGCGGGGTTACGTTGCCCCGATGATATGATGGATGATGATGATAGTGGTGTGCCAGGAGAGTTCCTAATCCTAAGTTTAATCTAAGATGAATATGAATGATGATGATTGCGATGGCCATATTATTTCGGGGACCGTTAGGGCCTTAAAGTTTTCCTGACATTTGCCTTACAGGTGAGAAAAAACCCCGATAAAAATCTCACCCAGTAAAAAATGTCCCGACCGGAGATAGAACTCGGGCCCGCTGCGTGACAAGGCAGCACGCTACCTCGAGACCACAGCGGTGGACTATTTCATTAAATGTTTAAATTATAATTTCTGTAAGCTATATAATTATGATCATTAGACTCCTAATTTCTGGAAGGAACAGACTGTGAGCTTAATGTAATGGAAAGAAGAGGAAGAAGAACTGTATGGTAGAAAATCCCCAGGAAGATCAAAGAAAGATGGACGGACTCCCTTCCCAAAGAGCTGATTGGTAGGTATGAAAGAGGAAGAAGTACATGAGACTGCTTATAGGCCTACACTCACTAATATTCTGTATTTCTACTCGTATACTTATATTATATAGGAATAAATTATGCTTTGGCTCTTCCCCATAGTTACATAGTTTTTGTTTTCCTCATTCCGTCTTTGTCTAAGTTCGTGGCTCGAAATCAGGATATTTATGCAAATTGGAACACTATGGGGTTCCGGATAGGGTCAGTGCTCTACCTTCTTGCACGCTCAAATAATTGGGTCAACAGGAAAACATTTTCCACTTCTGGGTCAATTCTTTAAATTCTAAGATTCTAACGTTTTCGTATCTTAAATTATCTTACCTCTTTACTCAATGCAAAATACCTTTAATACGAGGACAGTTCTCAAAATAATGTAAGCATAGAATTGGACATTATATTAAATTTGGTTACTTTATGGATTACAAACTTTAAATATAGTCAGTTGCAATGTTAATGATACGTTGCCAAACCCTTGAAGACGGGGCATTTCATCTGCAGCAAAATACCTACAATAGATCGCTATAAAGTGAATTAATTAATAACAGATTAGCCTCTACCAATCTAAAGGTTCCGGTATTATCAGATTTCTTCTGCTCCATATCTCTATAGAATAACAAATTTAATTATAGAGGCCTACTTATATCCAGACTTATCTATTTTTTTTCCAAATGTCACAGGTTGTCTTTCGACATTCCTGGTGTTCTCTCCTGGCATGGCGTACTTGTAACCCACTTCTGAGGTTGGGGCGCGTGGAAGGCGGGGTTACGTTTCCCCGATGATTTGATAGGTGATGATGATAGTGGTGTGCCAGGAGAGTCCCTAATCTTAAGTTTAATCTAAGATGAATATGAATGATGATGATTGCGATCGCCATATGATTTCGGGGACCATTAGGGCCTTAAAGTTTTCGACATTTGTCTTACAGGTGAGGAAAAACCCCGATAAAAACCTCACCCAGAAAAACTGTCCCGACCGGGGATCGAACCCGGGCCCGCTGCGTGACAAGGCAGCACGCTACCCCGAGACTACAGCGGTGGACAGACTTATCTATTTTGGTTTTATAGTAAATTTATATGATACCACGTTTATCTAAACACTCTCTACTGTACAGAATGCCCCATTAAAACCTCCCAGATTTTAATTAATCATAACTAACAAAGTATGCGGAATTATAAAATAAGACCGGTATTAAACGAAAAAGAAACTCAAAGAATTTTCATCGTCACAAACTAAAACACCTCTATATGTGCACCATTAATAGCACGAACAATATCAAGTCTGTATTCGATTTCGTGCCACGTTCTGTCCAACATGTTCATTGGCACTGCTGCAATTGTGTCAAGAATACGGGTTCATAAATCATGAAGATCTTGTACTGGAGTCGCAAACACACGGTCTTTTACATACCCCCAGAGGAAGAAGTCCAGTGGAGAGATGTCTGACATACGTGGTTTTATGTCACTATTGTCCAACATGCGACAGATGAATTAACTGCAACAATGAAAACAAAAAATCTTTGAGTTTCTCTTTCTTTTAATACCAACCTCATTTCATAATTCCGCATACTTTGAGAGTTATGATTAATTAAAATCTGGGAGGTTTGAATGGGACACGGTGTATAATATGCTGTATGTCTTTTACAATGGCCTGTATTAAATAGCTATAAAATAAAGTCGTATGCAGAACACTCCAAGTATTACTTGAACTAATTGTACAATTCTTTTAAATCTATTTCATCTTATGAATTGACAGTTATTCAGTTGAACAACCACGTCAGCCTCGATATGCAATAGTTGTGGCTTTGATCCCAGTCAAGTTTAATGCAAATTTTAGAGTGAGAGAAATTCGAAGATTAGGCTTCCTTCGGAGGGTAAATTAAAAAAAAAGTCCCTTTCACACGAGGTATTGAATATTTGCCAATCCAGTTTACAGTCCGTGATAATTTAAAACAATTATAGGTCATTAATACTGATATATTTTCGAAATGAATTTATTAGATCTGATGCACAATTTTTCGAATATTGTCGAAGCTGACTCGCAAATGTTTCTGATTTCTAAGCTACAGAAAAGAAAGGACTTTATTTCAAAACATTATTACATAATAATTTGACTAACCAATAAAATTTAAAAAATATTTCTTAACGATAAACTAACACAACAAGTGATTGATTTTTGAATATTTATGCTGTGCATTATCATATGGAACTACAAACGATTCTGACAAAATAATATAAAAATTCCAAAAAAATTGATAAGGATAATTAAGAGAACCTTCATAAGGAAGATATAAAGTTCTGAAATTTTACAGAAAGATGGCCATTCAAACATGGGTAGAGTTTTGATGCCTACTAAACAACTTAAAAGAAAAATAGAAGCAGCAGAAATGAAACTGTTGAGACAGCTATATACAGCTATATACATTACATTATGTACATTACTAGACTATTCATAAAACCAACACATTAGGCATAAATTGAATATTTAAATGTTGTAGATCTAATTTACAATTATATACACAGATTGCATGAACATGTGCAGAGAATGTCACCAAACCGAATTCAAAGAAAGAACTACACACCCATAGGATGACGAAATTTGGGGCGGCCCAAACGACGATCGTGTGTCCAGTTATAGACTTCAGTTAACTATTGGGACAGAACAGGCCAGATGGTCTAACCCATAATGTTTATTATGCTTACGATATAATATTACATAATAGGGACTACATAACTTATTTCTGTTATTCATATCCTTCATTAGTCCACCGCTGTGGTCTCGAGGTAGCGTGCTGTCTTGTCACGCAGCGGGCTCGGGTTCGATTCCCGGTCAGGACAAGTTTCCTGGGTGAGGTTTTTTCGGGGTTTTTCCTCACCTGTAAGACAAATGTCAGGAAGCTTTGAGGCCCAAACGGTCCCCGAATATTATCTGGCCATCATCATCACCCCATCGGTGTGGAAAGCAACAGGAAGCTACCACACCTACAATTCTCTAGTAGCCTAAAGCTGCAAATCACAGCATGCTTCAGGGCAAAACATTAGAGACAGAGACCTCAAATAGTTCCTGATATAAGTGCAACAGTAGGGTGATTTTCCAGGATTTATTTATAAATTAATTTAAACTGAATGGTTTAAGTATTAAAAAAATAGTTTTATTAAACTTGAAGCTTAGACTAGTAATGCCACGAGTGATTTCCAAATTATCGATAAATTCACGACTCACGAAGTGAGGAGTGAATTTACCTAGATAATCTAGAAATCAAGAGTGGCATTTGTTAGGACTATTTAACGAATAAAATTAAGCTGTATACTCTTACTTACTTACTTACTTACTTACTCACTGGCACTATCGAACCCGTAGGTTCATGGCCGCGCGGACATAAGCTCTCCATAATCCCTATCCTGAGCTAATCCTTTCCAGTCATTCCCTGTATAATCTACTTCCCTCAAATCATTGTTAATGTTATTCTCCCACCTCATTCTTGGTCTACCAACTGGACGTTTTCCCTCTGGCTTTCCTACAAGAAGCTTCCATGCAAGTCTTTCATTCCCCATACGTGCAACATGTCCTGCCCATCGCAGTCTACGAGACTTGACTGTTCTTATTATATCTGGCTTCCTATAAAGACCATGTAGTTCATTGTTTTGTAGTCTTCTCCATTCACCTGTCTCTTCATCTCTCTTTGGTCCAAAAATGTTTCTTAGAACTTTATTCTCAAATACCTGTAATCTCCTTTCCCCCCTTAAAGTAAGAGTCGATGTTTCGCACCCATATAATATAACTGGTAGAACAATAGTTTTATATATTTTCAGTTTAACGTTTTTTGAAAGGAGTTGGGACATCAAGAGTCTCTGCAATGCATAATAGCATGCATTTCCAGAATTGAGCCTATGTTTAATTTCTTTGTGCATCTCATTCCTATTTGTGATTATTGTTCCTAGGTATTTGAATTCAGCCACTTCCTCAAAATTTCCCTCATTTGTCATTAGCTGTCCATTTCCATTATATAATGTATTTCTACGTGTGACCATGTATTTAGTTTTATTGATTACTCACAAATCATTATTTAACTATAGTTATTTTAAAATATTTATATATTTAATGTAAACGGTGATGTTTGAAAACAAATGAAAAACGATTGGTACGCTTCATTTGCTTCTTTTGTTCGATCACTGCAACCAGATCATGTTATTATTTATTGCCAAAAGATCGCAATGTTCTAAGAATGCACCCTAGTGGAGACATTTATAACCAACGTTATAGGTATTAATTAATTTCTGATGTCCTATGATGTAAATATGTCAATTATATTTTTCTTTGTCATTTCCTGGAAAATAATTCGTTTAAGAAAGTGCAAACAGTGCTTTCTTTTTTTTTGTGGTATAATCAATTGTTACAAATATTTTTATATTATCTCTCCTATGCGCTACGTGTTGACATTTATGCACTATATATACAATCGGTAGCCGTATTTCTTACAGAGTCGGTCACTGCAAAATAATGCTATGGCCTATTCAGAATGTTAAAAAGGAGGTGATTTCTTTATTATGATAAACTTTACTTACTTACTTACTTACTTACTCACTGGCACTATCGAACCCGTAGGTTCATGGCCGCACGGACATAAGCTCTCCATACATCCTTATCCTGAGCTAATGCTTTCCAATCATTCCCTGTATAATCTACTTCCCTCAAATCATTGTTAATGTTATTCTCCCACCTCATTCTTGGTCTACCAACTGGGCGTTTTCCCTCTGGCTTTCCTACAAGAAGCTTCCATGCAAGTCTTTCATTCCCATACGTGCAACATGTCCTGCCCATCGCAGTCTACGAGACTTAACTGTTATTATTATATCTGGCTTCCTATAAAGACCATGTAGTTCGTTGTTATGTAGTCTTCTCCATTCACCTGTCTGTTCAGTTGGTAAATTTTAGATGAAACACGACTGTAATTGGTTGTAAATAAAAAATAATTGAAATGTGATTGGTCATTGACTCCCATTTGGGACATGAGTTAAATAGTCTATAGAATTAATCATTCGATATTAAGAAAGTTACAGCAAAGATCGACTTGAGCAATGGAATTATCGTATTTTCCTTTAAAACTATTAATAATTTGTATTAAACTTGTAGGCTATCCACTGCTGTGATTTGTATTACAGTCTAAGTAATACATGGGTTACATGTCTTGAGAGCCGGTGTACTGTGGCATGAGAGACCTTAATCACTCCAGTCTTATCAGAGAAGTGAATATATTACATCAAACATGCAAGCAAGTTGTGGCCTTTGTGGCTAGCACGAAATCTTAAACCACTGACCACCATCGGTAGGTGGGCTGACTTACTAAGATGGCGTGCAAACACTTAATTTTTAAGTTTTCTGCGAATGTCAGAATATTTTCTCATTAGCACCGTAGCTATTAAATCACTAGAGTTCAATGACCCTTTTATTTCTTATGACCAGTAGTCTATAGATCAAGTAAGAATACTCTCAGAATTCTTATCATTTTCATCATCATCATCATCACAATCATCCTGTACGGATTAGGTCTTTGCCTGTTCCGATCTCTTATTACTTTATTCAGTTAATTTTAGTTGGCTCAGATTCCAGTGTTTGAAATCCATTAAGATGATACCAGGTTCAAACCTCAGGTTTAATGACAAGTGATATCATAATAATCAAATTTACACTGAAGTAGAAATTGAATTGGTACAGTAAATAGAACATATTTTGCCCTCTTACCTTTATCGAGGAGCCAAATTGCTTCATAACTAATTAACTCACTGACACTATCGAACCCATAGGTTCATGGCCTTGCGGACATAAGCTATCCATATATCCCTATCCTGAGCTAATATTTTCCAATCATTCCCTGTATAATCTACATCCCTCAAATCATAGTTAATGTTATTCTCCCATCTCATTCTTGGTCTACCAACTGGACGTTTTCCCTCTAGTTTTCTTACAAAAAGCTTCCATGTACGTCTTTCGTTCCCCCATTCGTGCCACATGTCCTGCCTATCGCAGACTCGAGACTTAACTGTTCTTATTATATCTGGCTTCCTATAAAGAACATGTAATTCAATGTTATGTAGTTTTCTCCATTAACCTGTCTCTTTATCTCTCTTTGGCCAAAAATGTTTCCTAAGAACTTTATTCTCAAATACTCGTAATCTCCTTTCCTCCCTTAAAGTAAGAGTCCATGTTTCGCATCCATATAATATAACTGGTAGAATAGTAGTGATTAAGGTCTCTCACGGCCACAGTACGTCGGCTCTCAAGACAAGTAAACTATTACTTAGACTGTAATACAAATCACAGCAGTGCATAACCTTCAAGTTTAATACAAATAACAATTCTCTGTCGTGTACTCATTTTATTTTTTATTTATTTTTCATTAAAATTTACTTGTCCCCAGGAGAAAATATTTATATAAAGTCTGTCCGTAGAATCTGTAGAGAAGCTGTTCGAAATAAGCCATCTACTCAGGAGGCAAATGGAGGCGCTCTTGGGCTTCAAACAAGAAATATATCTAATCGGAAAGCTGGCGAATTTCTCTACACATTACACGGACAGACTATAGTTACTGGATCGTCAATTCCTTGAACAGAAGTCTGAATATGTTTATAAATAAATTTATTTTTATTTATTCTTCTAATATTTAATTTTTATAAGACACAATTTTATTCAAGGAAGATAAAAATACTGTAGGCCTATCATAAGTAATGTCTTTTTTAAACAATACTTTATTTGGATTTTTTTCTGATCAGAAATTAAACTGCTCTTCAAAGTAGTGACCATCATAAATATTTTTGCTGCGAACAAATTCGTTGAGACCCCACTTCCACAGTTTAAATGTTTGCGAAATATCACGCAATACATGGGCAAAAAGGTTCCTTGGATCGAAACACATGGTAATCTAAAGGCGCAAGATCAGGTCTATATGCTGGGTGTGATAGCACTTCGATTCCTTCCCAATTCCTGAATTTTTGTTATGGTAGTTCATGCAGTATGGGTTCCGGTAGGGTTTGAACCGCGACACTCACAATTTAACGAACTCGTTTCAGTTGTTAAGAATAAATGTCCAGATCGACAGTCCGCCCGTTTGGAATATGCTCCCAGCGAATAACACCTTCAAAATTTCACTGGACACACAAGATTACATTAAAATCCACACTAATTATGTGACAACCTACCATTTCCTGTCTTAAAATAACCAAGACGAACAGTTCCTGCATTACGTGTACGCATTTTAGCACTTTGTATAATGATGATCTTGTAGAAAATTTCCGGGCTGTTGGCCGTGGTCTTGAAGCTTGTAGTTCCCCACGTTTCGCCAGAGACAGCGTTCGGCATCCTCAAGGGTTGTCTTGAGACTGACAATTTTGTCGACTACCTGCCACGGCCAACAGTCCGGAAATCTTCTACAAGATCATCATAGTAACTCCGGCCGCGAAAGCCTAAGTCAATATAATTTGTATAATATTATTTTTTAAGTTTATTTTTCATAACAAGCTATTTTTCCTGTGGAGAAAATAGTTAGTGAATCATCAAATGATTGAATAGAAACCTGAATAAGTTTATAAATCAATTTATTTTCATTTTAGACTCTCAGAAGCCAAGGGGTACAAGTGACAAATTGCTAATTTTGGAGTTAATTGTAGATTTTAGTAGCTAAAGCAGAAACTAATCTGAGTGGCCAATTGATATAAATAGAAATCTGTCTGGTGCTGATAATTAGTGGCTGAAAAGAAAACTGCTAATACAATCGCTTATGAGTATCTCAATTTTAAAGATCATTTACTCAAAACTGACCTTTTGTTACTTGTACCCCTAGATTTATAAGGGTCTCTTTTATCCTATAATACAGTGCGATCAGTATAGCACTGGACAGCAGACGCGGAGATTTCAATATACACTGCTGACGCACTCGCGGCGGGAAACGGACAGTGTTGGATCGTGGTGATGCAATCACACACATTTTCGTAACTATTTTACAAATTGTCGTAATTACCAACTTTATTGAAGCAGGTGCTGTAACTGTTCACCTTCGTTGTCCATACATTTTTGACACCTCTTTATAAAATTTGTACAGATTATGGACTGTTGAACGTGACGGAATTTTTACACTCGGGAATCGTGTTTGAAAAAGTCTTCGTACTTGGCTGGCAGACTGAGATAACAAATATTTATCATAGATAAATACATGTTGTTCAGTATAAAAAATATTAACGATTATATAGTTTACACTTTACACTTATACACACATCATTCAGTTTACACTTATACACGGCTGTTTTATAAGATACAAATTTTAAAATTGGAATAACTATACACACGTAATTCAGTTTACATTATACACACGTCATTCAGTTCACAAGCAAAAGCGACCGAACACCTTATATACTCGAAGTACGCTATCTGACTGTGCCCGTGAATGCGTGAGATGTACTAGTATACTGCTGAGTCAGCGCACATTTCAAGTCCCGTGTCTGCACGTGTAAGCCTTCGTCATCGCACAGCACAAACTCTGCGTCTGCTGTCCAATACTATACTGATCTCATTGTATATAATTGTTGTAGAAAAGTTAATACGAGATAACCATATATAATATAAATATTTATTGAAACATTGGTTACATTATTTGAATAGGAAGATAAAATATATGAGTTCATTTTATGTGCAGGGTTACGAATTTTCAGGTAATCTGACTTTAGCACAGCCACTTAAAAATCTGCGAATCATCACACAGCCATATCAACCGATTCTGCTCACAGTCATCGCCGAGGAAGTGAAGACTGGATTGAACGAGCCTCGAGCCTTATCCAGCACAGCACAGCTTGCTCTCATCATGGGGGAACTTGAAAACAGTCCTCCTTACTTCGAAAACGACAAGTAAGAATTTGTAAAATACATCAGGCCTATATTGAATTTTCGTCTCCGAGTCAATAGGGAATATCTCATTTGCTTTTCTTTTACCCTGAAGTTAGATTTATGTAGGTATCTCCTGTATTGTTTGTTTTCTTAGAAGGAGATTTTCACACAGAGCAGTAGGTACTTTATGTGTTTGTATTATTAAATTTTAGCTCAAGGCTTTTTCAGAATTTCATGTCTGAATATCATTTCAGGGGTCCCAGGTTCGTTTCCCGGTTATACCTAGAAAGTTTTCTTTATATTCACAGTTTGAACATGTCCACTCAACTGTATGAGAACTAAATACCTACCTGAATTCAGTAGTAGGGAAATTCAGCTAAAAAACTGAAAATAAGGATGAGATATCTCATTGCAGTGACCACGTGACTGCATGTAGGCCTACTTATCTAATAATGATAGCAGCCACTTTATTTGGGCTTGGTTCAAATTTGTTGGCCGCGGTGGATTAGTGGTTATACTCCTTGCCTCTGGTCCCGAGGATCGCGGGTTCAAACCCGGCCGCGATCGATGATTTTTTTTAGGATGGAAAAATCCAATAAACAAGTCCTCCGGGAGAGACTTTAAGCCGTGGTTCCGAGTCTGGAGATTTTTCGTAAAAGATCCTTAAGTCTGAACAAAGAGGCCTCTCAAACATCCTAGTAATAGCTTAGTCGCCCGCTAGATGTCTCATTGAGTCGGTGTGTTGACTGCATGACATATTTGGGCAAATAAGGTAACTAAAATGAACTTGGTCTATTAAATCCTGACAAAGGAGAGGCTATGGCTCAACAATGGCTACGCCATTAATCATCAATCATCATTATCTTCGAAACTGACGTGACAAAGATCTAAATATAAATTTGGTCCGCGATTTCTCTCTCCTTAATTAAAAGTTGAAGTTAAACTATAAAAGTTATTTAAAAACATAAAAAAACATTTAAATTATTTTTATGAATTAAATTGTAATAGTGTCAAAGCTATGATCATCAGCATGCAGCTGTAATGGCTGTGAAGCCTGAAGTATCCTCGCTGTTACTCATAAAAATAAAATTCAGATTATACGAAACAAGTGTTTCAAAATTATTTTTTCGCCTCCCACCATACACGAGTCTCATAGGGCTTAAAAGTCCTATTTTGGGACTATCATTGACCTTTACATCGCCGACATGTTAAAAAAATCTTACTGACAAATCAAACCTTTGCCAAGTGTGGGGACAGCTCTCATCATGAGTCCATCAATTAGGGGTATAATCAAGTGGAGATATTTTTATGAGAAGCACGCTGCTGTGCCATGTGTCCTATATTTCGTACAGTTTCGTTCATTCTATACTCTCAGCTCGTAGCTCTCCTCTTCGGTAGTTCAGTTTACAATGCTCTAATCTGGGATGGTCTAAATAAATAAACACATATATCAGTCAAAATGAAAAATATGTCCGACAAAGTCAAGTCTAGAATCATTAGCATTAATTCTCACTTTTTCTTATCGGAGATTTATTTACACGTTCGTCTCTCACAGCTGGACCTCGAGTCTTGGTCACTCCATGTGGGTTTCTGGATGAAACGGAGCTTGGACAGGTTTTTCTCGAGGTTTCTTCAGTTTTTTCCCTACCATAAATTTCATTCCACCATTTCTTCACACTCATATCATCCATTTCGTCCATCCGCCCATGTGACTATGGGTCAGGTGTGGTCAGCCTGCAACCTTGTTGTTCATAGACTTCTATAAATATAAGATCTCATCCCTCGACCCGACCCTGAGTTGGACACAAGATGAGGATATTATATTGAAATAAAAAGTACTAAAATATTTTCCAGATGTACGATTACGAGACAACATTATTTGTTATGTTTTATTACTTCCAGTTACGTTGCTCATATCGAAGAAAACAGCCCACAAGGCACAGCTCTACTTTTCGGAAATCCTTATGTTACTGAGATTCGTGATGATGACTTGGTAAGTACACTCATGTCATTTTAAAGATAAGAATATACTTCGATTATTGTGACAATAGGCCTATATATAATGATCTAAACTATGACTTGTCGCAGAGACTGCAGCGTGTTCATAATGCTTGCGTTCGATTCATTTTCAATATCCGCCCGTTATGACCATATATCTGAACACTTCAAAAACTTCTCTTGGCTCCATCTTACTGACAGACGTAAATTACACTCTCTTTCACTACTTTTCAAGCTTCTGGATTCCTACACTCCTACTTACCCGGCGTCCAGATTTGAGAAGTTATCCTCTTACCACAATATTGACACTTGGTCACAAGATAACAGTCTGCTAACAATTCCTCTTCATAGCATTTCCTCTTATTCTACTTCCTTCACAGTAGCCTCTGCCCGCTCCTGGAATTTCCTTCCTCAAGATATCAGAGGTTGCCGCACACTCGACACTTTTACAGTTACCTGTTATCTAATAATTAAATTTCTCTATTTATTTAAATTTATACTATGTTATTAATAATGTTTTCTCTTTTTTATATATCTTGTAGGCCTACATATTAGGCCTATATATTTAATTCGTTAAATCTAGAGTAAATCAAAATACATTATAAATATTAATTGTATTGCTTTTATAACATGTAATCGTTTACCTAATAAAACAATATAATTACAATCACAATAAACCATATAACAAAAGAAAAATGTTTTAAATTATTATATTGTCACCATTGATTAATTTTCCCTAAAAATATGGTTTATTGTAATTTAGATGTAAGTCTATATATTTTTTGTATTTTTTAAAACCTGGTTGATTGGCAGACAAGGTCTTAAGGCCTTAACTCTACCAGGTAAAATAAAGGTATTTTCATTATTATTATTATTTTAATAATAATAATAATAATAATTATAACAATTATAATTATAATAACAATAATAATAATAATTATAACAATTATAATTATAATAACAATAATAATTATTATTATTATTATAATAATTATAACAATTATAATAATAATAATAATAATAATATTATGCAGAATGTAAATTAAATTAAAGGCAAAAAAAAATGTTTATAGAGGATTTGCGGAAAAGCAATTTAAAATGTGGAACCAAGGATATGAGAAGAAAAGTTTTCAGTTGTTAACCCATAAATTGGCAACGTAGCCTATAAGATATATTGATTTCATTTATTTAATATTGTTTTTGGTCGATGTGACTAATTTCTTATACTTACCAATATTGTTGTTAGGAAGTAAGTCAACGTTCCTACATATAACCTGGTTGCTATGCAAACAAAAGAAATCACAATGCTGATATGGACTCAAAAAGCACACGTTCGGTAAGTAGAATAAAACACTTCTTGAATGTTTTGCACACTAACTCGTATCTTTCTTTAGTCTTTTCTGGAATTAATGCAGAACATCCCACTCTCCAGGCTTCTTCAATTTCTCTATCATCTACCATGACTCATTCCATAATAAAATTATCAAACAGATTATAATTACGGTACTACGGGGTGAATCATAAATATGGCTATACGTTTGATCGCGTTGTGTGATGAAAATATTATCATTACAGGAAATATGAAATTACCGTTGGAAAGGCAATTATTCAAATTACAACAATGGTATAAAACAAAACAGTGTAGAACTTACGACATTAGTCAAAATGGCGTTGAATATGCAACAGCAAATTACAATTGCTGCATCAATAACGTATGCTAATGATCGTGAGGCCGCAAGACGGGCAAGACGTGAGTTTAACATAGCATTGCAGCCATCGACTGTGGGGAAGTGGAGAAAACGACTGTTGGAAACGGGAAGGATGCAGAAAATCAAATCTCCTGGAAAGCCTCGCATTAGCTCGGATGCAGAAACAACGAAGAGAATTGTGGAGGCTTTCGACGCTAGCCCACAAAAATCAACCCGCCAAGCTGCACGTGAACAGTGATTTGTTTTGTTTTGTTCTATTATTGTAATTTGAAGGATTCCCTTTCCAATGATAACATCATATTTCCTTTAATAATAATATTTTCGTCTTAAAATGCGATCAAACGTATAGGCCTAGCCATATTTCTGAATCACTCTGTACATATAAAAATGTCCCCACAGCCAACAAACCTTGCTTATAATAAAACAAGCGCATCGTTTTTACGCGATTTATATTAGCTTGGCCTGTATCTGTCTATGTAACTGAATCTTTTAACGCGATTTTCACCCACTTAAAATCATTGGATCGACTTAAAACTTTGTATACTTGTAAACGACCCGTGACAATACAATAATTTCATATTTTGTTTCTAAAATCATGGCCAGAATCATCAGAAAATCTAAAAAAGTGGCTTTGTATCTATGTAACGGAATTTTTTAACACGATTTTCACCCACTTAGAAACATTGGATCGACTTGAAACTTTGTATACTTGTAAACGACCCGTGACAATACAATAATGTCATATTTGTTTCTAAAATCTTGGCCAGAATCGTCAGAAAAAAAAAGTGTCTTTGTATCTACGTAACAGAATCTTTGAACACGATTTTCACCCACTTACAAAACATTGGATAGACGTGAAAATTTGTGTACTTGTAAAGGACCCGTGACAATACAATAATTTCATATTTTGTTTCTAAAATCCTGGCCAGAATCATCAGAAAATCAAAAAAATTAAAACTGGTATAATAGGTTGCGGACGTGTCGACTTTTCAGTCAACCGTTGTAGGAGCTCAGTTGGTAGAGCGGTACGCTCTAGTGGTATATAATTTCAGTAATCCATAGGTCGCTGGGTCAAATCCGGCTGGGAGGTTTATTTTTTTAGAAGAGTATTACTTTCAGCTTATACTACAATAGTATCGAATTTAAAGATATTTACATTTTTATCTTATTTTGAAAATATTAAAACTAAAAAATAAATAATAGTTTTAAAAAACTAAAACAACACGCTTTATTAGAAAACCGATCTAAAAAAATGAAAAATCATTTTAATTTCCAACACGCTTGGGATAAATAATTTTACCATCAAAAGCGTGGGGTGCTTTTTATGATTTTAACATTTTCTTCTTAGAGACTTTACTTTTACCAATATCTGTTTATTATCAAATATATTAATTGATATTGAGCACCCTACGCTTTTGATGGTAAAATTATGTATCCCAAGCGTGTTGGAAATTAAAATTATTTTTCATTTTTTTAGTTCGGTTTTCTAATAAAGCGTGTTGTTTTAGTTTTTTAAAACTATTATTTATTTTCAAACTTTTTCTCGGTCAGTAACAAGTGCTTACCTCACTTGTATCGCAGTAGCCTATACTATTATGAAACAATAGACAAATGAGTAGAAATTACTTAAATGTGTATCAAATTACACAATAATGTACACAATAACTCTGAGTTTTACATGATTTTGTTTTCAATATTGTCCAAAACATTTAAATAACTGGCAGAAGAAATTATTGAATCGCCAATTTAAGGATTAACGTTGTTTAAATTTGAGGAGCTTGCTTTTAAAATGTCTCTTATCCATTATAATACTTTTTGGGAAGTAATCATTTGGTGTGAACAAGAGTTAGTTTGATTACAAAAGCCACTCTTAACGCAAGTTTGTAGAGATTAAAGAATAATCTGAAGCCAAATGGAGACATTTGTACATAGAGCAATCTAACAACAATAATACAAAAATCAATTTTGGTGCAAGGTGGACAGGGACGTTTTGAAAATGAGATCCTCATTTGATAGTTACCTACTCATAATCCAATAGTAAAATTAAATAACGAAGTAGGATATAGTGGGACGACTTTAGACCTTAATTAGGGATTGGATGAAATTCTACTATTAAGATATATTTGTATCAAACCCTTAATAATGTTTTCAATTTTTTAATTTTTAAATAATTAGTCAGAAAATAATTTGACGGCAATTTTACATATTTTGTAAAAGTTATATTTTGAAAATATGAATGAATATTTCTTGGTAGGCCTATATTGTTTTCCAATGAAGATCAGAAGCTATCTCGTATTTTTCCACACTCCTATATAATTTCAATACTGGATTATGAGTATCATATGTAAACAACTGCTAAATCAGAAATCTTCTTTCTGAAATCCTGAGTTCTCTATTTTAAACTGCTATTCTGTAATCCCTCTATAATCCGACAAATGCATTTATTTAAATTTATTAACGTTATGTATATGCCTATGTAGGCTTATAAGATATATATTTTCTTTTATGATGTCATAGGTTCATATAATTGCCCTATATTTGTATTTGGTAAAAAAAATTATAAAATAAATACGGTATTATAAACCTAACCGATGGTATCGTTACCTTGTCATGATGGAGTGGCTTGCGTTCTTAAATGGCCCCGAGTTACAGGCGAACAAACCAAAGGCGATAAGCCAGACGAAAAAATTACTTTTGTCGAAAGAGTAATGATATTTCACCCGAAAAATGGAACCATCAAGAAATGTGGACATGGGTTTCTCTGAGGTAAAATTTTCCGTAAGTAAAATAGTCCCATTTGGATCTCAGGTTGGATACTACTTTCGGCAATCCATGGCAAACTATGAACCTACGCGCTCGATAAGCCAATGACGTAGTTAGTGGATATTGTTTTAAATATTTATGTTAATACTACATTTTTTTAACAGGGAAAAAATGGGGTGTTTTCAATATCACTTGAAAATAACAACGGAACATTTGAAATCTCGCCTACAGTCGGAGAGAAGAGAACGAGTTTCGTCATCAGAGTTCGAAATAATTCCTTGTTGGATTATGAGAAGAGACATGTTCTGACTTTTACAGTGAGTTAATGAAGGAATTTATTTATTTATTGAGTTTTTAGCCTACCGGTACTTTATCGTGAGATTGTGAGTTTGGCATTGGTTGCAGATTGTTGCTCGAGAAGTTGGTCCAAAATCTCATCTCTCTAGTTTTGCTCCAGTCACTGTTTATCTCAAGGATGTCAACGATAATGCACCCGTATTCAGAGAGAGTGTCTACAAAGCCAAACTTCAGGAGAACGTCACTTCTGGCGCTTATGTAACTACGGTAAGAGTTGGACTAATGAAAACAATCTTTGAACCTGCTAAGAACTAGAGCAAGTCTGGTAAAATGTGCTCACTAGGTGTAAAGACGGCCCACCCGCAACAGGTGCACTCCCAATGAAACAGCACAATATTGTAAAGTGAGTAGTAGTGTCTTATCTTATGAGCCTCTCGGACATAGAGTTGAAGAGGAGGATCAGAGGTGAATTTAGAAGGGACGGGCGTCTTTTCACACATACTGAACACTTATTATTAGCCCTAGTCTAGAGGTATTATAGCGTCACTGACCACAGTGAAGGTCAAAATTAAAAAGTCGCCACCCGATTGATGGTGCGGCTTTAGTGTAATTTGAAAGAGGGTTTGTTATGTTAACCTCTTATGAACAACACAATACTCAACAAATTAATAATATATTATAGACTACTTGAGCAAATCTAGACTTCCCTAGAATATATTGATTCACACTTTTAGGTAATAATATTGGAGCAACAGGCTCCTCTGAATACTCGTAATATGATAAACTAGCCCACTCTGTTTTCATAAGGGAGCTACTGGCTCCTCTCTGTATGTAGGCCCTACTTGTATGGGAGCTACTGGCCACACTCTGATCGTATGAGAGCAACTAGCCCCACTGTGTTAACAGTACGATTTCTTGGCCTTTTATATTCATTTCCCAAGGAAGTTTTAAAATTGGCCCAAGTATTCCTTTTAACAAAATTTATTGTTTTGCAAATCTGACCATATTCAACACGTCAATCAAATTTACACATTTATAATAAACATTAGTTTCCCTTCGCTAGGTACATGTACCTGTCAACCCTTGAGTTACCGTTAACCGCTGTATAACAACAGCTTATTGTGTGGTCACAAATAGTAACCAAATTAATTTTAATTGGAATTACTAATGCTACAATGGTCAGTCGGATTCAATTAGCGGTTTCTTTTGAGATGAACTTTTAACAATACGAACAAAAATATTATCAGAGAAAAATAACGAGTGAGCTAAATTTTAAATATTAGTTATAACTTATTTCCGATCGAATAGATTTAAGCTGATTTAAAAATTATTTTTTTTATTCATAGGTTATGGCAACAGATATTGACACTGGATTATTTGGAAACGTGTCATACACAAGGATATATGGTATCAATAACGATTCACTTCGTATCGATAGTAAAAATGGAACCATCACTGTGCAGTCTAACAGGCATGGCTTCGACAGAGAATACGCAGCTGGTAATGCATTTATTGTCATAGGATCTTAAGTAATTATTGGTATGAAAACCAGATGTGGAAAATAATATCTACGTTGATTTACTTACGAATTTCTCCCATCTGCTTTGCAGTTTTTTCTTATTTAAATCAGAAATATTTTGAACGGTAATAATACAATTCAATGCTCATTGAGCTGCTTTCACATGTAGAGAAAATAGAAGATAGATCGAAAAATTTTTGGGCCTATACCTTCTTACTCAGACTGTTGTACGTCATCTCGTAATATAATATAGACAATATTATAACTAATTTTCCAAATATCATTATACGGTACTATATGTCATCGAAGAATTATAATCTATGTAAGGTTACAGAACCTGTTTCATGAAAAATTGCTATTATAGAATTTTTTTTCGTTATTGAATTGTACTTTTTATCGAATAAATAAGTTTATCTTCTATCATTTAGTTAATTAATTATGGAGGTTTACCGGCATCGTGTCCGTGATCTAATCATACGAACTGAACTTATCCTTCGTAAAATTAAAATTACAATGTCCATCAATAGTAATTCTGCCCGAGGCAGGTCTTTCACTGCAATCATAGCATTTTCATGCTATGCTTGCAGCTTTACTAGGGAATTATAGGTGTGGTAGCTTCCCGTTGCTTTCCACACCGATGAAGGATGATGATGATAATGATAAGCATGATGATGATGGTCAGATAATTTTCGGGGACCGTTGAACCCTAAGCTTCTTGACATTTGTCATACAGGTGAGGAAAAACCCCGAAAAGAACCTCACCCAGGAGCTTGTCCCGACCAGGAATCGAACCCGGACCCGCTGCGTGACAAGGCAGCACGCTATCTCGAGACCACAGCGGTGGAAAATTACAACATATGATTATAAAATTGTTACCTAATAGGTTCGTATTCTCGACTTTGTACACTATTAATTCTCTGTAGGGCCTTTCGGAATTAGTTCTATCATCATCAGAAGGAACAGGAGTTATGTCTGTAACCACCGACCCTGAATGACCGGGAAACCATACAAGGATAGGCATATTCAACAATCATGTCGATTCAACACACACAAATACGAATACACACACACACACACACACACACACATATATATATATATATATATATATATATATATATTCCACTGCTGTGGTCTCGAGGTAGCTTGCTGCGTTGTCACGCAGCTGGCCAGGGTTCGATCCCCGGTCGGGACAGGCTCCTGGGTGAGGTTTTTTCGGGGGGTTTCCTCATCTGTAAGACAAATGTCAGGAAGCTTAGAGCCCAACGGTCCCCGAAAATCATCCGGCCATCACCATCATTATCATCCTTCACCGGTGTGGAAAGCAACGGGAAGCTACCACACATATAATTCCCTAGTAAAACTGCAAAGCATAGCATCAGAATGCTATGTTTGCAGTGAAAGACCTGCCCTCGGGCAGAGTTACTATAGATGGATATATATATAATATATATATATATATATATATCCATCCATAGTAATTCTGCCCGAAGGCAGGTCCTTCACTGCAATCATAGCATTTTCATGCTATGCTTGCAGCTTTACTAGGGAATTGTGTAGGTGTGGTAGCTTATGTATATATATATATATATATATATATATATGTTATAATTAAATCTTTAACATTGAGCAACGCAAGCTTAATATGGTATGATTTATTTTTCTTATCATACCATATTAAGCTTGCGTTGCTCAATGTTAAAGATTTAATTATAACATCGATAAAGCGTCACGCTATAAAGTAAAATAAATATTCTCTTTAATTTGCTTACTTGATATAGTCAGCTACTAGATGGCAGTGAAGACAGTGTTCTCGCGACATCTAGTAATAATGGAGAGTATAATACATATATAAGAAAAATAAGTGTTTGAATTGGATTCGCCTGGTGGTGTAATGGATATCACGCTGAGGTACAGACTCAGAGATCCGGGTTCGAATCCCGTCCAGGCATTTATTTTTCTTATCATACCATATATATATATATATATATATATATATATATATATAAATCATTTGGCGTAATAAATGTGTTGATTTAACTTAGGCCCTAATAATTATTAAACCACATTTCGGCAGAGAACATATCTATTTCGAATAAAGTCTTAAGTTATGAAATGGATTTGGTACTGTTAAATTTGCCATAGTGTCGTATCTCAGGTACACGTAATGCAAATCGCACAATATATCAATTTAGATTCAGACAGATTCTAGGCCTACATAATAAACTATTCTAAGTCAACATTTTATTACGTTCATTATTTATCTTAAAATTATCTACAATTGTTTTTTATTTTTTTGTTGAACATTGTGTAATTGACTACTTAAGTAAATAAAAGAGAATTTAAATAGTGGCTCCACTACTTCTTACATACTATATACGTTTACTTTTGGTTTATTCCATTATTATTGTTAACATACTATTGATTATAATCTCTTATAAATAATGTAGACATGTTGTAGAGTTTAAATTACTTGCAATTTTATTCTGACAGAGTACCGGTTCGACGTGGAGGCTGCAGATATGAATGGTGAAGGTAACAAGGCTACGGTACCGCTAGTAGTAAAAGTAGAGGATATAAACGACAACGTTCCACATTTTGAAAAAAATGAATATGAATTTGTGCTGTCTAATGATCTCCATAGTCTAACCACAAACCCCGCTCTAGTCAGGGTAAGTGGTAATTTTATTCCATCATTATGTCGTAGTAGTAGTAGTAGTAGTAGTATGTAGTAACTATTACGAGTAGTAATAGTAGTAGTAGTAATGGTTTGCTGGCACGTCAACTGCGAGGCCATTGGCTCTTATAGACAACTAATGATGTAAATTACAAATCTGTATGTGACAAGATGATAAAAATACACTTACGTTAAAAGTCACAAGCAAAATGGCACATTTAAAAATGCATAGCTAAATTCAAATACTATGATAAGATATGAAGTGAAAATAGACGTTTTGATGTAATTGATTCAGCAACAGAATTTACAACTTACAGCTTAAAAAAATGAAAACAAAACTGGCAGTAAAGGGGTCAAATAAAAAATAAATTAGAATGAAAATCAACTTTTATAAGATTCATGATGTGTTCCGTTGAGGTATTATTCAAAATTAAAATATAAAATTATGGAATATTCACCTGAATATTCCATAATTTTATATTTTAATTTAGAATGAAGATTACACAGAGCTGTATAAAAAGTCACGCTAAAATAAATATTTCTTCATACAATGGTATAATAGCCCAAATTGGGCCCTAGCCTTCTCTATATTCTTCCTCCAATTGTCCTGTCTAAAGCCATCCTTTTACCATGCTACACTTTCAAAGAAATGTCTAAAGTCATTTGTCACCGCATCTATTTAGGTCTTCAAAAAGGTCTGTTCCCATATATTTTTCTTTCCAATATTATCCCTGATATTATTTGCTCTTCCATTCCATAAATATGTTCTTCTTTTTCTAATCTTTTCAACTTAATATGGGTCACTGCACTTATCATTTCATACAACCCATACAATTCCTGATTATGAAGTATTTACCTCTGTTGATTCTCTTTTATAGGTCCAAATATTCTTCTAAGTATTCTTTCGCCAACATATTTTCCGTCTTTTTAATTAGGCCCTAATATCCACGTTTCACGCCCATAGCATAAAATATTTCTTATTTTGGTTTTGTATAGGCCTATCTTTATTTTTCTTCTGTAGGCCTACATAATTGAGTGAAAAATATGTTCTATTTTCAGCTGTGATTTTACTTTATATATATATTACTTCACAAGTTTTATTTGTAATCAGTAATCCCAAATACTTGAACTCATTTACTTCTGGAAAATTAATATTGATTTTGGTTAGGCTGTACGATTATTCTTTTCCGATCTCTAGTTTATACCATCCATTTTGTTTTATCTTTGTTGATACATAACCCACCTTAAACATTTCTGGCTCCAATTTCCTATGTAGCCCTATTTATTCTACTACTTAATTCTCCTCCCCATAATATTTAAATTGTCTGCATATCCTACGATTTGCACGCTTTTATATAACAACATGCCATTAAAATAATTTTAATTTGTTTAATGCCTCAATGTAAAGCTAAATTGAGTAGCATTGTCGCCAAACCATCTCCTTGTCTAAGTCTAGTGTCTGTGTTATAAAAACAGTGTCAGTAACACCTCCACGTATTTTAATGTTGGCCCTTGAATCCGAAATAATAATTTTAACAACTATTATAATTTCTTAGATATGCCATGATACTATATAGGGCCTAATTCTTTCCTCTCCACAGTATCATAGGCTGTCTTAAAATCTATAAAAAATATAAAAAGATCTAAACCATAAAATAAGTATTTAGCCTTAAAAAATTAAAGAACCACTGAACAAACCAATATTGAACATGCAAATTTAGACTTTTTAGGCATAATATTGTACAAATGAATCACTAGATCGTCACTTTTCGTTTGTTATTTAAAAAAAATATATCTTAATTTTAGCTGAAAAAAATTCCAAAATTTATAAAATGTTGCTTCCAACAAAATATGTAAAAATAGTCATATAAACATGATCATAAAATTAATATATTTGGCTATTCTAGCGCAAGTGAAAATCTTTTTATCTTGAAACAACACTTAATAACTTACGCAGCACAACATGGACAAATATGTTAGATGTGTTAATTTGGTTAGTTTCTTAAGTTTAAAACTAATGTGTGTTATATTTTTAGTTTTAACCCATTCCAGTAACTTGTACCCATAATTCTTAGCTATCTTCTGTTGTTAGGTATTTTAATATGGTGTTTTTAAGATTATTTCTTTCTCAACTTCTTATTCAATTTTCAAGAATTTTCCGTACTTTCTAAGAAAAAATTGCATATTCCTCAGATTGTTATTCGCATACTATTACAATAATGTGTGCCTTTTTAAATATTTTCTTCGAATTACGCAGATTGTCATTTTTTTGCAGTAGACTTTCCTTACCTTCTAAGATATGATCAAATGTTTGCCGTCACTGTAAATCTACATATATTAGATATTTTTAATTTGGTATTTTTAGATTATTTCTATATCAACTTCTCATTAAATTTTCCGTAGGAATTTCTTTGGAAAAAACATACATTCTTCAGGTTACTATTAGCAGACTGCTGCAATAATTTGAGCGGTTTTAATGATTCTCTTCGAATTACTGCGAACCCATTTTAGCAGACTATCATTATCTTCTAAGATATGATAAGTATTTACCACATATTATAATTTGAGTTCTTTGTGAAATAACAAATTAAAAAAAAAAACGCTGTAATTTTTGCTCGTCTCTGTCATGAAGTAGATCTCTGTTCAAGTATGCATCAATATGGTAGGCGTTTTCAAAGACTGTCGTCAGATCTTGCAAAACCAGAAATTTTCAAAGAAATAATTATTCCCACTTTGGTTGCAAACTGGAAGATAAAATTGAGTTTGATAAAATGCGGATTCTGGGATATATTTTCTTTACATTACATAAGACTTAGAGAGTATTGATTCCAAAACATTCGTAAAATATTAGTTTTAGAACTCATGTTTATACAAATTTTGTTACGCATATTATCTCCTCTTACATTATTATTAATACCATTTTCAAAACACATAGCATAAGAAAAGCTGGCGACAGAAATGGCAGTCATTTATATTCCTGTAGATTTCCCTTGATAGGCCTATAATATTGTGTTTTTTTATTTACTCTTAAGGCCGTTGAAACATAATACATAAAATAATAGGCTATGTTAAAGAAATATTTATTATTGGAATATGTAGATAAAACTCTTAGGGTCGGTTTCACCAACAGGGATAACTGTATTACGCCAGTTTAAGCTATGTAATATAGGCCTATATGGAGAAAGCTGGCATAATACAGTTACCTCTGTTGGCGAAATCGACCATCAGACCTCTAACATCAAATTCTATTTTTAGGCAATAGATGAAGATGCTGAACCTCCAAATAACGTGGTGAAATATGAGATTTTGGATGGCAATAGAGGAAGTATGTTTCATTTAAATCCCCTTACAGGTAAGGATTATTTTAGTTTATTAGAAACAAGTGATTTCACTTAGGCTATTGGGTAAATCCATATGTAATGAAATACTTTTCTTTTAGGTATTCTTACTGTTGCGAATCCTGAATATACCAACAAGCATCGTCATTATGATGATGATGAGAGAATATATCAAAAGTTTGAACTAAATATCAGAGCATATGATCAAGGTAAGTGTATGTTTTATTAAAATTTTAGATACATTATTATTATTATTATTATTATTATTATTATTATTATTATTATTACTATTATTACTATTATTTATATTATGCCTATTATTATTAGACCTATTATAATTAGGCCTATTATTATTATTAGGCCTGTTATTATTATTTATGTGAGAAATACGAGCTTAAATGTATTTATTGGTTTGGATATTATTAGACCAAATGAAATTCGTCTAATTTGAGAAGTTTCTTTCACAACTGGAAAAGTATTGCAAAAATACAATTTAATTAATAAAGTAAAACTAACTAACAAACTCTCTGGCACTATAGAACCCATAAGTTCATGGCCGCGCGGACATAAGCTCTCCATACACCCCTATCCTGAGCTAATCCTTTCCAATCATTCCCTGTATAATCTAATTCCCTCAAATCATAGTTAATGTTATTCTCCCACCTCATTCTTGGTCTACCAACTGGGCGTTTTCCCTCTGGCTTTCCTACAAGAAGCTTCCATGCACTTCTTTCATTCCCCATACGTGCAACATGTTCTGCCCATCGCAGTCTACGAGACTTAATTGTTCTTATTATATCTGGCTTCCTATAAAGACCATGTAGTTCATTGTTATGTAGTCTTCTCCATTCACCTGTCTGTTCATCTCTCTTTGGTCCAAAAATTTTCCTAAGTACTTTATTCTCAAATACCTGTAATCTCCTTTCCTCCCTTAAAGTAAGAATCCATGATTCGCATCCATATAATGTAACTGGTAGAATAATAGTTTTATATATTTTCAGTTTAACGTTTTTTGAAAGGAGTTGGGACATCAAGAGTCTCTGCAATGCATAATAGCACGCATTTCCAGAATTGAGCCTATGTTTAATTTCTTTGTGCACCTCATTCCTATTTGTGATTATTGTTCCTAGGTATTTGAATTCAGCCACTTCCTCAAAATTTCCCTCATTTGTCATTAGCTGTCCATTTCCATTAAATAATGTATTTCTACGTGTGACCATATATTTAGTTTTATTGATATTTACTTCCAGTCCTAAGTTCTTAGTGTTACTCAATAGTGTGTGCGTATTGTCCTTTAGTATCTCCTTACTATCTGCCAACAATACTACATCATCAGCAGATTTTTAGTATAAGACAGTATATTTGTTAAACTAACAGTTTATTAATACCATTCAGTTGTAAGCCTTCCTCATTCTCTAAAGATTTAATGGCATGCTCTAGTACAAAATTAAATAGTAGAGGAGATAGTACATCTCCTTGCTTCAACCCATTCTGGATTTCAATAGTGTCCGAAAACTCTTTGCCTACACGCACCCTACTCTGTGTGCCATTTAGACACATTCGTATAAGTCTAACTAACTTTTTAGGAATTCCGAACTCCAGCAGGATACTATATAACTTCTCCCTCTTAATTGAATCATATGCTTTTTTGAAGTCTACATATAGTTGATGTACAGTACCATTATATTCCCATTTCTTTTCTAAAATCTGTCTTATACTAAAAATCTGATCTGTTGTAGACCTGTTTCTTCTAAATGCACATTGATGATCTCCTAGAATGTCATCAATATAGGGAGTAAGTCTGCTGACTAATATATTTGTTAGAATTTTGTACGAAGTTGAAAGTAATGAGATGCCCCTGTAGTTGTTGCAATCCGATTTATCTCCTTTCTTATAAATTGGTATGATAATTGATTCTTTCCATTCATCTGGAAGAGCTTCTTTTTCCCAAATAATACTAAGCAACCAGCGTATTTTGTCCATCAATTTATCTCCCCCTGATTTTATCAGTTCTGCTGGGGTCTCATCTGAACCTGATGCTTTATACATCTTCAATTTTTCAATCGCCATTTCAGCCTTTAATGCATTTGGTTCTGCGACTAGCATTTCTGCTGTCTGTAAATTATCCTCCTCAATGTCCTGTTCTGTATGTACATTTAATAGCTGATTAAAATAACTTTTCCATCTATTTAATATAGTCCTGGAATCTGCAATCATATCCCCATTTTCATTCCGAATTATGTTTGTTCTAGCCTGAAACCCTTTCTTCTCTATACTAATTCCCTGATATAATTCTCTAATGTTCCTATTTTTTGCGTTCAATTCAAGATCATTAATCTTCTCTCTCAAATATCCCCTCTTTTTACTCTTTAGTAACTTGGTGGTTTCCCGTATAATACTACCCAATTGCTCCAAATTTACCTCATATGGCTTGTATAACCATTTCATTTTTTGCTAGCTTTCTTTACTTTACAATGTCGGCACATTCCTCATCAAACCATTTCTTGTTTTGCCTCTTTTTTAAACAACCAATACTTTCTAATGCTGACACTTTAATAGTATCTCTTATAGCCTCCCATTCTTTATTTATATCAGTTTCTTCTTTATTTGCCACATTGTCATCTGAAGATTCCAGTACTTCAAATCTATTAGCAATTTTGATTTGGTATTCTTGCCGCATTTCATCATGTTTCAAGTTTTTTAATTCAAATTTTACAGAATCATCTTTAGCGTTTGTTCCTCTCATAAGCGATAGCCGTTGTCTGATTTTCACTCTGACCAGATGATGATCCGAATTGCAGTCTGTCCCTCTAACTGATCTAACATCGATGATGCTACTGTGCCAGCGTTTGTCCACTAATACATGATCTATCTGGTTCCGAGTTTCTCCATCTGGAGACGTCCTGGTGTATTTATGAATATCCTTATGCTGAAATGTTGTGCTCTTAACAATGAGATTCTTTGATGTGGCAAAGGTGATTAATCTAACCCCGTTGTCATTACTATCTTCATGAAGACTGAATTTGCCTATTGTTGGTTCGAATATATCTTCCCGCCCCACTTTTGCATTAAAATCTCCTAAGACAATTTTCATATGATATCGTGAAAGGCTATCAAATAAGCATTCTAATTCTTCATAGAACTCATCCTTGATCTTGTCATCTTTATCTTCTGTGGGGCATGTACATTTACAATTATAAAATCATGTCGTTTACCCTTTAGAATTATGTATGATATCCTATCACTAACAAACTTAATATCTCGGATAGCGGATAGGATCCTCCTTCTGATTAAAAAACCCGTTCCAAATGCAGGTCTTTCTGCACCCCCGTAGTATAACGCAAAGCTTCCTGATTCCTGACTACCTTCTCCTGGCCACCTAACTTCCTGCAAAGCGACTATATCCAAGGGCGATTTATCTAATTCCCGCGTTAATATCTCTAGTGCCCCGCTATTGTATAAACATGTCCCTGTGTTTGAGCCTTTGGCATGGGTTCCCTGAAGTAGTCCCCGCCCGGAGAACCGAATGGGGGACTATTTGACCTCCGGATAATTTTACCCCAGTTGAACCCATGTCTGCATTTCTTGACAGTTGTATTTTTACGGTGAAAGATCGTCACTCTTTCGACCAAGGTACTTTTTCGTCTGGCTTATCACCTTCGACCAGACCGGCATGGGTAACCCTATCGGCAGCAATGCTACCGCCGGCATAGCTCTCAGGATCATTTAAGCACGCAAGCCACTCCACCACGACAAGGTAAAGATACCATGGAGGGCTACTACTACTACTACCACTAATAATAATACACTACTACTACTACTGCTGCTGCTACTACTGCTACTACTACTGCTGCTGCTACTACTACTACTACTGTTACTACTGCTATTACTACTACTAATAATATACTACTACTAATAATAATAATATACTACCACTACTACTACTACTACTACTACTGCTGCTGCTGCTGCTACTACTACTACTACTACTACTACTACTACTACTGCTGCTGCTACTGCTACTACTACTGCTACTACTGCTTTTACTACTACTAATAATAATAATATACTACTACTACTATTACTACTACTACTACTGCTGCTACTACTGCTATTACTACTACTAATAATACTAATAATACTAATATACTACTACTACTACTACTACTACTGATACTACTACTGCTGCTGCTACTACTACTACTACTCCTACTACTACTACTACTACTATAATAACAATTATTTTCAATTAATAATAATTTTGTTTACCTGATGATGTTATGAACGAAGTCTTCTCTTTTACTTCCTTAGGGAAAAATTATATATATATATATATATATATATATATTAAGCATTCGACACAGTCAAGAGATCAAAATTCTTAAATATATTGGAAGACAGAAATATACCAAATTTACTTCGGGAGAACATACAAAATATTTACAAAGACAACACCATAAAGATTAAATTAAATAACAGATTTTCTGAAGAAGGAATTATAAATCGTGGTGTGAGACAAGGCTGCCCCCTATCCCCAACACTTTTTGCAATTTATATCAATGAAGTAATATGTTGCTGGAACAAAACATATAAATTTGGAATAAGAATATCAGAAAATAGAAAATTAAACACCCTATTGTTTGCAGATGACCAAATAATAATAGCAAATTCCGAAGATAATCTACAGAAAGGTCTGTATGAACTTAACAAAATTATAGAAGAATATGGATTAAAGATATCTACAGAAAAGACAAAAATTATGGCATTTCAAGGTGTAGATCCTGTCAGAAGTAAAATTGTACTGGACAATAAAATTTTGGAGCAGGTGAATAATTTTACATATCTAGGATGCAATATCTCATATGAAGAAGAAAAGGATGTAAATGCAAAAATATCTAAATTTTTAAGAATGTTAGGGTTAATAAATTCTATCTTCAAGCCACAGTTAGTCCAAAAGCATTCAAGACTGAAAGTGTATAAAACACTGGCTCTTCCAGCTCTTTTGTATGGTAGCGAAGTATGGACGTTGAAACAGAAGGATATACAGAGACTTAGATCTGCTGAAATGAGATATCTTCGGAGGACTGCAGGATACACACTACTAGATCACAAAAAAAATGAAGACATCTTAGAAGAATTACACATGGAATCTTTAGAAAACAAAATTTCTGATTATAAGTCAAGATGGATGCAACATGTTCATCGAATGGAAGATCACAGAATACCCAAACAAATGTTAAGATATCAACCTGCAGGAAGAAGAAGACCAGGACGTCCACTCAAAAGACTTCTGGATGGTGTTTCTCTTGAGGCCGAAACAGGTCAACAAATGGCCTAAATTCGTGAATGTACTATGATGATGATATATATATATATATATATATTTAGAATTATGAATAAGTCGACCGCGGTGGACTAGTGGTTATGTTCCTTGCCTCTAGTCACGAGGGTCGTGGGTTCAAACCTGGCCGGGGTCGATGGATTTTTTTAGGATGGAAAAATCCAAGGAGCAAGTCTTCCGGGAGAGACTTTAAGCCATAGGTCCCGAGTCTGAAGATTTTCAGGCTCGTAAAAGATCCCTAAGCCTGAATGAAAAGGCCTCTAAGCAAAATTTACCGAATTTTCCCGTCCTAGTACTACCTTGGTTTCCTCGATGTCAGTATGAGGCGGAACGTTGACCCCGTACAACTCAAAATAACATCTAAACGAAAACAAGTGTAACTAAATTAGTATGGATCAAATTCTTTCCTGTAGGGGAGAGCGCCTAAATCTCTGTTAAGGGAAACATGGGCTTACAAGATACAAGAAGAATTAAGAATAAACTGTACGAAATTATTAACATCTAGTTAACATTATACATTTAAGAATGAAGGATTAAGTAGAAAATAATGTAGATAAGCCTAGATTTTTATTATAGGCTATATATTTTTTTATCTATGAATGTGTTGTATTGATTCGAGAGTACAGGGGATTGGAGGAATATATTGCCGAAATAAAGGATTGAATAGTGAGATATTCGATATAGAAATACTGCTTGAGTTAGGTTATTTCTGTGCTTGTTTTTGATGGGAAATATGAAAAAGAAATTGTGAATCATGAAGTAGTGGCAACGCATTTTTATATCTGTGTTCCAGGAACTGTGAAAACACTTTAATTAAAATTCTTTGAATTTTTTTCCCGGTAATAAGATACAACTATTAAAACGAAAAAAAAAAAGGGCCTCTTTGGTTCTATGGACTCCATTTGTGGGGGAGGCTGAGGAATCCAGATGTGTTATATGATTTATATGCCCCCTAGACAAAATCAACTTCTACAGGAGGAAGTAAAATTCGTTGCTGTTTCTATATTATTAACTTTATTTGATGTCTATTAAAATGCAGCATCTTACGACTACAGTATATACAGTATTAAATCTATGCGTTATACTGATTTTGTCCACCGCTGTTGTCTCGAGGTAGCGCGCTGCCTTGTCACGCAGCGGGCCCGGGTTCGATGCCCGGTCGGGGCAGTTTTTCTGGGAGAGGTTTTTATCGGGGGTTTTCCTCATCTGTAAGACAAATGTCAGGAAAACTTTAAGGCCCAAACGGTCTCCAAAATCATATGACCGTCATCATCCTTATCATTATTATCATCATCATCATCATCATCATCCTTCACCGGTGTGGAAAGCAATGGGAAGCTACCACACCTACAATTCCCTAGTAAAGCTGCAAGCATAGCATGAAAATGCTATGATTACAGTGAAGGACCTACCTTCGGGCAGAATTACTATGGATGGATACTGATTTTTACTAAAATAATGTCAGTTTCTCATTATTATTAGACCTCTAAATTTAGATTCTTTGTCTGAAGGAATGAATAAAAACCAAGTAGGCCTATAGGCATATAGATAGGTTTCATGAAAACTTATATAATCTAGAAGAGTTTAACCGTGCCTAGAAATACAAATTTTACCCATTAATAAGAATACTGTGTTTTTAGGGCAAAATTGGCATTTTAAATTAAATTTAGGGCCTACTTTATTTTTTCACCAGTTCAGCGTTACAAGATCTCCGAAAATGTTTGGAGACTTTTGAAATTATATCAGAGAATCGAAACAAAGTAAAATATGAAATAATAATTTTCCTTTCTGGTAAATAAATACATATAGGGCATACTATTTTTAATTGCCTTTATTTAGTTTATTAATTTCATAATTAGTACATCCATTTTATATGATTGTGATATTACATATTTTAAAATCTTAATGTAGTATATAGGGGCTACTTTAAAAATATATTTTACAGTTTTGAAGTTCATTTTCGTTGTTAAGAGCCTAAAGTCCAAGGTTTAATTATTGTATATTATTATATTATTTCAGGCATTCCAACTAAATCGTCGGTAGTTCTAGTAAATGTATACCCTCCAGAACCGAATGCCCGGAACATGACTTTCATAATGAGCGGATACCCAGAACAGAAAGAAGCAGAAGAACTTCTATCAAAAGTGACAGGAGGTCGAGTGAAGATAAAGGAAATTAAACATTTCCCATTAAGACGAGCTCGCAGTGACGATTCTGGAACATCTGCTTCACCTACCAACAAGTAAGTTTCAGGGTACTAGACAATCATCATCATCATTGTGGCGCCAAGGCCCATTATGGGTCCTGGTCTATCTCAGAGGCTCCTTCCATTAATTCCTATCCATAGTCAGTTTCATATACGATATGTTATTCCGACTGTTGCTTATTTGAATCTCATAATAAGATTATTATAGTTTTATTTTGCCTGGCTGAGTTAAGGCCATTAAGACTAGCCTTATCACTCAACCACTTTACATAAAATTTACAATAACACTTGTCAACATGATTTTTGTCTCATGAGTACCAATAGTTGTACTTAATGCAGTTTTTTTATCGTGTTTTCAAATATGTATTCTGAATTTCTCCATCGCCCACAGTTTTTTTATTTCAATTTCAATTAATGGATTTAAATAATTATTTTTTTATAAACCTAGATTTCTTCCCGGAAAATGTCGGCGTAGTGAGCGATGAGCACGGGGAACACTTTCATCAGAAGATTTCAGCTATGGAAAAGAGATATGAAGGAAAATGGAATCCTTATATGCTGGCCGATTATTGTTGGACCATCAAGAGAGATGCTCCACAGGCGAAATATAGCAGAAAACCGTCATTTCTTACTTTCTAGGTGAATCCGAATGTTCGAAAAATGTGTAGTTACGAATGTAGAAAATATTAAAGTGTTTGAAATTTTAAATGCCGTTTTCTCGGAAACCTTGCGTGATGGAGAAAAACCGATATCATATTTGAATTCAGGAGAAAAAATACTATCAGAATCACATATTTTTCTTTCTGAGAAAAAAAAAAGAAGTTTTTTTTGTTGCTCAGTGTAATTAATCTTACAGCTAGTTACAATAAACATAAACGAATACAAAGTATGCCTACAATACAATTATTATATTCAATTTGTGTTAATTTACTGTAGATTTGACGAAAATAAAATGTACAAGATAGAAAAGTGAAAACGAAACTACTAACGACAGAATAAATTTTATTGCGGAGAAAAATTATTTAATAACAATTAATTGAATAAACTTAACTTTAAGGTATTAAGCGTGCGGCAATCCTTGATATTTGGAGGGAATGAATTCAAGGAGAAAGCAGTGGCTACTGTGAAAGAAGCAGAATAAAAATAGGTGTTGTGAATAGGTATAATATGTGCAGATTTCAGCCTTCTGCATCCAATTCAGTATTTGGGGCTGCCACCTAAGACTGAAGACTGATTTTCTTTCGGGGTTTCCTCCTTTAGCTGAGAGGTCCCGATTTAAGCTTGGGAACCCGATTTTTACCCTTGTGTGTCTTAGCCGGCAAGTGCTATTTTAGAACTGATATTAATAATTCAACTTCTTAATTTAAATTAGTTCTTCAGTCTTATGTATTTGGACATAGAGGAAACCGATATTTACGGTTCTTTTCTGTAGGGTGTTATAAGTCTTCTTCTTCTTCTTCTTCTTCTTCCGAATGCAGTATTGGGTGATGATGCCCGTTCTGCGACTACAAAAACTGATCTTTCCATCGGTTGAAGGGTCTTCCGAGGTCTCTTTTGCCTTTAGGGTTGAGGTGGTAAATCATCTTTGGTAAACGGGAATTTGACATTCTCTGGACGTGTTGGAACCGTTTAATCTGATAATTTTGTATATGTTCAACCATTTCCCTACTATTCCACTGCATCCTTATCTCATCACTTTTCATTCTATCCCTTAATGTTACTCCAGTTAGTGATCGGAGGAATCTCATTTGTGAACTATTAATGCGGGATTTATCTTTTGCTCGAAGTGTCCAGCATTCACTTCCGTATAGTATAGCAGGTTTGGCTATGGCATTATGAAATCTCAATTGGATTTCTTTCCTTATTTGTTTTACAAAATTTCTCCTAATTATACCATTTAATCTGTTATATTTTTCTAAATTTGTTTCCACATCTTTTTGATTATGAAACTGTGATATATTATTACCTAAATACTTAAAGTGTGTTACTTGTTCTATTGGTTTATTATGTATTATTATTTTTACTCTCGAAAGTCCCTTTCCAGTGATTGCCATGGATTTGGTTTTATTTTCAGATATTTTCATGTTGTATTTTTCCAGGGTATTCTGCAATTTAAACACTGATCTCTGCAAATCATCTTCATTCTCAGCTAGAAGTACTTGATCATCTGCGAAGATTATTGTTTGTATTTGATTTACTCTACATATTTTTTACTCCTGGGGGGTTTAGTTTTTTCCACTCCTGGACAATTTTATTTAGATATAGAATAAACAGTAATGGAGATAGTTCACATCCCTGTCTTAAACGTTGGTGTTATAAGTGATTATATATAAATGATAAGAGTGATATCTATATGTTTTTATAGGTCAGTTGTATCAGCCCGAGTTCTCTACGATGATAATCCTGTTGTTGATTTAACGGAATTTCAGAAATCATTAAATCAATCAATTATAACTCCAGTTCCAATAACAGTCACCGTACCTGTTCCAGTGGTGAGTTTAAATAGTATTTTATACTACAAAATTTATACGAGCTATAGCTTGGCTGTGAACAAAATGCAGTGACAAGATCTTGACTGTACATCTCCCATTAAACAAATACAAGTTCTCCTCTTCTACTGTTTCATCAATCAGCGTCAACACCCATATCAAGAGATCAAGAGGAATTCCAACAAACGCTGTCGGGATGAGGAACATTGAATCATAGAATTCTAGCGCATAAACAGTACGATTGTTTTTCATTCGTTTCCAAGCTGTATAAACTATTGTCATTTGAAGCTCTTTCGAAAGTCGCGCAACCTAATGAAATACTTAAACTTTTTTTTGTTTTTTTACATTATCGCATACTTAATCTTCTTCTTTATTTTACATTATTGTTTTTATTAAGTAAAGTAAAGTAAAGTAAAGTGATCCCACAACAGGCCCCGAGGCCCTTGGGGTAGTAGGGGGTTAAGGCTCCCACCTTTTCTAGACAATCGGCACTTTATGTCAGCCGGGTTGTCAGCCCTGCGTGACGGCCGCCTTTACCCCCAGAACAAGCGTCTGGTACTCATTTCCGTTAGAGGCTGAGTCGACCCCAGGGCCGTAGTGCCGCCAGAGGGTTTTTGGGTCAGTTTAAAAATCCTGACCCCAACGGGACTTGAACCCTCGACCCTCCGGCTTGTAGCTCAGTGCCTTAACCACTACGCTACGGCGTGCCCCCCAGGTTTATTGTTTTATTACTAAATAAAACTATCGAAGTTTTATATGATTTTCATAAATATTTATTTTATTTTAACATTCAATACATTGTATTTTAAAATAAAATGAATATTTATGAAAATCATACAGGATGCTCTAAAATGTCCCTTACAAACTTCTAGGACTTGTAGAGGGGACTGAGTTGATAATATGTAGAATTGGAAATCATGTCCAGGAAACTTACCGTTTACGTGTTACAGCCGTTTTAAAACATGTTTTTAATGCGACCACTTTTACAACTAATTTATTATGAGGCGTGACACAGTACATCACTTGTTTTACAATTCAACTCATTAATAACCAAAGTAACAAAACAGAAACTGAATCATGACTTGCATTAATAATCCCGAATACACCCTCCACAATCAAGTTTTGCAGTTTTCAAAATTTCGAAAAATTTTGACATTTAAAAAAAAACACCAAGTCTTGGAATACTCGATAGGGAAATGTTCGATTTAGACGAATCGCGAAGCTATTGTTGAGAAACGTGACGTACGTTCAGGCAATGTTTATTTTCAAACAGCTGAAGTATGGAAATTGTAAGTTTCCGGATATGGTTTCCATTTCTAAATATTATCAACTCAGTATCCTCTACAAGTCCTAGAAGGGGAATTTTAGAGCACCCTGTATACACACACACACATACTTTCTTTGACTACACAAAAATGTGAAGTACATTCTGATGAGCGATCAGCTCATACGGTCACACCAAACAGGCGAATGTAATATAGGTGGTTATAATGCCTGACAGTGTTCAGGAACTCCTTGGGCTCTAAATATTATAGAAATGTGTCTTATAGATAAGAAAAAACCCGGAGAAACATCACACTTTCTCTGGGACCCAAACCCGGCCTCTGCTTTCGAGGCAACGCGACGTTACTCCATGGACTGTAATCAGTCATTAAATCTGTGTAGTTAGATGATTGTTTCAGAAGAAAATTGGCATGTAATAAAAAAATAACATCAATTCAATGCATAAGTAAGTCATAGGCTATTATAATTAACAAAACAATTGAACGTTTTTAAGTTATTATATTGTCAGTGTTGATTAATCTTCAGATTTAAAAACATGCTGGTAATTTAGAAATTATAAAATTCGATACCAGCCTTTTTCTCTCCTCGGAAAGTTTACTTGTTATTCCTTATCTATAATTATATAGCCTATAAACAAAAATTATATATTCTTGTATTTTATATGAACATGTAAGTTAGTTAATATTTTTAAAATGTTGAGTTTATTTTAAAACAGGCTATACGCCCTATTACAATATTATAATGGTATTGTGAAAATAAAAATTAATGTCTGAACCATGAATCGAACCGTAGACCTCTAGTTCTCCAGACTAGTGTGCAGCCCACTACACCATTATAGACTTGGCACAAACATTAACAACTCTTTCCACATATACAAATGTATAATTCTCGTTTCGTCCGCTACGGTTCGATTCCTGGTTCAGACATTAATTTTTCTTATCACAATATCATTATAACATTATAATATGATGCATTATTGGAACTGTGTTAAAATAACAGTAGCCTATTGGAAAATGTAAAAAAAAACAGGCTATATTATGTTTTGTATAGGAGAAATACGAGAGAGCGGAAAGTGCTCTTTTCTGGATTCTCATGGTCTTGGCTATTTTGATCATCATTATCATCATCCTACTGCTCCTCTGTTGCATCTGCCCTGGGTGTCCACTTTATGTTAATCCCAAGTAAGTTCATATATTTTGGTAAATTATCTTTCAATTAAAAGGTATGTTTTGTTGTCAAATGGTGAATGTTAAGAAGCATTGTTTTTTTGAGATCAATAACTAACTGCTTTCCATACATCCCTATTCTGAGCTAATGTTTTCTAATTATCCCCCGTATTATCTTTACTTACTTACTTAATACAGGGTTTCTACTTTACAGCATTTTGCCCTTGATTCCTGCTTTCCAGAGATTCCTATCTTCCCATTGACCATCCTCCATACCCCTCTTCATCATGACATCATATATTCCCTCATACCATGTTCTTCTACTTCTCCCTCTCTTCCTTCTGCCTGGTACCATCCAATCCAACAGCTGTTTAGGCCACTGGTCTTCCGACATCCGTTGTATATGTGCATACCACTGTAGAGCTCTCTTTGTTATCCTATCGATAACAGTTTCTTGTGCATCAATTTCTTGTCTGATAGGCCTATATGCATTTCGAATATGTTGTAGCCTGGATATTCTCATACTTCTCCGTAATCCTGTATTATCTACTTCTCTCAAATCATGGAAAATGTTATTCTCCCACCTCATTCTTGGTCTATCAGTTGGGCGTTTTCCCTTTGGTTTTCCTACAAGAAGCTTGCATGCACGTCTTTCATCCCCCATTCATGTCACACGTCCTGCCCATCGCAGTCTATGAGACATAACTGTTCTTATTATATCTGGCTTGTTTTGAGATAAATAACATTTTACATTAAAATATTACGTTTATAATATCCATTTTTATATTGAAATACTTAACAAAAAATGATTAATGTGCCTTAATAATTATCTTACTTACTAGTATAATCACAATTATTAGAAAAAAATCTAATTCGCGGAGTTAGCCTAATATATTGCCACATTGATAAAAGAAAATATGGTGCCCTGCTAATGTATCTGACTTACACCATTTGACAAGAAAAAGGCAACACTTAATTTTAATGCACGCAAATTTGATTTTAGTTTAAATAATAAATTATTAAATATATAAATATGATTAAATAAAAATTAAAATAAAATATTACAAATAAATATTAAGAAAATTACATTCTATTTAAAATAATAGAACCCCGATTATGATTGCATTGGAATTGAATTGTTCTAACAAGGGAACTATCGAACATTACATACCTAAATCTACCTTGAAATTTCTCCCAGAGAAGCGTTGTGATGTATGAAGACCGTTTCCAAAAATGTTTCTGCAAGGCACTAAACTCCAGCACCACATTTCTCATTTAAACTACAGGGAAGAAATAGAACTCCTGTCATTGGTGGTTTGCATAATCTTCACAACCTGCCGTTCACGCCGCGCCCCGCCTCATTCACTCCGATATATTCACGCAGGGACGTTCATCTGCTTCGCAAAGTGGATTGCCATTGTTGGTTTCTAGCTTCGATGTCAGTGCCCTGCAGTTGAAAGCGGCAGATATTTTTTGGACACAGTCTTGGGTACATCTCAACGCTGCTCTGGGAGAAATTTCAAGGTACGTTTCGGAATGCAATAGTTGACTGTTCCCTTGTAAGTATATATAAATCGATAAATTGGAGATTTCATGTCATAAGAGATGTTCATAAATTGAGCGTGATGGTTTTGAATCTAATTCTAATATTTCTAAATTGTATCAATTTATTCCGTTATGGAATTGAGTAATTTTCTCCTTCCACTATAGATAAACGCAATTATTAATAGAATTCATTCACAAAAATGTTAAGTAAAAGGTAAAAAGATCCCACTAAAGCCCTTAAGAAACCTTAGGAGTACTAGGAATTTAAGACTCTCATTATTCTAGAAAATCGGCACGAGATGTCAGCAGGGTTGTCACCTTTACTTGAGACCGTCTTTACTCCTAGAACAAATGCTTGGTACTCATTTGCGTTAGTGACTGAGTCGAACCCAGGTTCATGGACTTCGAGAAGATTTAGTCAGTTAAAATCATGATCCTATCGGGGCTCGACTCGCCGACCTTTTGGCTTGTAGAGTAACCGACTAGGCTATAGAGACGAAAACCGTGATAAATGATAAAATTCTAATGAGACAGATATTTAGCATTATTTATAAATGTTTTTGAGAGTATGACCTGACTTTTGTAGGACATAAAGTAACATGATGTTTACTTCTGGTAAAATGTAACAGTGATTCTATCGCTGGTAAAACTCTTTAATCGATTCTACAATGACAGAGACTTGAATAATATCAATTATTGCTCGTAATTCTAAGGATAAAGAGATATGAAAGTGACCCTATTTTAATTTGAATGATGATCCATCCATAGTAATTCTGCCCGAAGGCAGGTCCTTCATTGCAATCATAGCATTTTCATGCTATGCTTGCAGCTTTATTAGGGAATTGTAGGTGTAGTAGCTTCCCGTTGCTTTCCACACCGATGAAGGATGATGATGATTATGATGATGTCCATATGATTTCGGGGACCGTTTGGGCCTTAAGGTTTTCCTGACATTTGTCTTACAGGTGAGGAAAAACCGCGATATAAACCTCACCCAGAAATACTGCCCCGACCGGGGATCGAACCCGGGCCCGCTGCGTAACAAGGCAGCACGCTACCTCGAGACCACAACAGTGGACTGAATGATGATAATATATGGATATTTCGTGCATTATTATCGAATCAAGGCCTATCACTTTAGTTAGTAACCTATTAAGACTGGTTGCCTAGATTCAATTCATTGATAAAAGGAGTGGAGATTTGCCTTTGGTTATTATTCCCAGCCATCTTTTAAAGAGAGCTAGTTAATCTTCTTCGATCATATCTTTAGTGAAATTATTACCGTGTAAGATTGCCATTCTAGCGATCCGGTTACAATTCTCGGCAAAACCATATTTTTTTCAACAGAAGAAATTCGTAACTTATAACTAACTAACTCACTGGCACTATCGAGCCCGGAAGTTCATGGCCGCGCGGATATAAGCTCTCCATCATCCCTATACTGGGCTAATGTTTTCCAGGCATCCCCTGTATAATTTACTTCCTCAAATCATAGTTAATGTTATTCTCCCACCTCATTCTTGGTCTACCAACTGGACGTTTTCCCTCTGGTTTTCCTGCAAGAAACTTCCATGAGCCACTTTTATTCCCCATTCGTGCCGCATGTCCTGCCCATCGCAGTCTACGAGACTTAACTGTTCTTATTATATCTGGCTTCCTATAAAGACAATGTAATTCACTGTTAGCAGTCTTCTCCATTCACCTGTATGTTCATCTCTCTTTGGTCCAAAAATTTTCCTAAGACCTTATGCTGAAATGTTGTGCTCTTAACAATGAGATTCTTTGTTTAGTCAAAGGTGACTAATCTAACCCCATTTTTCGTTACTATCTTCGTGAAGACTTAATTTACCTATTGTTGGTTTGAATGTATCTTCCCGCCCCACTTTTGCATTTAAAATCGGGAGTGTTACAGGGTGTCAAATCTTTAAAATTCAAGAAGTGGTGTAGTTTGCCAGATATAGAGAAGCCTGGAACTTACATGTATTTTTTTTTCATATCGAGAAGATTTATTGGCAACATTATTAAAATTTAAATTTAAAATTCGTAGTTCTTTCACTTTATTTAATTTTTTTAATTTAAGATTATGCCTATATTATTATTCTTCGAACGTAGTGTTTGAAACTGGATCCATTGAACCTTATGTTGAAAATGTAATAGTCATTTGCCGTAAGTATCGCATCTAGTTAATAAACATTTAAAATAAGTTGAATTATTGCGATGCGCTAACCACGTGACTCTCTATAGGCCCTACTTCTATCTACTAATCAATACGGCAATAACTTCAGTGGGGCGTGGCTTTTGGGAGCTGAAGTGCCATGGATCTATTAATTACCTCCTTCTAGTGCTGTCTATAATCTGAATCGTACACAATATCTATGACTTGAGCATGGAACTCACTTCCCAGTCTTGTCAGGGATTGTCAATCACTATCATTGTTTAAATCCAAATTAACTGATGGCGGTATCTTAGGTTCCATACAATGAACATATTAACTGCATAACAACTATATTTAGCATCTTGTATATGTCTATAAATAATCAGCTAGGAAGATTTACTTACTTCATTTTATTTTATTCCATATTTTGTAAACGTTAGCTAATTTAGAATTTTGTTTAATATAGACCTATATTTTCTTCTTCTATCTTCGGGTTTTTACAGCTGCTGCCGTCTTCCCGTGCCAAACCTCCAAAGCCTACGATCTTGGGCATCTTCAATGCTTAGCCCTCTAGCTTGCATTAATGTTTTTCCTGTCCGGCTTTGACTGATTTGGTCTATTAGAATTTTGTGTTTTTTTTAATGTGTGGGGAGCTGGCCCACAGCATAAACCCCCAACCTGGAAACCAGGAAAATTTCTGTCTGGGTTTTCCTCCCATAACCTTTGAAGATCCCTCTTCACCGCAAGACAACGTTTCTCTATTTCCCTTAGAGATAGGGTTGCCTCTTCCGCCAGATCCGCCGTGTTGAAGGACTCCTGCGCCGACTCTGTCGTTGAGGTCCTATATTTTAATAATATTTTAAAATTGTAGTAAGTATATATATATATATATATATATATATATATATATATTATATATATTATATATATATATATAACTCCTGGCGTGACAGGCCTACCAGGCCCTTAGCCTACCTGCCGGCTGCTGGCCTCACATCCACATGTGTCAATCACAGAGGTAGATGATAATCAGCCAGTGTAGGGTGACATGTGGTCAGCTTGTCGAGTCCCCCAGCCGTTATAGCTGGTAGCCGCTACTTATTGTAGCTACCCAAATGCATCATGATGCTGGGTGGGCACCGGTCGCATACTGGCCGAAATACCATGAGAAAATTTCTTCCCCCATGGAGACTCGAACCAGCGCAAGTCCCGTAGCTCTGCGCCAAAGCTTCCTGCCTTAACCACTCGGCTATGGCGCGGGACAAGTAGGCCCTATATATATTATAATTTTCATATTCGCTGGTTGAGTGAAAGAGAGGACCTTATGGCCTTAACTCTGCCAGCATAAATAAAGCATTATTATGATTATTATTATTATTATATGTCCCGCGCCGTAGCCGAGCGGTTAAGGTAGGAAGCCTTGGCGCAGAGCTACGGGACTTGCGCTAGTTCGAGTCTCCATGGGGGAAGAAATTTTCTCATGGTATTTCTGCCAGTATGGGACCGGTGCCCACCCAGCATCGTGAGGCAATTGGGTAGCTACAATAAGTAGCGGCTCCAGGTTGAGGAACCAGCTATAACGGCTGGGGGACTCGACATGCTAACCACATGTCACCCCTACACTGGCTGTTGATCATCTACCTCTGTGATTGACACATGTGGATGTGAAGGGCTAGCAGCCGGCTGGTAAAAGGGCAACCGCTGAAAAAGTGGAAATACCCTCAATCAATCGGAAATTATTATTATTATTATTATTATTATTGTTATTGTTATTGTTATTATCGTGATCCTTGAGACTGCACCCCTAATGGGACTTTTTAACGGATACCTTTACCTACCTTAATTTATTTTTTAAAAATAGGTGGAGATGGAAAAGAGACAGATATAATTTATGATAAGCAATCTGTCATAAGGTGACACATAATCGGGGTTTCAATTCATAAATTTAAGAGAATAACTTATTAGAATTTTGATCATAAACATAAATATTTACTTGTTAATGCGGCATGAATCAGGAAAGAGAAACAAATTCATTCTAAACCTGAGGAAAGTGTCCAACTTATTCTGAAGGAACAAGGACCTGGGATGGAAACAAAAGCAGTACAAGGTAAGATCAATTCCTGTATTTCTGAAGAAGTTGCATTTCAAAACGACTTATACCTGCATAATAATTATTTTCTCTCAAGTTATGTTTCCTTTTATATGCATATTGTCATGAAAATACAGGACATTTTAAGATTTAACATTGGTCTTATTATAGAGATAAGAACTACAGCAGGTACTGTATTATTTTCACGGATGCTAATTTTGATTGTAATTTGTATTATTTTTATTTACTGTTTTATTACTTTTTAATTATTCGAGGAAATAAAGTTAAAATAATTTTAATTATTCTAGAAAATAAGATGAAATGTTATGTTTTGGGATTTAACAAAAATATAAAAAAATAAAACCGGATAATCTTATATTTAAAACTATTTCGTTATTATATTTTAATTACAGTCTGATTTATAATTTTTAAAACTGACTCTACCTTGTAAATTATGTTTGGAATGTAAAGATAGTCATAGTACATAGATTTTAAATCGGTACGAAAAATTAATGAAGCACTATATAAAATACGAGCAATTCAATATAATTGAATGACCTAAAAACCTCAAATTTCGTAATAGAGCTACCTTTAATACTAGGTAATTTTGCAAAAAGTAAGTCTTTATTTAAACTTTATTTTATTTTACTTGTTTTGGAAATTGCATCATTAAATGTATTCCTAAATGATTTTATTAAAAACGTTTTAATAATAACACTGAGACTTTTTAATATTGAGACGTTTGTAAATTGTATTAATAATATATGTTATTATAAATATTTTAATAAATCGGTTAGACAGTCCATTATCTGTCTTATTCAATTAAATAATGAAACATGTAATATTAAAAAGTGTGTTATGTACATTTATGTGAAGTTTTGGTTACCATTCTGTTTTAGCTGTTCGGTCCGGTTACCGAAGAGAAGCATGGAGCGCTGATCAACGTCAGCACAGACACCATTCCTGGCGATTCAACCGCCGTAACATCCCCACTAAAGAATACGAAGAATATGTGGCAGGTCTAGATGATCGTAGATTAGGTTACGATATTCAAGGACCTGCTGCAGCTTCCCTAGGTCATAGAGGTCATGAGGACGGACATTCCTTACACAGTTTACCTGCTCATCATTTCCGTGCAAGAGATGGACCTACAGTCATATATACTCGTGAACTTCAAGATCTTCAACGCCAAGCCGACAACCGCCAGCGAGATATATACTTAGAAGACATAGAGGGCGGTGACTATCCTTCAATTGGACGTATTATTGACCACAGACAACCTAGAGGCAATGTTCCTCGTCGAGAAGTTCGCATTAATCTCGAAGAAGATCATGATACTGATTCAATGAGAAGACACGAAGTGGAAAGAGGTTCAGATGTAGGTAGAGGAGGTGAATTCAAAAGAAACGATGCTAATAGAGACGATGAACATGATGGTCGCGATTTTCATTTTGTGTTGCATCGTGGAAATTCTCAGAGACTTACCCGAGCGAACGCAGAAGAAGAAGAAGAAGAAGAATCGCCTGAAATGAATGCAATGACAGCTTCTAGAAGGGAACAATTTTATATCCGTGATGGTAATGCTGAAATATTGCGTTTGGTAACTCGAGGAAGATCAGGAGATGAACAAGAATTTATTCAAATAGAACCTCAGCCCCAACAAAGACCAATGACTTTAGTTCCACCGCGTCAACAGAATGTAAGAGTAAACAACGGCAAGGATATCATCATGCAGAGGTTTATGGAGGATCAAAGAAATAATTCTGGCCAACAAACCGAACCAAGCAGAGAAAATGAAAATCAAGATGCCATTCTACTAAATACATTGCAACAACAAGATATGCTCGTGAGAAGACTTCTTGAAGAAGAGACTCGTCTTAACAACACTCTATTACTCACAGAAGCTCTTGTTGCACAAAGGCAGCATGAACAGTTTCTTACAAATGCAGGAGAGCAAATTGAGACGCAAAGTCTACCTGGTCAAACCTCCATGGCCACACAAACAGATGTAGACAACAGCACTCAAACCGAGCCAATGCATCTCATGAGACCACCTCGTAGAAAAGCCAGGAGCGACAATGATGACTCTTACACAGAAGAGGAAGAAAGGGATGGAATTTCAATGGATGACGATAAGATTCGTTTCACATCCTCTGGTGATCATGGGAATATTGTATGGGTCAAGAAACATCGAACTAAGAGAAAGAGAAATTCGTTTCATAGAGGAGATTTAAAATTAAAACGAATTGGAGGAAAAGCAGGAATTGCTTTACCTGGAAGAAGACATAAAATCAAAACTCCAATAATTGAAGAAACTGAAAGTGCTTTAGAAGCTGCTGAAAGACAGGCTTCTGCTAATCAAGAAAACGTTTCAAGCCACAATTACAACGAAAATAAATCTAGCATTTTAAGGCGACGGAATAATATGTCCAAAGTTGCTACTACTTCTGGAGAAATGGAAGTAAGCAATATTGCAAGTTCAGAATCAAACAGATTAGACGATTTAGAAGGGACGCCTACTGATTCTCTTGAAGAACGGTCTCCATCAAGGAGGAAACACGTTTCTAATGATATTGGAATAGGAAGTCACAAACAGTCTGAAACACAGAAAAGAGCATCTTCGTCGATGGTCGACATAAGAAATTACGAAGATCGGTATTGGCCTTCGGAAAAAAGACGAGTAGAATTTCAAGATAGCGATACGCACGGGAGTAGCTCAGAGAGAAGAGATACATCAGATTACAGACGTGACTATTTGAATGATAGAACTGGGCATCGCGGCTCGAGTTATGCGGCGTCTAGTGACACAAGTATACGTCCTTCAGAAGTAGACAGTTCTCTTGAAGTAAGATATCCACATTTTACAGATGACAGAGGTAGAAATTCTATTCGTAGCTCAAAATCCGAATCGGGACTAAATACTTTATCGAGTGCAAAACATCGTAGAAGATCTTTGTCCACTTGCTGAAAGAAAGAAGGAATGAAGAAGATGAAATAGACTTTCACATAGACGGCATTCTCTATCCGAGACCAATAAGAATGAGGAACCAGGATTACATGAGAGACAGACAATTGCAAGTAAGGCCAAGTCTACGAGTCAAGTGAATGCTCTTGGTAAGACAGGATCAGTTCTCAAACGAGGACCTCGATACATGGAATGGTACAAATCTAAAAGAGAAGAAAGAGAAAGGAGAAAGAAAGAAGAGGAAGAAGCAAAAAGAGATAAACACAAGAAAAAAATAAAATCTGCCAGCTTAAGTATGTCTGACGCGAAATCAGCAAAAAACAGAGAAAACGAGAAAAGAGGTAGTGTAAGTGAAGATGGTACTTCAAGAAGAGAAAAAGAAGTACAAAAAGAAATGGACAAAGCAGATGAGCAGGTGTTGAAAGTGGCTGTATTCGACGATGACATGGATTCAGGTATAGCAATGTCATCAATGTTACAAGCTGGCAAGAAGAAGAAAAGTCATCAGTTGTTGGAGAAGAAGAGTGTCTTTACGATTGCATATGACGACATGCACACCAAGCAGATAAGACCAGACAGTAGTTCTCCACAATATTGAAATTAGCTCATTTCTATTTCAGTGATTATCAGATGTGAATTTGATATTATAATAACAGACTAGGGTTTCAGGTCAATATTTTGAATTTTGCTTTCTGCAGTTTTTAACGCTGCTACTTCTAATTTCGGCATAGGATATTAATGTCCTTTGTCGTTGACGGGAGGCGATTTTTGCTGTAAAAGATTAATGCATCAATCGTTAATCTGGCTATTAGTTTAAATTCGAAAATACACAATCAGATAAATGATCAATGCTGGTATTGTCTCAGACGTTTAGATATCAACTTGACTGAAAATAATTCTAGCATCTTAACCCATTCACATCAGGTTTAAATGCTCAATGCATTTCCCCAGAAACCGCATTTAAGGTACCTTAAATCATATTGTCGGTTTTCATGCATTCAAAACAAGCTAAAGATAACGGTACTTGAGAGCACAATAAGGGTGAAGACCAAAACACAATCCTATACAATTCATAAATGTCAACAAAAGATTACCCTGCCAAGGGATGTACAAAATATTGCAAAATATATAACAGCAGAATTAAGCGGGTGTACCTAGTCTTCTCAGTTGAAGGTCATTTCACTCCCGGCGAGTCTACCTCGTTTTTTGAGGCGATTGGGATAAGGACATGAGATTCAAAATATGAATACAGGTTATTCTACCATGTCTCATTCTTACAATTTGACATAAAACCAAACATGTCGTTTTCTGCCTCTGAGTGATATTTCTCTCCATTTAAATCTGAAGTGAACCGATCTTGGATATGTTGAATAAAATACAGTAACATTACTTTCTCAAAATGTAACCGGTAATTAAGATATTTAAATTCACAAAATTGTTTTACAGTTAAGAAGCGGGCCCGGGTTCGATCCCCGGCCGGGACAGTTTTTCTGGGTGAGGTTTTTATCGGGGTTTTTCCTCACCTGTAAGACAAATGTCAGGAAAACTTTAAGGCCCTAACGGTCCCCGAAATCATATGGCCATCGCAATCATCATCATTCATATTCATCTTAGGTTAAGCTTAGGATTAGGGACTCTCCTGGCGCACCATTATCATCATCATCACCCATCATATCATCGGGTCAACGTAACCCCACCTTCCAGGCGCCCCAACCTCAGAAGTGGGTTACAAGTACGCCATGCCAGGAGAGAAACCAGGAATGTCGAAAGACAGCCCTGGGGCATGTGAAAAAAAAGAATTCGTGAAAAAAAAGAGCACAGAATGATCGGTATCATGAATCTGACCTGATCCTTAAGCAAGATGTTACAGTCAAGTCGGTATCTACTTACACGATATTACATTTCATTATCTTTAAATACCTTAACTGTTTTTTTATATTCTTCCTGATATGACTGAAGTAGGTTAATTTAAATTTGTAAATTACACTTATTTGAGCAATAAATGTGATATATCCGTCCAATTTAGCCTACATCGTTTACATAAGTTAGTTAAGACATCAAAATATTTTATACAGGTTTATAGACAATTGGCTGCATCTTCCTTGTTATGATTGAAGTATATTAATGTAAAAAAATAAATTTATTTGAGCAATAAATGTGATATATCCGTCCAATACAGTCTATTGCATTACATAAGTTAGTTCAGACATCAAAACATTTTATACAGGTTTGAAGAAAGTTGGCTGCAGGATGGAGTGGAAAATTTTGTGATGGTATAAACTTGATGTTTGCTTATAGACAAAAATTCGCGAATTTAATTTCACTCTACTATGAGAGTAAGTGGCTTCCACAACTATTTTTTTCCCCTCTCCATACAAGTCAGTAACACAGAACCGTTAAAATCAACATTTCCTCCGAAGAACACATTAAGATATGAGTTAGTGCAAATACATTTTTTTTGACTTATCGTGTTTTTTAAATAAATGAAGTTATACTGGATTTCACAATTTTTTACAATGTAAACGAATAATATAAACTTTTTTTTTAATTTATAAGACTTTACTTTTCTTCCTTACACATATTATACCTGTTCTGTTATCGTATCACTGTTGAATTTTCAGTCTAACATTTCTTAGCATATCCCAGAAATCTTTTACCACATGAACGGTAACGAAACATATTTTAGGGATTCTATGTAAGTGCATACGCTGTAATAAGGGGTAATTATTTCTGTATTTGTTTTGATAATGGTGTATGGTATTTATTATAGGTTATAATTGCAATTCTTTCATTTGCAAAGAATGAATTATGATCTGTCTATGCATCTCATAATTTCATCATCATCAACAATCACGGATTAAGCCCATGAGGCTTGTTCCGGTCTCATAGATTCTCACTCAAAAAGTTGAATCCGTCTCTCTTTGGTCTACCAACTATCCTGTCTCCTTTAGGTTTGTAGCTAAGTATACTTTTTGGTAGGCCTATGCGTTCATCTTTCATTCTTTGAAAATGTTCTTTCCAGTTTTTTCTAGAGCCTTTGATTATATCTGAAAGTTTAAAAATATTTAGCTCATTTCTTTTATCTTCACTTCTTCTTTTATCTAGAAATTTGTAGCCAGTTACACTTCCCAGAAATATTATTTCAGCAGCTTTATAATATTCTATTTTCTGTTTTAGTTAAAATCCAAAATTCACTACTACGTATACAAAATTAAGGGGACTGCCACAGCTTTACAAAATTTCAGTTTCCTTTCCTTTCTTGTATTTTCAAATATTATCTTAATTGTGCCACATATATAGGCCTACTTAAATTTCATTTTATTAGCAATTACACTGGTCGACAATATTTTCTTCACAATAAATCTGATTAGTGAACCTAGTGCATTTTTTCATACTGAATTCAGATGTGTAGTCGGAATTTTTCCATCAGGCACGGTTTTTTTTTTTTTTTTGTGACAGCTACCTTTTTAAAATTGATTTTAGCATTTTCTTTGACCTGTCATAGGAACCTTTACCTTATATGTAGCGATTTTATTCAAGCTGTATTTAAAGAAATCTTGGGGCTGTCTCTGATGAACACGGTGAGCGTTTTCATCAGCAAATTTCCGCAATGGAAAAGAGGTACCAAGGTAAGTGGAGTTCTAATACGCTGGCTAACTACTGTTGGACCAAGAAGAGAGATGTTCCAGATGCAAAATATGCCTGAAAATCACTATCTACCACTTTCTAGGTAAGTCAGAATGAGTTAGAGTTAGATGAATTTTATTAAAAATTATAAAAAATTTAAAGGAATATCACAGAAAACTATTGCCTGATAGGAGAAAACTTAAATGATATTTAAATTCAGGGTGAAAAATACTTCTAAAATCTATATTTTCATTCTTGTGAAAGAAAAAAAGTTCATTTTTGTTGACCAGTGTTATTATTCTGTCATCTTCACAGCCGTAACAAAGTACGGGTCAAAATGCAAGAGGTATGAGGTGAATTCTGATACTTTTTTTTTATTAAGGAAGGTTAAGTAAGGTTTTGTATTAAGTGGTTAAGGGACTTGCGCTGGTTCGAGGCTCCATGGGGGAAGACATTTTCTCATGATATTTCGTCAGTATGGGACCGGTGACCATCCAGAATCGTGAGGCATTTGGGTAGCTACAATAAGTAGCGACTCCAAGTTGAGAAGACCAGCTATAACGGATGGGGGACCCGACATGCTGACCACATGTCACCTCTACACTGGCTTATGATCATCTTTAGTTTCTTAATATTAATTTAATAAATAATGCTTTAGCTATGTGGAGTCCCTTCATGACTTCTTAATGTGGAAGCCATTCATTGTGTATTTGTGAATGATGATTCATTGTATTTTAATGTGGGACCAAGAAAGTAAGGTAAAGGAAGGATTTATGCTTGGATGGAAAGGAAGCCTAAATTAGCTCAATGGTTAAGAGCATTAGCACGGAAAGCTGAAAGTTCGAGGTTCGATTACCGGTTCAGGCATAATTTTTTCTCTTTACCATTTGATTACAATAATTTACTTGTGTACTTTAATACACTTATTTCAATCATAGCAACAGCTTTAGCTTCTTAATATTAATTTAATAAATAATGTTTTAGCTACATGGTGCCCCTTCATGTCTTTTTAATGTAGAAGCCATTCATTGTGTATTTGTGAATGATAATGCATTGCATTTGAATGTGGGACCAAGAAAGTAAGGCAAAGGAAGGATTTATGCTTGGATGAGAAGGAAGCCTGAATTAGTTCAATGGTTAAGAGCATCAGCACGAAAAGCTGAAGGTTCGGGGCTCAATTCCCGGTTTAGGCATAATATTTTCTCTTTACCATTTGATTACAATAATTTAGTTGTGTACTTTAATATACCGTACGTATTTCAATCATAGTAACAGCTATAGCTTCTTAATATCAATTTAATAAAAAAATCTCTTTGCCATTTGATCTACCTCTGTTTAACACATGTGGATGTGAGGCCAGCAGCCGGCTGGTATGGCAAGGGCCTTCTAGGCCTGTCGCGTTTGGAGTTTTTATTGCTATATTAATTACGTTGTTCGCGTGGAGAAAATAATGTAAACAGCTTATGTATAAACTAACATATTTAATTTGATAAGATTTAACATTGTATTGTTGAAAATTCTTTGTAATTTGATTGTCCGGCGATGCCCGGGAATCTACATATCCCGATCTTCTTGGCATCAATGAGCTGAAAGATAAAAATGGTTATTGTTAGTTATCCGTGAAAGATAGACATATGTAATAAAATAAGAAATGCGCACAACGTGCAAAGAAGATTGTTCTCAGTCACTGCAGAGTTTCAACAATGATTCTGATCTCATCCTACAGTTTAACACATGCTATTTCTCGCACTGTTCGCCACATCTTGCACACACGCAGTCTGGGCTGGGCTCGTGGAATCTCTGGTTGCTGCACAGCTTGTGGTGAAATCCATGCACAGCGAGTCTGGTCACGGTGTGGCGCAATTCATATCCTCCCTGAGTCCATTCACGGTTTGTCATGGCGTCGGTAATATAGAATTCTTCCCATATTTTGCGTTTCTTCTCGTGGAGTTCTTGCAGGAGGTCCTGGTAAGCTGGTGTCACTGGTAGTAGGAACTTTAGCCTCAGCTCTTCTATATAGAATGGTTCTCTGGAGATTTCATATACAAGTCGTGAGGGCGTGTATCTGGAGAGACAGAGCACCCTTTTTAGGTATGTGGCTTTTAGTTTCTCTAATTTTTCTAGGTTCGTTTTCTTTAAATGGACCCATATATTCTCTAACCCATATGTTGCAACGGGATCAACTTTAAGTTCAAAAAGTTATAGGGCTGTTTCTAGTGAGAGTTTGTTTATTGACTTAATGTCGTTTATGGCTCTTATAGATATATGCTGTGGCACAATGAGAAAGGTGCGGGAAGGCAAACAGTTTTCAGATTTTTTTTAAAATTCACAATGGGTTAAAGTAAAGAGATACATTATCTCCTTCTATTCAGTTTTTTAATAGATCGTGTTATCAGATCTTCAGAGAATAAAGGATGCATACCACCCAATGGTCTCAATAAGCTATTAGTACATGCTGACGATGTATTATTATTATTAAGCGATAACGAGGAGATACTAATTGTCAACTTGCACATTCTGTTGATTAACACTAAGAAATTTGGAGATGAAGTATATATGGCCACACGTAGAAAAATACATTACATAATGTAAATGGATATTTAATGTCAAATAAGGGATATTTTAAAGAAGTGGCTGAATTCAAATGCCAAGTAACAGTAATAGTACCAGTGATTCATGTATGCTATCCAATTGATCTGTTTTAATATTATATAGGCCTCCGCGCCGTAGCTGAGTCGTTGAGGCAGGGAGCCTTGGCGCAGAGCTACGGGAGTTGCGCTGGTTCGAGTCTCCATGGGGGAAGACATTTTCTCATGGTATTTCGGCCAGTATGGGACCGGTGCCCACCCAGCATCGTGAGGCATTGGGTAGCTACAATAAGTAGCGGCTCCAGGTTGAGAAAACCAACTATAACGGTTGGGGAACCACATGTCACCCCTACACTGGCTGATGATCATGTACCTCTGTGACTAACACATGTGGATGTGAGGCCAGCAGCCGGCTGGTAGGCTAAGGGCCTTCTAGGCCAGGAGTTTTATATAATAACTGAACTCATAGCGCGGCAGGCCTAGAAGACCCTTGGCCTTCCAGCCGGCTGTTGGCTCCTCATCCACTTGCATTTACTGCGACAGATGATCATCTAGCCCACCGGTTCCCAACCTTTTTCGACTTACGAACCCCTTCCACAACGATCTGAGTTGGGTGAACCACTGACTTTTAAACATACATACAGTAGACATGCATAAAATTTAATTCCAAGCAAAAGGTTTAATAACCTTAAATTCCCTGTATAATCTACTTCCCTCAAATCATAGTTAATGTTATTCTCCCACCTCATTCTTGATCTACCAACTGGACGTTTTCCCTCTGGCTTTCCTACAAGAAGCTTCCATGCAAGTCTTTCATTCTTCATACTTGCAACATGTCCTGCCCATCGCAGTCTACGAGACTTAACTGTTCTTATTATATCTGGCTTCCTATAAAGACCATGTAGTTCATTGTTATGAAGTCTTCTCCATTCACCTGTCTGTTCATCTCTCTTTGGTCCAAAAATTTTCCTAAGTACTTTATTCTCAAATACTTGTAATCTCCTTTCCTCCCTTAAAGTAAGAGTCCATGTTTCGTACCCATATAATATAACTGGTAGAATCCATCCATAGTAATTCTGCCCGAAGGCAGGTCTTTCACTGCAATCATAGCATTTTCATGCTATGCTTTGCAGCTTTACTAGGGAATTTTAGGTGTGGTAGCTTCCCGTTGCTTTCCACACTGGTAGAATAATAGTTTTAAATATTTTCCGTTTAACGTTTTATGAAAGTAGTTGCAATGCATAATAGCACGCATTTCCAGAATTGAGCCTATGTTTAATTTCTTTGTGCATCTCATTCCTATTTGTGATTATTGTTCCTAGGTATTTGAATTCAGCCACTTCCTCAAAATTTTCCTCATTTGTCTTTAGCTGTCCATTTCCATTATATAACGTAATTCTACGTGTGACAATATATTTAGTTTTACACAAAAACAAATTAGGCTATAAAATGGAAATGAGCCCGTAATCAAAATACAGTATAGCAGATTATAATAGGTTAGTTGTAGGATTTAATTCTTATGAAAAGGTGAACACCTTTAGATATAGGCTATAAATACCGACTTGAAGTAGGAAATCCACGTTACTATTTAGTTCAATACTTCCTGTCTTCTCGACTTTTGTCTAAATATCTAAAGTTAAACTTTGTATAAACTACTTCGTATAATCTGCCTGATATTCTATGTGTGTGTGTGTAACACTGTTTCCTGCATTAATAGACGAAAACGAGCTAAACATATTAAAAACGATTTAGATTTATTTTATTTAGATTTATTTATTTAGCCTGGTGGAGTTAAGGCCATGTGGCCTTCTCTTCCACTCACCAGGACAAACATATATTACAGCAGAATATAACAATCACAATGAACTCTAATATTAAATACGAAATAAAAATTTGATCAAAAGGATATCTATTATATTACGATCTATAATGCAACCAGTTAATGTTAGTTAAAATTAAAACTAAAACTAATAATAAAGTGTATACAAGCAAGACATATTAAATTGTCCCTGTCTAATGTTTATAAAAACAAAGAAAAATAATGAGATATAGAAAACTAATTTTACGTTTGTACAATATTTAAAACAAAACAAAAGAAAATATTTGTTAATCTTAATATTATTTTCATAGATGATTAAATTTATTAATACTATCAGTGAGGTGTATAAGTTAGTTTGTTATTAAATAATTATTTAATTTGTTTTTGAAGGATGTTATAATTTGATAGTCTCTGATATAGGTCGGAAGGGAATTCCATGTTTCGGTAAGTGAGACCGTAAAAGATAATGAATAATATACAGTGTGATGAGGAGGGATATAAAGGACAATGTGCTGATGGGATCGACAACCCTAAGACAAATATTCAGTCTATAAGGGATGATAATTGAGAAATATTCATAATAACTTTCATGTTTGTTCATATTGTACTGTATGTTCTCATTTGACCTACTGTGTATAATCAAAAATTAATTAATTCAAACATTTTTATAAAATTTTACTTACATTGTAACATATGGATATAGTAAGTGTAAAAAGTGATGGTATGGTGGGTTATTTGAACATTACTTTACTTTTTTTTTATTGACAAACAAGTTCCTTCAGGCCACGCTTACTATCCGACACAGCGGAACATTGACCTCCTTCGTATGTGGATGATTTGCGAACTAATGCTGTGTCGTCCCGCGTACACTCGCTTCACGTCAGTCTGTAGCGTTGAGGTGATTGCAAGCTCTTACCCTAAGTAAGCTATTTTTTCCTGGCTATACGTGGTTAGTATCTACGTCAGTGCGACGCAGCAACAGTGCTGCTATGTCTGGAGGTAAACGTTCAACTGTGTCATATAATACGTGGTAACCATTTTCTCTTAGGAAATTAACCTACTAACTGTAGAATATACTTTCGATATACTGATTTCGATTTATTATGAAACTCAACAATAATTTTAGGTCCTTCTTTTGCAATTTCTTTTCTTTTCGGAGTCATGTAAGTGTTTTGCACCTGACCCACATATTTCCTTGGTTGGTGTATTCTGCACAGCTGTACTGGTATACTACTAGGGTTGGTACTGTTACGGAATCTTTATAGGGGAACAGTGGGGACACTGTACGGTCACTTCTTCCTCATAGAATAACGGCTAGACTCTATTTGTTTACTCCCCTGGCTGATACAGCATGACAATGTAACTATTTTTGTATATTAAAGTTAAACTTAAGGCACCATGAAACATGAAAAATATATGTTATACTAATTATGCTTATCGATTGGAATTACACTGCAGCCACTGATTCTCCGGCCTTGACGTTTTTACGACCGTGTTGCCGATATGGATATTCAGTGGGAGTGGCCGCTTTATGAATGCGGTTAGCAGACATACAGCTGACAACATCTCAGCAGTTTTAAACCTTACTAGAGCGCCATAGCTGCGTCAAGAGCAGTGATTGGTTGTGGTAGACGTTTACTCCCACTACAACCATTTTCTTGTTGGCAGTACTGGGCGAGTTCTCCCTTTACCCCTCGTACAACCTAAACTTCAGAGCAAGAAAATCGGTGGCTCGGGTATAGTTTGGGCTTTTAGTAAAAAAAATGTTTAACTGTACGATCAGATTTTTTACTCACTTTGGCTATGTTTATGCTGCTTGTACCTAGGGATTATAACAGTATAAATAGGCCTCTAAAAGTTGCATAGATTATGCATAATTTTTGTTGTTTTTACTTTATTTCTAATTTTATAAATAGTAATCAATAGTTTGTTCCTTAATTGTAGCGTTGTAGACTAATGTTACTTATCTTCATAAGTAAACCCAAAAAAATATATGAAGAACTACAGTGCTATTAGTTTTGCGATCTGCCGAAAAGGTGCGTATAAATTGAAAATAAATCACATTACCACCATCTATCTCCATAATTCAGAACCTAAAACACGAAAAGTGCAGAGGGCGCATTTGAAATAGGCTACACATAATACAAAAATGCGGGGTAATTTAGAGGATGCATCTAACCATATAATATTTAGTGATGCTTTCTCGTGCAGAATGTTTAATTTCGGTATTATGAAGTAGAGTATCTCTCCAATGCTGACTTTGATCCTGATTTTATTTTCCTTCATGCACTTTACGAAGTACAGTATACGTCGAGAAAGACAGTCGTAGAAGCTGAAATAAAAAAATAAAAAATATATTAAGTTACATTAAAACAAAAAGGGGGGGGTGTTCTGAAAAAATAAAGGGAAAGTAGAAAGTGTGAGTATAAAAAAATCACAACATGGATTATAAATGAATATTTTGAGAAATAAGCAATTGTTTATACAGATACATAAATTTATTTAATCTTGGACCCGTCTTCCTTCAAAATCACGAACACAATGAAAATTAAAATATTTCAGTGAGATAAATGTATCACTATCTATAATATTTGCACATGGAAAACTACTTATCACTCCTCTTAACACTGACAAGGATGAGTTCTATGAAGAATTAGAATGCGTATTTGATAGCCTTTCACGATATCATATGAAAATTGTCTTAGGAGATTTTAATGCAAAAGGGGGCGGGAAGATATATTCAAACCAACAATAGGCAAATTCAGTCTTCATGAAGATAGTAACGGCAATGGGATTTGATTAGTCACCTTTGTCACATCAAAGAGTCCCGCGCCGTAGCCGAGCGTTTAAGGTAGGAAGCCTTGGCACAGGGCTACGGGACTTGCGCTGGTTCGAGTCTCCATGGGGGAAGAAATTTTCTCATGGTATTTCGGCCAGTATGGGACCGGTGCCCACCCAGCATCGTGAGGCAATTGGGTAGCTACAATAAGTAGCGGCTCCAGGTTCAGGAACCAGCTATAACGGCTGGGGGACTCGACATGCTAACCACATGTCACCCCTACACTGGCTGTTGATCATCTACCTCTGTGATTGACACATGTGGATGTGAAGGACCAGCAGCCGGCTGGTAAAAGGGCAACCGCTGAAAAAAGTGGAAAGACCCTCAATCGGTCACATCAAAGAATCTCATTGTTAAGAGCACAACATTTCAGCATAAGGATATTCATAAATACACCTGGACGTCTCCAGATGGCGAAACTCGAAACCAGATAGATCACGTATTAATGGACAAACGCTGGCACAGTAGCATCATCGATGTTAGATCAGTTAGAGGGACAGGCTGCAATTCGGATCATCGTCTGGTCAGGGTGAAAATCAGACAACGGCTATCGCTTATGAGAGGAACAAACGCTAAAGATGATTCTGAAAAATGTAATTTAAAAAACTTAAAAAATGATGAAATGCGGCAAGAATACCAAATTAAAATTGCTAATAGATTTGAAGTACTGAAATCTTCAGGTGACAATGTGGCAAACGAAGAAGAAACTGATATAAATAAAGAATGGGAGGCTGTAAGAGATACTATTAAATTGTCAGCATCAGAAAGCATTGGTTGTTTAAAAAAGAGGCAAAACAAGAAATGGTTTGATGAGGAATGTGCCGACATTGTAAAGAAAAGAAAGCTAACAAAACTGAAATGGTTACAGGAGCCAAATGAGGTAAATTTGGAGCATTTGAGTAATATTAGACGGGAAACCACGAGGTTACTAAAGAGTAAAAGGAGGGAATATTTGAGAGAAGATTATCTTGAAATCAATGCTAAAAATAGGAACATTAGAGAATTGTATCGGGGAATTAGGATAGAGAAGAAAGTGTTTCAGGCTAGAACAAACATAATTAGGAATGAAAATGGGGATATGATTGCAGATTCTAAGAGTATATTAAATAGATGGAAAAGTTACTTTAATCAGCTGTTAAATGTACATACAGAACAGGATATTAAAGAGGATAATTTACAGACAACAGAAATGCTAATCGCAGGACCAAGTGCATTAGACCCTACGGGTTCGATAGTGCCAGTGAGTTAGTTAGTTAGAGTGAACAATTTTGGATTTTACTTGGATAATAGGTCTAATTTGAGTAAACAAGTGTAGGCTTACAAGAAAATGTTTACAACACTTCATTCTCTTCACCACCTGAAATACATTCTACCCTTCAAACAGACACTATAGCCACATTTTGACTAGTGTGATGTACTGTACAGGGCAAGTCAAAATGTTGTGCAGGTTTTCAGAAATTTATTATGTGAAATGTAATGAACATATAATATCGTGAGACATATTGTATGAAAGGTAAACTCTCAAAGTTTAGTTGTCCACTTCTAAAGTTCCGCGTTCACCCGCAAGATGTCAACAGCAGAGCAGTAAAGGAAAATGGCGTTGACTGGGGATCAGAAGTCTTTCTGTGTGCTTGATTACCATGTAAACAACTCTGTGACTAGTGTTCAACGACATTTCCGTACCAGATACGATAAAGACCCGCCGGATGGGAGATCCATTCGTAAGTGGTACACACAATTTAGGGATTCAGGCTGTATCTGTAAGCGAAAATCGACTGGCCGTCCGTCGACGAGTGAAGAGACAGTCGAACGCGTTCGCACATGCTTCGTGCGGAGTCCACAGAAATCCACCTACCGGGGAGCGACAGAACTTCAACTACCACAAAAAACTGTATGGCGGATTCTCCGGAAACGTTTACAGATGAAACCCTACCACTTGCAACTGGTTCAAGCCTTAAAACCCGCCGATTATGCTTTGCGAGCGTCCTTCTGTGTTGATTTTCTCGCATTAATGGAAGAGAATGAGTTCCATGAGAGGGTAGTTTACAGTGATGAGTGAAGCGACTTTCCACCTTTCAGGAAAAGTGAATAGACACAATGTAAGGATTTGGGGAACTGGTAACCCCCATGCAACTCTGGAACATCAACGCGATTCTCCGAAAGTGAATGTCTTTTGTGCCATTTCCCATGCAAAGGTTTATGGGCCCTTTTTCTTTCATGAACGTACTGTGAACGGACATGTTTTCCTTGATATTGCTACAACAATGGCTCCTTCCGCAGCTTGAAGAGGATAGTCCAGATTTCATTCTGCAGTTGGATGGTGCCCCTCCACATTACCATGGCAGTGTTCGAGACCATTTGAATACGGCTTTACCACAACGCTGGATAGGCCGTGCATCTCAGGGTGATCAACAACTCATTCATTGGCCACCTCGTTCACCAGATCTAACCCCGTGTGATTTCTTCATGTGGGGTCTTGTAAAGGATCATGTTTACGTATCACCACTTCCAACAACACTGCATGAACTGCGTGCCCGCATCACAGCAGCCATTGCTGATATCGACCGCGGACTGCTACAGAAAGTTTGGCAGGAGATTGAATATCGGCTTGACATCTGTCGTGTAACAAAAGGCGCTCACATAGAACATCTGTGAATATTTAAAAAAAAAACTTTGAGAGTTTACCTTTCATACAATATGTCTCACAATATTATATGTTCATTACATTTCACATAATAAATTTCTGAAAACCTGCACAACATTTTGACTTGCCCTGTATATTACTGACTGACTTAGTGACTTGAATACTGAACTTTCAAACAAGCTACAACATGTTCATAGCTCTTGTGTTAGATATATTTGTTACATCCGGAGATACGACCATGTTTCTGCATCACTGTCTCTGCTCCGGATGAGTGACAAATGAACTTAGCATGCTCTTACTCTACCGCTCCAAATTATGCACACCTCTAACCCCAGATATCTGTCACCTCGCTTTCATGTTTATCCTTTAATCATTATGTCAACACTAGAACTCATTTCAATTAAATATTAAATATATCCACCAAAAACCATGAACGAAGAATAGAATCGCCAGAAATGAGGTTTCTGAGGAGTGTAGCTAGTTATACAATAATGGATCAAAGGCGAAGTGAGGGTATACGAAGAGAATTGAATATATTCAAACTATTAGATAGAATTACACAATGCAGAGAGGAATGGATGGACTACATCAATAGAATAAATAACAATAGAATTCCGAAACAGATTCTTCATTACAATCCACTAGGACGAAGAAATGTTGGAAGACCCAGTAAAAGATGGATATACCAATTCTAACATGAGATCGGAACAGACCAGCAGGTCTAATCCTTGATGATGCTGCTGATGATGAATATTAAATATATCCTATCATGGAACATTTCAATATTTTTATTCCTTCACTTTCCTTTTATAGGAATTAGTCCTAGTAGAAATCAGGAGCTTTCGAACAGTAGCTACTTTTAAACAAAATTGTACATAATTTCTGAAAACTCTACAGTTATTGTCACTCTTTATCATAATGCCGTAACTCATAGGCCCTAAGTTACTTCATATCTCTACATTATTTATAATTACATGTAGACTACTTATATCTGCTATAGTATTTATTTTAGGTGCATATTTAAGTTAGTAGTAGGCCTATTTAATATTATTTTGGGTCTTAATTACAGCGCATAAATACATTTTAGCTAAGTAAACATTTTAAACTAGGAACTACCATTGTAGACACAATTATGTTTGCAGACGATCAGGTCATATGTGCAGAATCATAAAATCAATTACAAAAAGCCACACTACTGCTCAAGAAAACCATGGAGATATATAATCTCAAGATTTCAACGAAGAAAACAAAAACAATGGCCTTCTGGGGAAAATATGCAGTTCGATCGAAAATACTTTTAAACAATGAAATTATGGAAAAATAACAGAGTTTTAAATATTTAGGATGTCACATTGTCACATATCTTACAATTGGGAAATTATATACATGAAAAAATTATAAATTTCTAAGTATGTGTGGGACTATTAAAAGAACCCTACAAACAAAAACAACAAGAGAAACAATGCTAAAGTTTTATAAGGTAATGGCAGTTCCCATTGTGAGAATTAGGACATGAATAGATCAGACAGAAGATTACTAGAAATATCAGAGATGAAGTTTCTCAGATACGTTGCAGGATATAGGCCTACTCTGAGAGACCACATTCCTAGTGAAACAATTAGGCAAGAACTCAAAATGTTTAATCTAAATGAAAAAATACAAAACTATAAATAAAAATGTCATGAACATATTTTAAGAATGGACTCTTCTAGGCTAACAAAACAAGCACTGTTGTACCAACCTCAAGGCTATAGAGATGTAGGACGGCCTAGAAGACGATGGAAAGATGAATTCTGAGAGCGGAACAGGCCGACGGCCTACCATGAAGATGATGATGAAATAAATTTTATATAGGTTATCTTACTTTACTGGTTGAGTACAGTATAAGGCCCTTGTGGCCTTAAATCTGCCAATTTAAATACAATATTTATTTTACTTGTCTCTCTCTTTACCTTAGTTTAACCTCTCCCTTTATAGATAGTTTTACATGTCTCACACCACACGTGCCTCAGAGACACGACCTATTGGAAGAGGATTTGTAATTCTAGGTCACACACGTATTTTTATGATCACACAAGGGCATGGAAAACCTTTCTGGGTGAGTGATAAATAAAAGCATATTATCGCATGAAAAACACTGAGCAACAAAAAATAAACTTTTTTTTGTCTCAGAAAGAAAAATATGTGATTCTGATAGTATTTTTTTCCCTGAATTCAAATATGATATCGGTTTTTCTCCATCACGCAAGGTTTTCGAGAGGCAGACATTTATAATTTCAAACACTTTAATATTTTCTACATTCGTAACTACACAATATTCGAAAATTCGGACTCGCCTAGAAAGTAAGAAATGACGATTTTCTGCTATATTTCGCATGTGGAGCATCCCTCTTGATGGTCCAACAATAATCGGCCAGCATATTAGGATTCCATTTGTCTTGATATCTCTTTTCCATAGCTGAGATCTCCTGATGAAAGTGTTCCCCGTGCTCATCGCTCACTTTTTACAATGGACAAAAAAAACATTTTTTTAAAAAATAATTATTTTAATCCATTAATTGAAATTGAAATAAAAAAAAACTGTGGTTGATGGAGAAATTCCGAACACATCCCTATTTGAAAACACGATAAAAAATGCATTAAGTACAACTATTGGTACTCATGAGACAAAAATCATGTTGACCAGTGTAATAGATTAGTAGATTTGAAATATAGAAAACCGGATGTTAATCTCTTTATCTTAGACTAACTTCTCCTTTTTAAGTAGGCCTAGTTTTACATGACTCTCGCTACAGGGACACGGCCTATCGGAAGAGGATTTGTAACTCTGAATCACACACATAGCCTACTTTTATGACCACGCAAGAACATGGAAAGCCTCCCTGGATTAGTGATCAGCTTAATATAGGGCCACTTCCGAGACAATACAAACAGTCAATGCAATACACACCATTCAGTCATTAATACTAAACAAGGAGAATGGATTATGATGGCCAGATGATGATCGGGGACCATTTGGAACTTAAATTTGTTTTCCGACATTTATCTTATGGGTGAGAAGAAACTCCGATAAATCCTCATCCAGGAAACTTGTCCCGATCCGGGATATAATCCGTGTCCGCTGCGTAGGAGGCAACGAGACCACGGCTTAAATCTGATGTCAGCTAATCCATTTTAACATGCAATCGATACTATTTAAAAAAATGAACATAAACATTTGTGTGTGAGAAAAAGTCTCGAAACATGAAAATACAATAGTCATCTTCTTCTTCTTCTGCTTCTTCTTCTTCTTCTTCTTCTACGTCATCGAATTAGGCCATAGGCCTAGACCTATTTCCACATCAAGAGACTGTATTCCTCCATCTAGTTATGGGGCGCGCAATGCTTCATCCTTTGGGTTGGTAGTGAACCAAATTTATGGGAGTCTATTGGGCATCATTCTTTCTATGTTGGAGCCCGTTACGATCTTGAATGATGGATTTTATCTATAACACTGTAGATGTTTAATTCCGTTCTTATTTAAATACAGTAATATTGTTATTAATTTATTACCTCAATGAAGAGCTCCATGGTTAATTTGTAGAAGGATCCACCAGTGACAAGTAAAGAAATTTGACAGTAGTGTAACATGATTTTCATAGAAGTTTTGTAGGTCTTACTAGCACTTTCCCATGGACTGAAGTAGACTGCATCTTGCACAGATGAAGCCTGTAAAATTAAATTTCAGATTCAGAAATAATATATCTCTACCACATAAATTAACATAAATAGTTATAAACGTAAGCTTATCCAGAATTTAGATTGGTATGCCTACCCACTAGTTGAATGGAAAAGAAATGCATCCACATCGAAATTTACTTTTACAAATTGGCTTAAAGTCATAATTCGAGGCTAACAAATATAATATTATAATTACAGTTCCAATGATATAGTATAGGGTCCTATGTGAATTTTGATTGTCACATCTTACCTTTAACGTTAGTTCACTTGCACACCAACAATACATGAATAGTTGAAAAACCAAGATCAATAGATATTCCACTAGGCCAATCAGTTCCAGTGCATCGCCATCTGTTCCAATCTGTTAATATTATAATTTGTATTAGAATAATTATTTACATTTCAGGGTTGGAAACGAGATATCACATTTTCAATCAAAGCATTTACAATCCTTGGAAAAAAAAAAAACATAATTTTATTTCACATTATGTCGTATGACATTACTTGTAATCAATAGACATTAACATGTACAATACTGTGCATAAATCGCTCTCAGTGGTCTAGTGGTTATGTTCTTTGTCTGTGTCCCGAGGGTCGCTGGATCGAATGTGGCCGGAGACTTCGAGCTTTAAGCCGAGAGTCTCAAGTCTCAATATTTTCGTGCTCGTAAAAGAACCTCAAGCCTGAATCAGTACCTCTGAGCAAATTTAATCGACCGTCACCATTCAAGTAGTATCTTAGTTGCCTACTAGATACCCCCTTGAGGTGATGTGCTAACCACATGTGATAGACATCTGTACGGAAATAAACATAACTAAATTAGCTTGGTTAGGACTGATGCATATATAAACTCCTTAAATATCTCAGATCATTAACTAGGCCTATAACTTATTGGCATTATCAAACCCGTAGAGTTTTGGTCCCGAGGACATGGGTTCTCCATACATTCATATCCTGAGCTACTGGTTTTCAATCATCCTCTGTATAATCTACTTCCCTCAAATCATGGTTGTTATTCTCCAACCTCATTCTTGGCCTACCCACTGGGCACTTTCCCTCTGGTTTTCTACAAAAAGCTTCCGTATCCATATAAAAAACTGGGAGAATAACAGTTTTATATATTTTCATTTTTAACGTTTTAGAGTGAATTTGGGACGCTAAGAGTCCCGTAATACATAATAACATGCATTTCCAGAAGTGAGCCTATGTTTAATTTCTTTCTGCACCTCATCTAACTAACTCAAACCAACTCACTGGCACTATCGAACCCGTAGATTCATGGCCGCGCGGACATAAGCTCTCCATATATCCCTATCCTGAGCCAATGTTTTCCAATCATCCCCTGTATAATCTACTTCCCTCAAATCATAGTTAATGTTATTCTCCCACCTCATTCTTGGTCTACCAACTGGACGTTTTCCCTCTGGTTTTCCTACAAGAATCTTCCATGCACGTATTTCATTCCCCATTCGTGCCACATGTCCTGCCCATCGCAGTCTACGAGACTTAACAGTTCTCATTATATCTGGCTTCCTATAAAGACCGTGTAATTCATGTTATGCAGTCTTCTCCATTCACCTGCCTGTTCATCTCTATTTGGTCCAAAAATTTTCCTAAGAACTTTATTCTCAAATACTTGTAATCTCCTTTCCTCCCTTAAAGTAAGAGTCCATGTTTCGCATCCGTATAGGCTAATATAACTGGTAGAATAATATTTTTATATATTTTCAGTTTAACGTTTTTTTAAAGGAGTTGGGAAGTCAAGAGTCTCTGTAATGCATAATAACATGCATTTCCAGAATTGCACCTCATCCCTGTTTGTAATTATTTTCCTAGGTATACGAATTCAGCCACTTTCAAATTTCCCCATTTGTCTTTAATTGCCCATTTCCATTGTATAATGTATTTCTATGTGTGGTCATATATTTAGTTTTACTGATGTTTACTTCCAGCCACAGTTTTGGTAATGTTACGCAATAGTGTTCGTGTTGGCCCTTAGTATCTCCTCGCTTTCGATTAAGTTCATTAGCGTGACATTTCAAATGTGGGGATAAAAAAGGACTCAACAAAATTTGTTCAGAAGTCTCTGATTTCAAAGTAGAGATTCTTATATGTACCGTAAATCAATGGAACAGGACTCATGACTTTACTTCCTTTCCGAAAGAAGTCACTATTAGGATTTCCATGCTCTTAAAAATCCATCGACGTCGAGCGAAGTCGATACCGCAGATTTCCAAACCAGAATCGAACATGGCAATCACTAGTTGACCATGTCCGGCCAAACTCGAGTTATTAACAATTAAAAAAACAGATTAGTTGTTTTTTTATGGTGCGACAGGCCTAGTGGAGTCCACATGTGTAGATCACAGAGATGGTATAGGGAATTTCGAGTAATGTGGACTCTTCTGTTTGAGTGGACCCTGTTAATATCTTCTTTAATTGGTGCTGCCCTCGAACAGAAAATATTTTAACTTCTTCCCCTTATCAACAATGATCGGTTCAAGGCCAGTCTATTTTATTATTTGTGCGAAGAAGGGTTAATTTGTGATATTTATGAAAATGACTACTTTAAAAGTTTTTCAAGCTATGAATCAATTCTTAATTTCTGCTATTGAATATTACAAATGTTGAAAAAAAATCCAAAATATATTATATTATGTAGATGTTGTTTTAATATACTGACGAGTTTGGTTTGATATTATGTGACATGGTGGCTGTATAAAATAATTAAACATGAGAAAGGAATTCGGTTAATGTGGACCCTCCACGAGGACCTTGGTCCACTTTACACGAATACGTATATTTTATCAATGAGGATGCTATCTGTAAAAACTATTCACTTAATTAATTTTATTTAATATCCTTGTAATTTTACTAAACCCAAAGACCGTCGCTTTCTTCAGTTGAAGACGTGTGAATGTTATAATCAACAATATTTTTTCAAAGCATTAAATAAATATAAACGCTTTTCAATTATGATCAGTCGTAAATATTTTCAGATTAATCTGTGTCTGTATAAATTAATAGAGTAAATAAACTTAAAAAATAGAGTAAAAGCTAAGGTGGACTCTGGGGTCCACTTTATCCGAATATGGAGATTAAATTGGACCTTTCTTGTAATGTAAAAAGTTTATATTATGAAAATGTTTCCATACCTGAATAAAATAACAATGATATTCCATAGTTACAACACTAATGATAATCACTGTAATTAAACAAAATTCAAATCCCTTAATTAAACGAAGAAAAACAACAAATTCAAAATAGGGGTGCAAATTACCCGAAGTTCATCTATATCATCTGGTGAGCATAGGGGCAGCATGGTTGTGTCCATCAACGTTTATGGTTGGATTTCTCATCGTGGTGCCGCTACATATCGTAGCTGCCTAAATGTATAATGATTTTGGGTGTGCATCGGTTCCAGACACGCCCTAAATATCATGAGAAAATTTCAGCAATCGTCCCATAGCTAAGCGATGAATTAGATCGCTCGGCGAAAGTGCGGGACTGCGGACAGCGGTTGATATTAAATCATACGAAATTGAGGTTTCTGATGAAAATATTGAAATTCGAAATCGGGGGGGGGGACTAACAGACAGATGTAAATGTAGAGATATTAATACAGTGTTGGATTACCTTTAAACTGACATGTATCCTATAAGATACACTGTTTTAATATTTATACACTATTTTCAATAAAAAAATACAAAAACGAACGAGTAGAAATTAAATTTGTGTCGGATTGCGCAATATACAGCATAACTTACAGTTTACATGATTTTGGTTTCAATGTGGTCCTACACATTTAAATAACTGGCACAAAAAAATAGTGTTTCGCCAATTAAAAGAAGGGGGGGCTTAAAATGGAATTCAAGGCTTCTTCCTCTACGTGAAAATCTTCTATGTGGTTGCAATTTAGGCATAGTCAAACGGATTAGTTATGTAAATGACTTACCATTGTTACTTGAAAAGCAACCAGACACAAAGAAAGCAAACTTTTCTGGCACATGAAGAATACCAAAGGACTAAAGGCAACATTCAAGTTTTTGACAACCCTGTAATAAAATATAAATATGTTAGTCATTTTATTCACATTTGAGTTTTGTATTTGTGAATAATTTGCGTTTATATGCTTAAACCACACACACCACACGCGCATATATATATATATATATTGTAATGCCACCAGGTTGTATTTTATGACATTTCTGGCTTTCATCTCTGGCATTGGCGCAATTGTAATCCTTTTCTTAGGTGATAATTGATAACAAAGCGCCAGGAGAGTTCTTAACCTAAACTTAACGTAAATTACAGTTCATGGGTAACCACAGGAATAATTCCCTTTAAGGAAAAATTCTCAGGGTTTGACCGGGAATCAAACCCGGGACCATGAACTGTAGTCAGAATCGCTGACCTCTAACCCAGGTTATATATATATATATATATATATATATATCCCGCGCCGTAGCCGAGTGGTTAAGGCAAGAAACCTTGGCGCAGAGCTACAGGACTTGCGCTGGTTCGAGTCTCCATGGGGGAAGACATTTTTCTCATGGAATTTCGGCCAGTATGGGACCGGTGTCCACCCAGCATCGTGAGGCATTTGGGTAGCCACAATAAGTAGCGACTCCAGGTTGAGAATACCAGCTATAACGGCTGAGGGCTCCGACATGCTGACCACATGTCACCCCTACACTGGCTAGATGATCGTCTACCTCTGAGATTAACGCATGTGGATGTGAAGCCAACACCCGGCTGGTCAGCCAAGGACCTTCTAGGCCTGTCGCGTTTGGACCATCTCTGTGGTCTCGAGGTAGCGTTTTGCCTTGTCATTCAGCGACCCCGGGTTCGATCCCCGGTCGGGGCAGTTTTTCTGGGTGAGGATTTTATCGGCGGTTTTCCTCACTTGAAAACTTTAAGGCCCAAACGGCCCCCGAAATCATATGGCCATCATCATCATTATTATTATCATCATCGTCATCAACGTGAAGCTACCACACCTACAATTCCCTAGTAAAGCCGCAAAGCATAGCATGAAAATGTTATGATTGCAGTGAAGGACCTGCCTTCGGGCAGAATTACTATGGAAATATATATATATATATATATATATATATATATCCTTCCATAGTAATTCTTCCCGAGGGCAGGTCTTTCACTGCAATCATAGCATTTTCATGCTATGCTTTGCGGCTTTACTAGGGAATTGTAAGTGTGGTAGCATCCCGTTGCTTTTCACACGGTAAAGGATGATGATCATAATGATAAGGATGATGATGATGGCTGGATGATTTTTGGGGACCGTTGAGCCCTAAGTTTCCTGACATTTATCTTACAGGTGAGGGAAAAACCCCGAAAAAACCTCACCCAGGAGACCGTCCCGACCGGGAGTCGAACTCGGGCCCGCTGCATGAGAAGGCAGCACGCTATCTCGAGACCACAGTAGTGGACTATATATATATGTTGTGTGTGTATATGCACACGCAACTATTTGCTAGTTTTGTGTCAATTCTCTTTCTTGCTTAATAAGCTCCTGATTCAACTATCGAGTTTTCATGAATAGGTTTTACTTAATCTACATGCTGTAATTTAATAAGTAAAGTTGGTAACTACATATTTTGTTGTTTGATATTTAGTTATTAGAAGATATTATAAAAATTAAACATAATTATTTTAATCTGACAAGATCATTGTAATGGATAGAAAATCTGAGAAATAGTCTATCTTAGGGGTTAATTCCCCCATTTTGGCATTACCTGTATAGTCTGAAATTAGATTCTGTGAAGACACCTGGGTAGCTATGTGAATTGAGAAAACTATAACTAAAGTTGAAAATTTGAACATGTTTAATATTTAACTCCCTGCAATGTCATGTGCTAGTCAGTGACATCTACCTTCACTATTTCGGAGCGTCGTGCCACTAAATAAATGTTTTAATACTCTAATTTAATATAACTTAAGTAAAAATGAGACAAAAAAGTCACGTAGTTATTAAATGATATCACGCTATATGTGTAGACCTTCTACTTTAAAATCTCAGCTACACTAAAAAAGCATTAATGCATATCACAAAATACTTGTACCTAATTTTATAATGAAATTATTGATACATATATTTACCATTAAAGACCTAATCCCAAACACCAAACAAGATTTAAAAATCGGAAGTTTTTCAACATATTTTAAATAGTGGTCATGTCTTTGATAAGAGTAATCTTAGACTGGTTAATAATTTTAAATTCATTGACGTTCTTGAAAGTTCGGAAATTTATAAAGCATAGAAAAAATTATGAACAATAACAAGGGCCTTATTCCGGTCAGGGCCCTCTTTTCCTTAGTTAAAGAAAAAGAGGGCCATGTTAATGATAACAATAGGTAATTTATAATTGTCAGTCACGTGATGTGACGTAACTTGAAATTGTGTTTTTATTCAGTCTTGACAATGATAGCTTTTCTATTGAACCGCGTTGACGATTTTTTAATTTTTTGTTTGGTGTTTGGGATTTTAATGGTAATATACATGGTGCAGCATAAGTCAGTTAACCGAAAATGCAAATATATTATTTTCTGTAACTTAAAACATCTATACAAAAAACAACTACCTAAATTCTTCCCTAGTTAGCAAATTACCTCAACTAAAGAATAAAATTATAAAATAGTTACCTAAAAGGTAATTAGTTGTGTGACTAATACCTCAACGGAATTTTATCATGAATTGTATTAATTGTGGAACGGCCGGCAATCATACAGTAGTGTTAAACGATTCCAGGCTATGCCATAGTCTATAACTGGTATTTCTTCCAGATGTTTCTCCCTCATCTACGGAGGGCATCTTCAGTGGCGAGTGCTTCTAGATGATGTTACCTTATCGTGGATTCGGATGTAAGTCCACTCGCCACTGAAGATGCCCTCCGCAGTTGAGGGATAAACGTCTTGAAGAAATACCAGTTATACACCACGGCCACATAGCCCAGAATCTTGTAACATTATAGTTTTATTAATGTTAAATTACCTCAAGCAGTAGTGTTTGAGATTATATTCTGAAGATCCCGTATTCAAACCCCAGTTTCAACCACTCTGATTTTTTTCCTTGCAGCCATGTGCAGTGGTTAACTGACTTATGCCGCATTCTGTATATATCAATTATCAACACCAAAAAATCATGACCATTAACCATGTAATCCCTGCATTAACCCTTAAATTGGCAAAGCACTAGTTTCTCCTGTTAGTTACTTGAATGTTTCGGACCGCACTGAAAACGATATCATATACGCCTATAACTATTATTATTGGGTATATTGTGTAATTCTACACTCAGATTCAAGCCAGGTAGTTACTGTGTGTTTAGAATAAGGAACTGGGTTGCCATTTTAACAATATTTTCTTGAGAGAAACCCTTACATAAAACTGAAGATTGCAATATAGCAGGTACATAGTTGTAAGTTGTAGCCGTCCAAGCCACCTCCTCTTAAAGAAAAAAAACAGTTACCACTTGTCACTGAGATCGTGCAGATATGTACTATCCTGTGTGAAAGTGTCGACTCTCATATTTACTATAAAACTAACTTAGTTTGCATGCCATAAAATAAAAACTATGTTTTTTAAATGTATAGTAGGCCCTACATAAATTTGGAGAAAGTACTGCTAACCTTGCCCCTCCACCCTCCCTTACCGTTATTATGAGTTCGGCAACATCTACCATCTTTACGTAGGGGGACACTGTCATAGCCCGTAAGGTCTGTAGTAACTTCCTGGGTTGAATTAGGGTGTATACACATTTAAGTAATTTCTATCGTTCGTTTTCTTCTGTTTTTATCAAAAATATTAAAATATTAAATACAATTAATTAATACATTGCGAATTTAAGGGTTAATATAATGAAATAATTGATAAATGACTTATTCTATGTAAACATCAATTTTTCATAAATACCTAATTATAGCCTGATGATGTTTTATACATTCTTTCAATTCATCTTCCAAAATGCTGTTGGTGATGGAGTATCCATCTAGTAAAATGTTTCTGGAAGTACCATAGGTTTCTTCATCAGTGACATTTGTTTTTGATTTAATGGACCTATAATTTCCCTCTTCTTCAGTTTGTTCTCCAAACATTGCTGAACCTCTACCAAACACTTCTTCCTTATTCGGTGGATTTTGAATTCCCGTTGAAATGTTATTATCTTTGTCCAAACTCGAATAACTTTTTATTGACATATCAAGAGGGACCATTGTTGTATTATATGGCATAATATCTAACAAAGATTTCTTCAAACACTCAAATTGACCGCATAAAATAAGAAGAACTGCAGTGTAGAATTGATCAAAAGCAGTTGCGGTTAAAGCACTGGCGTTCATACCAATAAATTGTATCAAATACATTATTTCATATACGGGTGAGATTGTTTCATTTAAAGGGTACCAACCTCTTAAAGGAAGTAATCTGATAAGAACAGATTCCATTCGAGGTAAATGCTTAGTTGTATTTTCTGTAGAATATTTTTGTTCAAAATCGTCACTATCATCAATATCCACCTTCATTTCTCCATTTATTTTAAGAGGAACCATTGCGTATTGACAGCAGCAAAATATACAAATTGATACATGAAATATACCCATAGATTTTGCTTTGAAACTCCAGGGTTTCATAATGGCATTCACGTAATTGCTTTTATATCCTTTGGATTGTCGAGTATTCTGCTTAATTGATTGTTTAAAACAATCCTCAAGTGAAGATAGTACGGTTTTTATTTTCTCACGAATAATCAGCATGTATATAAACTTACAACATGCTTCAAGTCTGACGCTTGATGTACCGATGTATGAAATGATTTCAAGTGGTTCTGAAGTTGATTTTAACAGGTAAGTATGTTCCATGAAAAATAACAAAATTTGGCATGTCAGTGATACAAGAAAATACACTAGTATTAGATGATTTAAATAACTTGCTTGGAATTTTCTAATTGGCCACATTGCGGCTGCTTCGAGAAGTACCAGGTGCAGATTCATATATTTTCTGGCATTTATCTTTTCCTTCTTTGGTATATTTTCCATTCTCATTAGCCTAGATCATAAAAAATTAATTTCTTTATAATATTCTCTTATTTGATCCTTCAATTTAATATTCGTTTACTCGTAGACTTAAATGTGTACTCATACGTGGTAGAAGTGATATTAGGTTATGCTGTTGGATCCTGCGGGGGAAAAAAAAGGAATTGTAAATTAGATTATTAATAAAATTTTGCAATATTAGATTTTGTGAGATATAGACAGCTAGAATGGTGTGGTTATACATAGAATGCCAGAGACAAGATTACCCAGAAAAGCTTTGGAATGGATTCCACCTGGGAAAGGAAAGAGAGGTCGACCTAGATTTAAATGAATGGATGATATCAGAAGAAGTATGAGGGAGATAGGTCTGAAAGAATTGGAATGAGAAGATAGAGAAGAATGGAGAAAGAAGATAAAAATTTAAAACGCTTTGGACACAGGAAGGTGTTTTTTACATTGTAAACCTGTTTATAATAAATAAATAAATAAACCTTTGTATAGGCCTGACTGTAGAGATATAATAGGCTATTTTATTTACAGACGTTCTTTAACAACTAAGGTCATTAGCATCTAAATTCAAACGCGGGCATTGAAAGGACATACACTTTTTTTTTCAGTTGCCTCTTATTTCAGACTTGAGGTTCTTTTGCTTGCGGTAAATCTACGACACGGAATCCGTGATTTTATTTCCCTTCCGAGAAACCTATAATCAGGATTTTTACTCCAAAAAAATCTATTGGCCCCGGCGGGTTTAAACTGCTGTGGTATAGGGATGGTGTCGCTGTCTTGTACGCAGCGGGCCTGGATTTCATCTCCGATCGAGACAGGTTTTCTGGATGATCTTTTTTCTCAGGTTTTTCCTCACCTGTAAGACAAATTTCGGGAAACTTTAAGACCCAGTTGGGTCCCGAACAACATCTGTCCATCGTAATAACGATCATTAGGGCCTCTTATATTCTCCATGTTCAATATCAATGTGGAAGTGAATGGAGCGTTTCATCTTGAAGGTTCATCTTGTCTCAGAGGACGCCCTGGATTGAGCTGACCATTCCTTCGGAGAGACCCTTCATATCCCTGTGCGTACAAAGAAAATACCTGTGATCTGAAGTTCAAAATCCTTCTCCCGACAGGTAGTTCCACTGTAAGACCCGGGAGGTATGTGGCATGTACGTAAATGTAGCCTACCTAATAAGATGAGAGATTGAACTGCGATTGAGGGAAGGAAAAAGAGATGATGATGAAGAAGAAATTCATCTACCACGGACGGATTTAAACCTCGGAATCAGAGACGGATATGGTAACTGGAGGCACTCTTTTTTTTTTTTTTTCGCATGAACGATAAAAACGACATATAGGCCTATAGAATATTTTAAAGCGATTTGAAGGTTTCTTGAAAAATCGTGTGATTGTGGTTAGTGAAAACATCGATATTATTTTCACGAATTTCAGCGAAAATAAAGAGAAGCCTGTATGCCCTCCCAATATAGAGTCATCCGAAAGCCAAACTTGGCTAGATTCCGCGTGATCGACTATTCCGATTGAGGTTTTAAGCGGTTTCCCTCAATCCAAAGTGCAAATGCTGGAATAGAACCCCAGAAGGTCCGCTTCCGACTTCACTCTGCTGATTAACTTCAAATTTGAATTCAAAATTTAAACCGGAGCTAATGTACCTATTAGGGAGGACCAAAATGGATCGCTCACCGCCAACACTTGAGTGACGGCCGCAGAGCTTTCCATCTATCCATCATCATTAGTAAGGCTAGGATTTGTATGGAATTATAATTACATATTCTTACCATTAATTATACATGGATAAAATTGATAAATGTCTACTAATTGGAAACTTACTTACCATAGGCCTATATAAAAATTTAGCATTACATATTTTTACATATTTGATCATAATTACTTATTTTAAAGAATTTTTATGTAAATTTACTTATTATGCCACTTAATTTAAAAAACAAGTATTTTCATAAGCGGAAAATAATTTAAAACAATATTTATTACAATATTTTTTTATATTAAAATCTCGGGTGTCTGATTATACACTGAAACTGTCTTTCCAACCTATAGGCCTATAGAAGCTGCTAAGAAACGGTCAAAGAAGAATTTCATTTACAAAACACGATGAACATAGGTACAGGACGTCTCTGAATACTTGAGGATAGAGTTCCATATATCAAGATCTCTTTTAAAACCTGAACGTTCTACTCTGTTTATAAATGAAATAGTAGAAATATGTAGAGGGTACACCATTATAATAGTTGGTTAAGGCAATATCCTGCAAGCTGGAAAATCGAGGGTCGAGACACGATGGGGTCAGAATTTTTAAACTGTTCAATCTTCTGGCGGCATCATGACCTTGAGGTCGACTCAGCCTATAAAAAGGTATTATCATACTATGTTGTGGGGGTAAAGACGGCTATCACACAAGGCTGAAATCTCTTGCCGATTGTCCAGAAAAATGGGAGCCTTAATCTCCCAATATCCCTAAAGGCCTGTAGTGGGATCATTTTATAGTAGAAATATGACAACACCCTTCTTACTACGTTGTCAAGTATTTAACTGTCCCATTCCTTCAAATTCGATCAATCTTAAAATTAACATTTATTATAAATTTATATAAAATTATATTTTAATGTGTTTAATATTACATAATTTATGGAATTTTTATGTAATCTTATGTATTTCACATAATGTTTTTACATGAATATGTACATATGTTGCATGCTAATATTACATTAACATCCTAGCCTTAATCATTAGTTATCGCAGACCGGTATAGAAATCAAAATTAGAGAGATCTTTGCGCGGTTACTAAATAGACCCTATCAGATTGCAATGCCTCTGTAAACCTAATATCGGTGTAAACACTTAATTAAATATTATCAAATCATAACTACCTTCAACAAAATGAATGATAATAAAATTAATGCTGATCATACTTTATAAAAATTTGTTTGAGTGCTACACTCGAATTTACTAGTACGCATTAGGCCTATATAGTTTTTTTTCTGTGCATACTAATATCGTTTTAATCCTATCCATATTTAGAAAATTGTACCCAATTTAATTAAGGACTATTTAGGCCAGCGGTTCCCAACTTTTTTGGACTCGCGAACCCCTTCCACAACGATCTGAGTTGGGTGAACCACTGACTTTTAAATATTACATACAGGAGACATGCATAAAATTGAATTCCAAGTAAAAGGTTTAATAACCTTAAATTAACTTAACCCTTAACGGTTAAAACCTAAAGTTACTCTAGTTACGGCTTAAAAGTTAGGCCTACACAACGTGTAGGCCTAGTTGTAGCGAAATCAAATGCATTCCTAACGTTGTTACATAACTGTAAATCAGGCAATCGCGGTAAATATTAATTTATTGTGGAAATAATGTGACTATTAAACTCATGCCCCAAATGGGAGTCAATGACCAATCACGTTTCAATGATTTCTGTTTTACAACCAATCAGAGTCGTGTTTCACGAAATATTTATCAGTGTTATAATTACCATATTAAACAAAGCTCCTCCTTTTTAATATTCTGAACAGGTCTGACCGTTATTTTGCAGTGACTGAGCCTATAAGAAATACGGCTACCAGATTGTAAATATAGTGCATACATGTCAACATTTGTAGCAATTGATTATACCACCAAAAAAAGAAACCACTGTTTGCACTTTCTTAAATGTATTTTTTCCCAGGTAATATACCCGAAAAATATAATTGTCATATTTACATCATACGACATCACAAATGAATTAATATACAGATTGATGTGTTTCATTTTTTCTCCACTAGAGAGCATTCTTACAATATTGCGTTCCTTTGGCAATAAATAGTATGATCTGGTTGCAGTGATAAACAAAAGAAGCAGTAGAAGCGTACCTACCGTTTCTCATTTGTTTTCAAACATCGCCGTTTGCATTAAATATATAAATATTTTGAAATAACTATAGTTAAATAATGATTTGTGAGTAAACAGCTTAATTTTATTCGTTAAATAGTCCTAACAAATGCCACTCTTGATTTCCAAATTCTCTAGATAAATTCACTCCTCACTTCGTGAGTCGTGAATTTATCGATAATTTGGAAATCACTCGTGGCATTACTTATGATAAATTCCCGATGTTACACATATGCAACAAGGGGCATTATAGGGTTAATTTAATTTTAAAATAATAATAATTTGTAATAATTATATTATTATTAATTATTATTATAATAATAAAAATCGGCCGCGGTGGACTAGTGGTTATGCTCCTTGCCTCTGGTCCCGAGGGTCGCGGGTTCAAACCCGGCCGGGGTCGATGGATTTTTTAGGACGGAAAAATCCAAGGGGCAAGTCCTCCGGGAGGGACTTTAAGCCGTGGGTCACGAGTCTGAAGATTTTCAGGCTCGTAAAAAATCCTTAAGCCTGAATGAAAAGGCCTCTAAGCAAAATTTACCGAATTTTGCCGTCCAAGTAGGCCTACTACCTTGGTTTCCTAGACGTCAGTATGAGGTGGAACGCTGACCACGGACCACTCAAAAATGACATCTATAGGCCTACGGAAACAAGTGTAACAAAATTAGTATGGTTCAAATTCTTCCCTGCAGGGGGAGAGCGCCTAAATCTCTGTAAAGGGAAAACATAGGCTTACAATACAATATAATAATAATAATATTATTATTATTATATTTATTATTATTTTTATATTATTATTATTATTATTATTATTATTATTATTATTATTACAATTCTGAGAAATGAAGGAAACTATAATAGACCTCACCTCGAAACCCGCCATTACGGAAAAGTTTTGACGAACCCCCTGGGGGTTCGCGAACCACAGGTTGGGAAACGATGATTTAGGCTAAAAATGGCATTTAAAATCGCTAATTTATGAACGAATGAATGTGCTGAGAAGTTAATTTAAAATGCCAACAGAAGTTTGAAGAAACCAAAGAAATAAAATGCAATCAGTATTGTGCTTAATTATATCTAATAATGCATCCAACAAACAAAATACGCTGTTATATTATGAAGTGAAGAATAGGTATAAGAAAAATTCAGTTCGTTCTTTGATATAACTAGATCAACAAGTTGGCAGTGGTATGAGCGATGCGTGCGCAGTGACTGTGGAATTCGAAAGCGATGACATGGAATTCTCGCGGCTGCTGTAATCACCAGGCTGCCAGGACAGTCACAGAGGTACAGGAATACCAAATTCTGCTAAAGCGCATTTTATTTAATTGAAGCTATCCACAAGTTAAAATAATATAACATGCTGCTGAATAAATTATTATTAGCAGCAGAATTATAACTTAAAGTTGTAATATAGTCTAGATACATGTGTTATAGGGTCTAAAACGAATTTATTACCGGTATGTTAATCTAACTCACTATCGCTATCGAACCCATAAGTCCATGGCCGCGCTGACATCTGCTCTCCATATATCCCTATCCTGAGCTAATGCATAGTTCACCTCCCTCAAATCATGCTTACAAGTTGAAAAGGGAAATAACTCCACTGCCTTCGAAGAGCAATAAAACACTCATGAGACACAGAAATGTCGAATTCTTGCTATATTTGTATTCCGTGTAAGCAGAGGATCAATATTGTAATTGCTCAAAAATTTATCAGAGCAAACTGTAAAAGATTATTTAGTTTTTTTAAAGGTTTTCTCAAAAGTAGGGTACTTGGAGTTTCTTCCCTTTTCAACTTAGCGATTCATATTATGCTCCCATTCCATTCTTGGCCTACCCATTGGAAGCTTTCCCTCCGATTTTCTTACAAAACGTTTTTCGTGTCAAATGTCCATTGCAACCTATGGCATTTAACTGGTCTTATTACATCTGGCCTCCATAAAGATATTAGAGGCATACCTCATTGTTGTGTAGTCTTCGTCTCTATTTGGTAAAAAAAAAAGTTTCCTGGCAAGGAAACTAGGCCTACTTATGTTGGACCAGTTGAATTGTAACAAACATTAGAGGATATGTTAATTGATTGTCATTAAATATGATGACGTTAATCATTTTGCTGCAAATTTAATAAAACTCGTGTTATTTGTCATTAAATTTCAATCGCGTCATTGACCGGTTCATAACGGCACGGTTGCTCATTGCAGCTGGTTTCAAGAACAAGTGCAGCTAGCGGGGCGAGAACGTAAATATTAGTTTCCCATCTTGTTAACATCAATAACTATTTTTTAATACAGGTTCTTCCTGTTTTTAATTTTTTTTCTGAACTATAGATTCTAATGTAGTTAAGACGTACAATGGATGTATTATTCCCATTTTATTCTTTTGATGAAATATTTTATTGACTCAAATGTAAATGTACACATTTACGTGTAAATATACTGTTAGGCTATATCCTTAAAAAAGTATTATCTTTACACCATAAATATGTTAATCAATAAGTAATAACCTAAAACAAATATTAGGCTATATTGTACTTACAATGTATTGAGTTATGTTTAAATAATTAGTATAGAGGCCTACTGTACCAATACTCGACTGCGGGAGTGGAAAAAACATTTACCTCCGGTACGCTGTTCTTCAAGTAGGCCTTACCGTGCCACTTCGTTGCAATATTTATTTCGTTAGTTTATATCTCTCTCCCTGTCCCTTATTGTTCTTGCCTCTTTCGCCACACTATTATTTTATATTTTTATATGTTTATTTTATTTTTTCCAAATGTTTTACTTATTTATTTTGTCATGTACCGAAATGAAGCCTCTTTTTTTTTCATTTTCTTGTTCCTTATCTCGTGTTAAATATTATGCATAGGCCTACTATTGAATTTGCACTGAAATGACTAATATCACGGTGTTCAGTATACTTCATTCAACATATCCTTCAATTTTTGTTACAATCCAACTGGTCCAACATAAATACTTCCCTTTTAAGAGCTTTATTGTCAAATATCAGAAATATTTTCTCCTTCCTTAAAGTAAGAGACCATCATGTAACTAAAAGAGTTTCACATATTTTTAGTTTAACTTTTATTTTATTTATTTACTTTTTTAGAAAACTTAGGATGGCAGGAGTACCTGTAATGATAATAGTAGGCCTATGCGTTTCCAGAGTTGAGTCTGTTTAAATTCTTTTTGCGCCTCATACGTTTTCATAACGCTTTCATTAGTGATCCCACAACAGGCCTCAGGAGGCCCTTGAGGTAGTAGGAGGTTAAGGCTCCCACATTTTCTAGACAATCGGCACTTTATGTCAGCCGGGTTGTCAGCCCTGTGTGACGGCCGCCTTTACCCCCAGGACAAGCGTCTGGTACTCATTTCCGTTAGAGGCTGAGTCGACCCCAGGGCCATAGTGCCGCCAGAGGGTTTGGGTCAGTTTAAAAATCCTGACCCCAACGGGACTTGAACCCTCGACCCTCCGGCTTGTAGCTCAGTGCCTTAACCATTGCGCTACGGCGACAGAAAAGGTAAAGTGATCCCACTACAGGCCTCAGGAGGCCCTTGGGGCAGTAGGAGGTTAAGGCTCCCACTTTTTCTTGACAATCGGCACTTGATGTCAGCCGGGTTGTCAGCCCTGCGTGACGGCCGCCTTTACCCCAGAACAAGCGTCTGGTACTCATTTCAGTTAGAGGCTGAGTCGACCCCAGGGCCATAGTGCCGCCAGAAGGTTTGGGTCAGTTTAAAAATCCTGACCCCACCGGGACTCGAACCCTCGACCTTCCGGCTTGTAGCGCAGTGCCTTAACCACTACGCTACGGCGTGCCCCCTAACGCTTTCATTAGATATTTGTAATATCCGAAGATAGGCATATGTCCAAGTTTCCGCATTTATTGAGTCACTTCCCTGAATCCGACTGAGTGGCAGAAGATCTTCGGATTCTCGTACGCTGCTCCATATACACACCTCTATCCGCAGGTATATCAACACGATTTGCCTCTATCCGCAGGTATATCAACACGATTTGCCTCTATCCGCAGGTATATCAACACGATTTGCCTCTATCCGCAGGTATATCAACACGATTTGCCTCTATCCGCAGGTATATCAACACGATTTGCCTCTATCCGCAGGTATATCAACACGATTTGCCTCTATCCGCAGGTATATCAACACGATTTGCCTCTATCCGCAGGTATATCAACTCGATTTCATATTTTATTTTTAATCTAACATCAATACTAGACCTCATTTCAATGAAATATTAAACATACGCTACCATAGAACATCTCATTATTATTCTTTCACTGTTTCACTTCCTTGTTAATGGAATTCGCAAGCTATCTATATGCCTATAAATTAGGAGCTGCCAGACAGTAGCACTTTCAAACAGGAATTAATATAATTTCTGAAAACTTTACAATAGTAGGCTTATCACTTTTTATCGTAATATCACAAGTTTCTTGATATATACCTAATTTATAATTACAAATACAACCATTGTAATATTGAAAACAAATGCATTTAACCTATTTTAACTGCATTTATATTAGTAGGCCTAGTATTTAAATTACAATAATTATAATTAGGGTGTTATACATTTTGTATGTCCTAGGCCCTACTCGTACTTCACTAGTTGAGTGGAAGACCCAATGGTCTTAACTTGGAAGTTTAAACAAGTTTGTAGAGTAGCGGTAATTATTTTTATTCAATGCCGCGGGTTGTCATTTCGACATTTCTGGTGCTCTCTCCTGGCATTAGCGTACTTCTAACACATTTCTGAGGTTGGAGCGCCTGGAAAGCGTGTTTACGCTGCCCCAATGATAATAGGGATGATGATGATAGTGTTGCGCCAGGAGAGTAATTAGTCCATAACTTAATCTAAGTCGAATATGAATTATGATAGCCATATGTTATGAATACATAGTTCTTTATATAGATTTTGTTATTGTTTTATAGATTATTTTAATTATTATTGCAAACTCGTTTGAGATGGACTTTAGACATTCAAAGTCTGCAGTCTGTTGAGGTAGAGTATAGTTCAGATCAAAAGTCTTGATTGAAGCTAACTGTAAACATCCCTACATTTAGTTCCTTGGAATGTTAGTAGTACAGTTTTAGGGTGACTTCAGGTCATTTTTGAAGTATATAACACTTGAGAAGTGATGGGCTCGTGTCTGTCTGTGTGTGTACTGCTGGAGGGTAAGTCACCGACCATTTTTCTTAATAATGTATTCCATTTCTTTTGGATTTAAATTCAAGTACAATATAATATTTTTGAAACTATATTTTAGAAAAGGGATATAACATTTTTAATCATGTAGATTTGGTTAGATTTAAAATTCCACAACTCCCTTCTCAACCCTCCCCAAGAAAGTACTGTAGTTTTAATATAGGCTTAGAATAGATTTAGGGCTAGAGATATTTAGGATTTCTAATTATTTATATTTTAGTAATAAAATAGTTTAAAATAAGACTCCATTTGTTTATTTCTAAACATGTATAACTGTACATCCTCATACTAACGCTCGGCTAGGAAACCGCTACCAGTTTTTCCAAGTCCCGAAGGTCCTTTAAGCCTAATGAATCCAGTTTGGGCACATAACATTGGTGAACAGCGGTGGTGATCACTAAATAATTTTTTATTATTTTTTATGATAGGGAAACGGACCCTTGCAAGCTTTCTGGACCGTTTGGAATACAATAAATATTAAAATTTTGTGATACGTACAGTTTTAGGTTAAAATCAGCAGTGTAAGATTTATGTAGAACATAGGATATTTATTATTTAATAGAAATTAAATCAAGAAAAAGATATTAATTCTTAATTGGGATTTAGATTAATCAGACCTTGGAAGAGAGAGGGAAGTTGTGGAAAAAAAGAAGAACAAAATGTTTTTCGATGTAGCTATAATAATTGAGCAACCATTTTTTTTATCTTGTAAAAATCTATGCATGATATATATTAAGAGAGTGTATTATTTGTTTTGTCTAGAAAATATGTCTGTTAGGACTGAATAGGATAAAAATAGAAAACCAATATAGATTGACAAAACTCATTGCTGAAACGTAGCCTGAAACGTGGCCTGAAACGTGGCCTGAAACGTGGCCTGAAACGTGGCCTGAAACGTGGCCTGAAACGTAGCCCTCCTAACGGGATATGTCGACGTATGCGAACCGAACTCGTGGCTTGTGGACGGGGATGACACGCCATCATACTAACATGAATATTTTTGCCGATGGTGATTGTGACCAATAATAATAGAAATAAAATAATTTCTCTGCAATAATAATTACGAATAAAATAGCATGAACTAATTACCTTCGTGGAAAATTACTTCCATATAATACTGAAGTACAAGGGTTTAAATGTCTCGGGTTATTAATTACCTCAGGGCAACTCAAGCGATACCAACATATGAACGAAATGTTGAATTAAATGAGAAAATTTAGAAACGTTATATAGGAATTATTTTTAGATCTTTCCTGCGAACAGATCGTTTCTGCATGCGTTGGAAAATATATTAAATATGGAGATTAAATAAATAAACGGACTGTGTCACTCCTATGTTGGCAATACTAAATGTCAAGTCGAAATCATACCGACGTTGTTTAAATTAGTGAAAAATGACAGGTCATATGTATGTATATATATATATATATATATATATATATATATATATATATATATGTGTAGCATATATGAAATAATTTACGGGGTAACTACAGGGTATTGTTGAGAAAATATTTAGAGAAAGGAGTCTCGGGTTCGAACCCTGGTGACTAGCGTTACAAGATGGGGGCTGGAGTGAAGCTAGGTTTTGGAAAGGTCGGAAAAACAGTACAATAAGTTTCACATACGGTGACTACCAGTTTTTTTTATTAGATTTCTTGTCCGAGAACGGTAAGCCGGAGTGTTCAAAATTAGCTATAATACTAGTATATTCCTAGCAGGAATGTTAAGAGATGTCCGAGGAATATTTAGTTTGAAATATGTCCCCGTATGCGAGGCTATCTAACGGGATTTTGATAAAGATTCTGAAAATTTTCCAACTTGAATGAGGGAGTCACACTTCAAAATAATTCGCTCTGCAGTATACATGTTACCGAAACATCAGATCAAATATCCAAAATCATAAAGAGTATCAAATTTTTTTTTTTAAAAACAGATTGATCTGGCAACACGTGTAATGTGTTGGCTAGGATATCGTCACTAGAAGTCCTGGATTCGAACTCAGGAAAAGTGTATTCAGTATTTGGTTAATCTCTCCAGACTAGCGCCAGTTTAAAAATTTATTCGAGGTTATTGGAACTTGAACAAATAAATTATTTTACCTTTTTTTTTACAAGTCAGGAATATTTAGCATTTGTCGGGAGTAAATTGGAAATTTTCCGCAACTCGTATAACAAATTTATCGAAGGAAAATATGGAAGTATGGAACTTAGATTCTTTTACAGATTAAATAACAAAATTATTTGAAATAAAATAAAAGTGGCTCATGGAACTCAGTTTCCTTTACCAAAATAAATAATTAACTTAGATAAAATCTTGGTTTCAACGGAGTTTATTTAAAGTGTAACTTATAATGGACCTAATTATACTTGGATGGAAAGCCGTAATGGGAAATCAGATTAGATCTCGTAACGGTGTATTGAAAATAGATTCTGAAAACTTTCCACGACTGTTACAAGGTATGTCAGCTGATGGTTCGAACTAGGACACATATTTCCCGCATAACGTCCTTATGAATTAGAAACAGAAGAATATAATTAATCTATCTTATCGAATCGGTCGATGAACGTTAATAACCATAAGCGGCGAATTTATTAAATAATGGGTTGGATACAGGTAGTTGATGAATTATAATGATTTAAATGATGTTGATTCATAAGATGGCTAGTACTGCTGAGGGAACCTTGATGCTGACCATACTTATAATTCTCTGTCCAAGTAAACGACCTTGCCCGCATTAGACTAAGCATTTAATTAAATAATAATAGAACATTATGGTTGGCAAAATAAACATACACTGATAGGCCCGAAGATGTTAAATCAAAAAAAAATACTAGGAATCATAAAAATTCTATACCTTAACGATCGCATAATCTTTTCTATAAGTATGGTGATAATTACGTCTATTTTAAAAATCACTTCAGAAGAAAAAAAAATAATAATAATAATATCCACAAAAATAAATGATTTTTTTTTCAATACATGGCATTGTCTATTAATCCTAACCCCAAGTGATATGATACTACATAACCAGGGATATTTTTTTTGAGTTTCTGTTGTGAATTATAAGTCTTATGTTTTATCTACCTTATAATTTTTTTTTTGAATTTTCAACCGACTTTATACATTAATTAGGACTTTTGAGTAAATATTTGAATATCTATATGGTGAATGGTGACTTGCAGTTTCCCCAGAGAGATTTTTATGCAGTGAAGAGTTTGGATTAAATCAAGAGTGTCTAGTTATTTAGGCATTATCTTTTAATGCGACTACATACTTAAAACAATATAATTTAGATAGGTGGCAGCATTTTTGTAAGATTGTGAACTGTTCCGATAAATTTTATAATATTATTGGATTATTTAATTTCATAGTGAAGTGAGCAATCTAGTCGTAGATCTTTTAGACATTTTATTGTAGCAAGCGAAGTTGATAATTGAAACGTGGTGATAATGCCGGCGCACTGTAGGACCCTAGAACCCTGGAAACAATTTCTTGTCATTCAAGTGCAGTTTTTTAATATTTGAGTAGTGAAGCAGACTTAGTGGTTTAACTTAATCCGTAAACGCTCGATCGTCATAAATAAAAAAAAAAAAACTTTCATTATATATTCCGGAGGAAGGAAATATTTGAGGAATGAGAACATGTGGGAAGTTAGAACTCAATCAACGGATGCTTTAATAAAAATAAATAACCAATAAACAATGATATCATTAGGATAATAAATAATAACCTTACTAAAATAAGCTAAAAATCTGTGAATTTAAATTAACTAATTTAAAAATAAAACATTGGTAATTAAATGAACTAACGGGAAATGTAAATGGAACTAACTTAGGAAGCGAGTAGATAATCTTAATCACTACAATAAATTAAACCCAAAGATTATGAGAACCGCAAATAAATATGAACCAACTACGAGTAATCTTAACAAACTAAATTAAATATGAATAACTAAGTAATTAATAGTAAAGCAGGTTGAAAGGTATAACGGAGCATCAGATTACGAAGACAGGTCATGAGGTAAAAGAGGATGACCGAGACTCAGTTAATAACCAACGGGCAATCTGAGCTATAAAAGCAAAACATGATAACTAATCGACATAATAATGAAAATAATGATAATAAAAATATTAATAATAATAATAATAATATAATAATAATAATAATAATCACGGAAAATTAATAATACAAATAATAATAATAATAATAATAATTCAAGACAATTAATAAACAATAATTAATAAACAATAATAATAATAATTCACAGAAAATTAATAAACAATAATAATAATAATATTAATAATCGTAATAAATATAAACTAAGTGCAATAACAAATGATTAGCATCAGATGTTATATCGATACTTAAAGTAATAATTAATTATATGAGGAACACTCAGATTTAAGGAACAATTTTTCATCATGATGATGATGATTAATTATATGAGGAACAATCAGATTGAAGGATTGCGGATAAATATTGAAGGACAAGGGCAAAAAATCGTAACACTGAGATACCAGATAGGACTAGCATTAATCCTGGTATCGTATTTTAATAATAATCATAACCATAATGATAGTCATAATAATAATAATAATCTTAATAACTATATTCATGAAAATAAACAATGATACCAAACATCAGTAATAACAATAGAAGTTAACAATCATACTGCATAATAATAATAATTCACGGAAAATAAATAAACAACAATGATAACAATAATAATAATAATAAATAAAACTAATTGCAATAACATAATGATAAGCATAAAACGTTATATTAAAGTAATAATTAATAATAGGAGAAATCATTAGATTAAAGGATGGCGGATATTATTAAAAGGAAAGAGGTCTAAATGATCGTAATACTGAGATACCAGATAGGACTAGCGGTAATCCTTATATAGTATTTGAATAATAATAATTAATACCAGAAGTAAAGGAAGTAAACAACGTGAAAGGAGTGACAACGGTTCAGATTAAGAAGGGAGGATTTGCATTATCCAACTTGGTTAAAAAAAAAAAAGTATTACAAAGAGAACGGAAGAGGGGCATGGGAACTTAGGAAAATTTATAAACTTTTTGAAACGCAATGAAGAATAGGACAAGCGTTGAAAGATTTCCCCAGAATTATCGAGTGACAAACATGCAGAAATGATCGAAAACAAATAAATTAATTTATTCCCATAGTAATTTAAAAGATGGAGGTTAGGATACTTCACCGATAGTTGGGTGTCTTAATCGATCTAGTGGAGAGTATTATCATATAATTTTGGGAGTTCAAGGGCTACACTGAATAATAATTCTAATGGAAATTACACAACAATTATTATACTCGGCTGAACATGACACTTGACTGAGGTGCCTACAGGAGGAAACAGAGAAAGAATCTGCGGCCGAGATTTCTCCCTCTGTATACCCTGATAGCATAACAGTGGAACTAGTGACCAGCTGAGAATAGACACACACACATACACACACATGGGATTTGAAACTTATTTTAATAGTAAATGACCACTAGATCGCCTTAAGGCTCGCCAGACTTTGGCCTACAAATCACTCGGAACCATATAAAGATAAAAACGAGCGAATAGACTGTAACCTAGGTCAATCTTGGCTAAGCGATGTTAGGGAAATAACACAGAAACTCACAATAAGTTAGAAGAGTAACAGAATTAGGATAGGAAACAAGGGAGGCATTCTATCTTGATGGAGGCCCGGCACATGCTAGAGCCACTGGGATAGAGATGCGAACAGCGACCCTTAGGAGGAAACAGTGCACAGACGAGAGAGACAGAGAAATAGGGAAGAGTTAGGGAGTGCGCAATCGGAAGGTGGGACACCCCCGTAATAAAAGGATCTGGAGTCAGAGACCTCCTCGGTGATCCTGGGGCACTGGCAATAGCACCTTGCCGACTTGGCACTGACGTTTAGGACCATGGAACAACAGCAGATAGAGAGTTAGGCATCGGAGAATGAATATTAAACGAGAACACGGATTCTCGAGGAAATAAACTTAGTCAAACACCCGGGTGATAATAAAGGTGAGCAAGATACGAACCCTGTCACGGGAAATCGGATCAAATCCACCCCCAATGACGCAACGGTGATTCGGTGAAGCCACTAGATAGCAGAGGAATTCTGAAGGATCAGAATGAGCGGGAGTGCTGTAGGGACAACTTGGGCCCCGAATGGCCAGGGCGGTAATGGATCCCCTCCCTTGAGGCGATTCGCCCGAGTTTTCTTGGGCCCCGAAGGGAGTAAGGAACTAGCGCCGTCCCCCATTGAGGCGATTAGCTCGACGAGTCCGCCAGAATGCAAAACGGAAGAAGCGGGAGTGCGGTAGGGACGAATTGGGCCCCGAATGGCCAGGGTGGTGATGGATCCCCTCCCTTGAGGCGATTCGCCCGAGTTTTCTTGGGCCCCGAAGGGAGTAAGGAACTAGCGCCGTCCCCCATTAAGGCGATTAGCTCGACAAGTCCGCCGACTTGCCAAGACTTAGAAATAAGCGATGGTCAGGGACCATCCAGAGTCAATAATGATGCCAGGAAATCCGCCGGTGGTGAGAAGCGGAAAGAAATACCGCGAAGTAAAGACGTACGCACAGATAGAATATGGTCCTAACGGGTAGATAACAAATACTAGCAAAAATAACACCGGAAACATTAGTGCACTAGAGGGAACAGAAGGAAAATTGGGAAACGCACATACATACGATTGTGCCATCGACAGACAGAGCCAAGAGGGGGTCAGAATGAGCGGGAGTACGGTAGGGACGACTTGGGCCCCGAATGGGCAGGGCGGTGATGGGTCCCCTCCCTTGAGGCGATTCGCTCGAGTTTTCTTGGGCCCCGAAGGGAGTAAGGAACTAGCGCCGTCCCCCATTGAGGCGATTAGCTCGACGAGTCCGCCAGAATGAAAACGGAAGAGGGACAGATTGACCTAGGATGGAAAGGGAAGAGGACGACATAAAAACGAGAGGTTAAACACCTATGGTGGTGTAGATAAGTTTAAGCACATAAGCAGTCTAAAGTAAAGTAGAGCCCCTAGGATACAAGCAGAACAGATAGGAGTAGTTCCGAGTGAAAGAAGAAGTAAGGAGAGAACCCAGGCGTAGGACGTGAATAAAATATTTCAGAGTAAGAAGAAGAAAAAAAATCGAACCCCAATAAATGATATGTATGTAATGGGAAATCAAGGAAACCCCGGAAGTAAGAGGTAGAAAAGAAAAAGCAGTTTAAATACATGTAGATCAAGAAACAATCAGGGAATAAAGTATACAAAACGTAAAATAAATGTATAAAAGTTCAACAAATCAGCTATGAGAATTTGCCAATCAAACCAACAGTTAGGTGAGGTAAGAGAGTGTAAAGTACGCCGTATCTGAAGTTATGGCAGCAGAAGGGAGAATGAGGACAAGGACTCAGGTTACGTAACATCACGGTGACTTCTAAAATTGAATCAGTAAGGATTTAGAGGTTAAACTAAGTGGATTGATATATTAGCAGTAAGATCAGATAGTCCGGGAAAATTAAACCAATGAATAATGAAAACCTGAATCCCTGTCCAGACACCAGTAGCTTAAAAATCATATCTCAATTAAAGAAAATTAAGACTAGGAAAGGGAGAGTTAAGGAATAGAGGCAGTTATTTCAGAAGTGGAGAAAGGAAAGAATGCTCTCAAACTCAGGACCCTAAGGAAACGATGACAGAAATTCAGGATACGAGTATTAATTGGCGTTTGTAAGGACTAATTCGGCTTTGGTCAAGTAGCATTTACATGATAAATAAGTGTAGTATATGTCTTTCCGACTGATGTGAAGACGAGCGCACCCAGTCGAACCTAGGACTCTATTATAGAGAAGGGGACTAGATAAAACCCTTAGAATTAGGCAAAATTTAGGGCTGCTAAATACAGCAAAATATCGACCGATCTAATTATGGAAATTATGTGTATATATACACCTGAAGTACTGTCAAATTGAAAGTTTTAGGGAAGATAAAAGATGATTTAGGAACTGATATTTGTTGATGAAGGCTATGCAAATTGATAGGCATAAGAGCACTCTTTTCGGTTTCCAGTGTAAAATCTAGCAACGCCAAAAGATAAAACAGGAATAAAATTTGTATAGGAACGAGGTTGGCAGTTTAAAGTTTAATGCAAAATACAATTTTGCTGGTTGCACCATTGAGATATGACTAACTAAAAGTAAATTTAGAGGAACTGAACGTAGGAAAATTATAAAAGTAAAGATGTACATGGTTGCTCAAGATTCGGGGTTTAGTTAAGAGGGATACTATTCTTAGTAAGAAACTAGGATTTGGTTTTGAGACCCCAGAAGGTACTATTGATTCATTTCTAAAAGTCCATATGGAATTTATTAAGAAAAAGGTAGTGCAAACCCATAGTTTTAAACAAATAAAAATAAAAAAAAGAGAAAAAAAACAACAAAACTAAACAAAATAACAGTAAACAAGAAAAAACCCTCAGCACAAGAAGAACGACTACGCACACGATCTGACACTACGAGCACGACTGGGCTAACTAGAAACGACGAAGGATGTTGAGTCACCTAGGACATCCCCCACACCACGAAACATAGATCAGCTGATACCAAAAACAAAAGGAGGAAGACAGGGTCTATGCGGGTACGACTTACTACATCAGGGATAGTCATTCAACATGGGAAATGTCCACCAGTCAATACGGTGCGACATGAGAGACCAAGCAAATACCTTAACCATATCAAACCGAACCTCTGATCGTCCGTGGATCATATAATAATTCCCAACCAGTATTATACAGTAAGAAAATTGGATAAAAACACAGAAATCCCATTAAACCTATCCTCCGGATAATCCATGGCTCCTAAAAGAAATTGCTGGTCTCGAGAACTTCAAAGGACAGACCCAGTATCCGGCATGGCTCTCTCCCGACTGAAGGAAGATACCATCACCGAACGTGGACCAAGCATCAGATTCAACCAGGGATGCTGTAAGAGATCAGCATGAGCGCGGACATGCGCGGCGCCAAACAAGAACTAAGTGCTCAAGTTTCTCGGTGGACGCGGCTAGTGGAAAAGCCGAGTGTTGTGAAGAAAGTGATAAGCTCTAATTAAAGTTTTAGATTTTTCTTTTTTTCAGAATGACAGTGTGGAAAAGAAACAGCATTGAAGAAAACAGTACTATGGAACAGTTGAAAAAGAAGAAGAGTAGATAAATTGTGTTTTATATATGTTTTCTTGTTTCAGGTTCGGAGTGACAGGCTAATCCATTTTCCAGATGTAATTTGAAAACCAGATAAATGTGGTTTGATAAAGTATGAAAACGTCTATGTCCCATATAGAGGAAGGGAACTGCGGTTAATTGTAAAGAGAAAATGGATTAACTTGAACACACTAATTTTCATGACTATAAAAAAAAATTGTTCCTGTCAAAATTACTGTTTGTGAATCATATGTTAGAAAGAGTTAAGTAGCTTTAGGAACAGGAGATAGAGCAAATCTGTAGTATCAATGTAAACAAAATCCAGATCAATTAAAAAACTTGTGCGTAGTCTAAGTACACAACTTCAGCGGCCCCAAAAAGGGCCTTAAAAGACCCTTTCTTGGGATTGAGAAGGGGGGAATATGTGATAAATACATAGTTCTTTATATAGATTCTTTATTGTTTTTATAGATTATTTTAATTATTATTGCAAAGTCGTTTGAGATAGAGTTTAGACATTCAAAGTCTGCAGTCTGTTGAGATGGACTATAGACATTCAAAGTCTTGTTGAAGCTAACTGTAAACATCCCTACATTTAGTTCATTGGAATGTTAGTATGATACAGTTACAGGTAACTTCGAGGTCAAAATTGAATATATAACACTTGAGAAGTGATGGGCTCGTGTCTGTCTGTGTGTGTACTGCTGGAGGGTAAGTCACCGACCATTTTTCTTAATAATGTATTCCATTTCTTTTGGATTTAAATTCAAGTACAATATAATATTTTTGAAACTATATTTTAGAAAAGGGATATAACATTTTTAATCATGTAGATTTGGTTAGATTTAAAATTCCACAACTCCCTTCTCAACCCTCCCCAAGAAAGTACTGTAGTTTTAATATAGGCTTAGAATAGATTTAGGGCTAGAGATATTTAGGATTTCTAATTATTTATATTTTAGTAATAAAATAGTTTAAAATAAGACTCCATTTGTTTATTTCTAAACATGTATAACTGTACATCCTCATACTAACGCTCGGCTAGGAAACCGCTACCAGTTTTTCCAAGTCCCGAAGGTCCTTTAAGCCTAATGAATCCAGTTTGGGCAACATAACACCATATGATGTTCAGATACAGTTTAGAGTTAGACCTTAAAGTTTCTTGACATTTGTCTTACAGATGAGGAAAAGCCGGAAGAAAAAAAACTCCAGGTTATTTGTCCTTGACCGAGACTTGAACTCGGGCCCACTGTCTGGAGACCACAACGATGGACTCTAGACTAAATATTATTTAGATATTTAGAACAATAAAATTTGTACCTGTTGTGACAGTCGTCCTCAACAAATTATATTTTTATAAAATATTCAGCTAGGCCTTTCGGAACCGGTTCCATTTTCAAAGCTGTTCATTGGGTACTGGTTGTTTAAAGAATAGCCTATATTGTAGGCTATATGGGTTGGTCTGATAGGGCGTGTTCTCGTCCATCAGGTTATCGTTTCTTGTTGCTTCATAATTTATATTTCTTCCAAAATGTTTATTTTCCAGTTATTATTTTCTCAATGCATTATTGAGAGGGTGATTTCTATTGTGTTGAACTGATGACCTGTGTTTGTAACATGGTTAGCAAAACTTGAAAAGTAGCCTAGGCCTATTGGTATTTGAATTCAGCCACTTCTTCAAATTTTAGCTTATTTGTTATTAACTGTTAATTTCAATTAGATTATATAATGTATTTCTACCAGCAATCATATAGGCCTATTTAGTTTCATTGGTTTTTACTTCCAGTCCCAGTTTTTATTATTTAATAGAATGTGTGTGTTGGCTTTTAATGTTTTCCCATTGTCGTCTAATAATTCAGTATCATCGCCATATACGCAAGCTGATTAAACCAATATGCCTCTTATAGGCCTACTATAAAGATATGATTACATGCAGCATTATAGAATTGAATAGCAGACGAGATGGTGCATTTTTTTAAACCCATTGTGAATTTTAAAAGTGCTGAAAACTGTTTCCCTTTCCGCTGTCTACTCTTCGTGCCATTTAGAACACATTCGAGTAAGTTTTTTAAGTAGTTTATTCCAAATTCCAGCAGAACACTATTCTATATCTGACTTAACTTGGCAAAGAGAGAGATGAGTAGATAAGGGTAGATCCTAGACCGCTTTCCCTCAGTCACAAAAAAAAAAAAGAAAACCCACCCTGTTGTCAGTTTTCGTCTTCCCCCTTACCCTTTAACATCTGGTGAAGAAAAACCGATACACTGGTGCGAGTGAGAGAGGTGAGCACAGTTGTCTCTTTCTACAAATTTCTCACAAAGTTAAGCCAGACGAACTAATGTCTATATACAACTTTTCGTGTTAATTGAATTGTATGCCTTTTTTTGAAGTCTACATATAAGCTTAGTTGAGGTAGAGTGCTATCATATTCCCATTGCTTTTTAGAATGCCTTATAGAATACTAGCTGATCTATTGTAGACATATTTCCTCTGAATCAGTTTGATCACCTATTTATCGCCAATATACTTTTTGTAGGCCTACAGACGAAAGTAATGAATCCCCCTGTTGTTGTTGGAATTAAGTGCTTTTTTTCTCCTGTCTTATAGATTATGATAATCGATTAGCTATTTCCATTCATTTAAAGGGCCACTTTTTCCAAAATCGTACTAATCATACTAATTTTATTAGGCCTAGTTTTGTAGGGATTCCATCTGAATCGGGTGCTTGAAATTTTAGAATTTTAGATGATCTTCATACATCCAATTTTTACGAGTATTTTTATGAATTATGAAATAAGCCTATTTAGTTTACGCTATGACTGAAGAGGATCAACAATCGGTCTTGTCTATAGGCCTATTTCTTGATTTAATTTTCAATAGAACAAATTTTCTTGAATGATTTTTCGGTGTTATGTAAATACGATGCCTATCGCAAAATTTGGAGTAGCTTAGAGGATACAGGGGAAAAACCAGATAAATCACTTTTCCATGAAACCTAGAAAAAGCACTATACAACTCTTTTACCTGAATGTCAAACTGTGAAGGTAAAAACCCATGACTAAATTGTTCCTTTTATTTTTTTCACACTTCGAAAAAATAGTCCTTTCCAGGGAGAATCTAATGTATCTCAAACTCCATTTCGACAAAAAAAATGGCCTCATTATTTCTTTCCCTGGACCCTTCACATTTGTTCTGCCCCTTGGTGTCATAAACATCTAACATAATTTTCACAATTTTAATAGACTATATTGTATGACGTATTCTGACCCTACACTTTCTATGTAGGCCTAGTCATTGTTTGTTAAAAATGACTAACTCATGTCGCAAATGGTAGTCAATGACCAATCACGTTTCAATTAATTCTGTTTTACACCAATGACAGTCGTGTTTCACCTCGCTCTTGATCGATTTCTCTTTATCAGCTCCTGCTTTTGTGATAAAAAAAGCTCCTCCTTTTTTTAATATTCTGAACAGGTTAGACCATTATTTTTCTCCAACAAATACATTGAATATAGCAAATAATGAATGGATTCAGCGATTTTACTGAGTTATTTATTCAAAATATAAATTATTAACCTATAATGTTGATTATAACAGTTTGATGTGTTTCATTATTTCTCTACTAGAGTGCATTCTTAAAATATTGCGATCCTATTTGGCAATAAATAATATGATCGAGTTGCAATGAATATACATAACCCCACATATCTAATTTGTTTTCAAACATCGCCGTTTACATTAACTAGGCCTATATAAATATTTTAAAACACCGGTAACTAGGCTATATTCAAATAATTATTTTTTAGTAAAGAGCTAATTTATCCTAACAAATGCCACTCTTGATTTCCAAATTCATTTGGAAATCTCTCGTGGCATTACTTATGAAAAATGGGTCGTAACTACAAAACAATTCTATAATAAAAATGTAAAAGCAATGAGGATTTTAACGTTTTCTTAATTGTTTATTGCTTATAGATTATTGCTTCATTAAGTACTGAATAAATAAATTTAGAGCAAAACAAATTTGAAGTAACTTATAATGTTACATCCCCATCAAGATTAGTATCAGAAAAATAAAATTAATTATTCTCTGCTAATGCATATAACGTCCACCGCTGTGGTCTCGAGGTAGCGTGCTGCCTTGTCACGCAGCGGGCCCGGGTTCGATCCCCGGTCGGGACAAGCCTCCTGGGCGAGGTTTTTTTCGGGGTGTATCCTCACCTGTAAGATAGGCCTAAATGTCAGGAAGCTTAGGGCCCAACGGTCCCCGGAAATCATCCGGCCGTCATCATCATCCTTATCATTATCATCACCATCCTTCACCGGTGTGGAAAGCAGAGGGTAGCTACCACACCTATCGGCCTAATTCCCTAGTAAAGCTGCAAAGCATAGCATGAAAATGATTGTGGTGAAAGACTTGCCCTCGGGTAGAATTACTATTAGATTATTTTCATTTTATAATTCAATAACTTCTAGAATAATCATATCACCCCCCTGTTGATAAAAAGAGGTTCAGCCCCTCTCCTGTTTCAGGCACTTCACTTAAATGTGATTATGATTGTACTTAGGCCTACTTTATAAATCCTATTACTTATTTGTAATGACTATTTATAACTCATGCCCCAAATGGGAGTCAATGACCAATCACGTTACAATTATTTTTAATTTACAACCAATCACAGTCGTGTTTCCCCTAGAATTTACCAAGTAAAGTTTATCATAATAAAGAAAGCACCTCCTTTTTAACATTCTGAATAGGTCATAGCATTATTTTGCAGTGATTGACTCACTAAGAAATACGTCTACCAGATTGTATAGGCCTATATAGTGCATCAATGTCAACACATACCGCATGCGGGAGTTAATATAAAAACATTTGTAGCAATTGATTATACCACCAAAAAAAGAAACCACTGTTTGCACTTTCTTAAATGTATTTTTTTCCCAGAAAAATACAGTTGTCATATTTACATCATAGGACATCAGAAATGAATTAATATACAGTTTGATGTGTTTCATTTTTTCTCCACTAGAGTGCATTCTTACAATATTGCGTTCCTTTAGCAATAAATAATATGATCTGGTTGCAGTGACGAACAAAAGAGGTAAATGAAGCGTACCAATCGTTCCTCATTTGTTCTCAAACATCGCCGTTTACATTAAATATATAAATATTTTAAAATAACTAGCTATATTTAAATAATAATTTTGAGTAAAAAGCTTAATTTTATTCGTTAAATAGTCCTAACAAATGCCACTCTTGATTTCCATATTATCTAGATAAATTCACTCCTCACTTCGTGAGTCGTGAACTTATCGATAATTTGGAAATCACTCGTGACATTACTTATGATAAATATTGGGGAGAAGCTTTCTAAAATAATTGAACAAGGATGCATATAACAGGTCTGTATTAATAAATTGTATCAGCAATGTCGACACTGTGGTTTCCTCCTTTTATGATACTGTAAGTTTACTTTAATAAATGGTGGACGGAAAAGAGTGATAATAAATAAGCTGATTAGATGATACAGACAAGTTATGCAGAGAGACGGAAAAGCAGAAGTCGCAAAATTGCGGCTTATTGTCGAACAGGATCGACATCGGCAGGATCCCTTCTACATTCCAGGAAAAATTGACAAGAGCTATTAAGTACTGTGTCGCCTTATCTAGCAGAACGGAATTCTCTCACACTGGAATGCCATAAAAATGTAAAACTAATCTTATCCTCAATAAACTTCTTCAAAAATTTACATACGGTATCTGACTTTTATGTACAGGCTACATTCCAAACCATATAGGCCTAGTGTATAATTTCAATAGTCTTATTGTTTAGCATTTAAGTAAATAACTCACTGGCACTTTGGAACTCGGAGATTCATGGCCGCGGGGTCTTAAACTCTCAATACAGTCCCTATTCTGATCTAATATTTTCCAATAATTGCCTGTAGCCTATAGTTAATCTTTCCTCAAAACATGTTTCATGTCACTCGCCCACTTCATTCTTGGCCTACCAATATGGCCTAACTAAGATATTTCCTTCTGGTTTTCCTACAAACATTTTGTTGTCCCGCTTTCATTACCCATATATGTCTCATGTCCTGATCATCCTAGTCTATGAGACTTAAACTAGGTTTTTTATTAAATTATGTTATACTTTTATATTATATTTTTATTATATATAGGCCTATATATTATTTATTATGATTAATAGGCCTATATTATTATTATATTTATTATTTCAATAATAGTATATAGGCCTATTATGTTACTGTATTTTCCGCGGTGGACTAGTGGTTATGGTCCTTGCCTCTGGTCCCGAGGGACGCGGATTCAAACCCGGCCGAGGTCGATGGATTTTTTTAGGATGAAAAAATCCAAGGAGCAAGACCTCCGGGAGGGACTTTAAGCCGTGGGTCCCGAGCCTGAAGATTTTCAGGCTCGTGAAAGTTCCTTAAGCCTGAATGAAAGGGCTCTAAACAAAATTTACCGAATTTTCCCGTCCTAGTACTACCTTGGTTTCCTAGATGTCAGTATGAGGCGGAACGCTGACCACGGACCACTCAAATGACATATAGGCCTATACGAAAACGAGTATGACTAGGCCTAAATTAGTATGGTTTAAATTCTTCCCTGTAAGGGGAGAGCGCCTAAATCTCTGTTAAGGGAAACATGAGCTTACAAGAAGAAGATTTTTATTGTAGGGCCTGTGTGATTTGATTGGCAATGTAATAGGCCTAAATATTAGTATGTTATATTACGATGCGAGGTTGGGAAATGGTTTTTACAGACTCGAGAAAAATGTTTAAAAACCGAGTGGTAGCGAGGTTTTCAATTTCTGAGATTCTGTAAAACACTTCACAGACGTGCGTTGTACATTATTTTTTGCGCGATGATGTTTTCAAAATAATAAATAATAGTAAAATAATATCTTTGTTGAAAATAGTTTCGTTTATTATAAACAAGTGACTAACGTTAACAGTGTGGGCAATGTTTATTATTTGAGACTACAGCAGACCGCGAGACCAATTTAGTGATAAAATGGTGGCAAGTACGTATTTATTGTTTTATATTGTTTCAAATAAAGTTCAGTTCATTTAAAATGCAGTGATTTGTTAATGTAGGCTATATTAACACTGCCTTTTGGATAGGCATTGTATGTAGTAGGAGGTAGGCTATATATTGCAGAGGGCAGTAGTTTTACTTCCCACACCGGTAATTGTAATATGTAATATTACAGTATAGTTATTTAGGTTGGAAATCCCGAAATGTAGGAAGTTGAACTTTCAATCATGATCGTACTATCGCGCAAAAAGGCTTTTTTAAAATCTATTACGATTCAAATAACAATTTTTAAACAGGCTGCCTTGTCCAACATTTAATTAATTTTGCTTATAATGTAGTTATTAATTTGTGATTAGTCAATTAGAAATTAAATGAACTTACACAAAAAAAAAACAGGTTGTAAAGTGGATTGGATAATGCTGAATTTGAAGTGAAAAATCTGTATGTCCTTGAATAGAAAGCAATGAACATTTATTTTCCAAATACACTCCGTGAACAAATAAATAAAATACATTTATTTAAATATGCACAATTTGAATTTGAATATTAATTTCCAAACTTGTCGTAGTAGTGATTTTAACTAGTAACTGATAATTTCTGATATTTTATTGCAAGAATAATTTAGCTTCGCAGTGGCAGCCCTGATGGTGACTTCCCTCCCCTATTTAAAGACGTATGTAATTTGCGCCACTTGGACGTGGAGTGGCGGTTGGTGTCTACAAGTGAGATTTGTGCTACTAGGAGATTATGAATTATAGAGAGGTAGACTCACTAACAGATAATATCACTGTTTCATAATGAAAACGCTTGAACTAATAACTCATTAATAATTTTCATTCCATTCCACTAACTTGGTATAACCTATCGCCTTTTTTACAAGCCACACGCTACCCGGGCCTTACAATGGCACGATCTGTTGGGAAAGCGAATTTAAACTACGGATCATATCTACGCTATTTATATGTTTTGACCACACAAAAATAAATCTTAAGAACGATTCATGGGAAAACATTATTTGATAAAATACACAACACAGAAATTAGGGACAAATGCCATATCCAAGACATAACCAAATTTATTATAGATAGACGAAAATATTGGAAGGGTCATATAGAAAGAATGGAAGAAAACCGACTTGCAAAAAGAGCTAAAGAAGATAGACCAATGGAGGAGAAGAACAAGAGGAAGACCTGCCAAGAGATGGATAGACAGTGAATGCACATGCAATACGTCTTCCTCCGAGGAGTGATTTTGGAAATAAACAGGATGAAAATCCTACAAATTATGTTGAAGAAGAAGAAGAAGACCACACAAAAATATGGAAGGCCTCCCCAATTGAATGATCAGTCATCAGTAATTTAAAAAAATAAATTATGGACAATACAAAACTATAGGCCTACTTACCAACCATTGAAATAAAATAAATTTATTTATTTTTAACCCCAAAAAATAACGTATTAATATTTCCAAAAAGACAAGTTATTTTTAATCATTTAAAAAAGTATAAAATTATTAGTAAATCTTAAAAATAACTTAGGCAATGTATAGACTACATATTTTAAAAAAAAAGATAATTATCTAATATAAATATTAGATTGACTTGACTGTCATTTCAAAAATAAGTATCTACTTTTATTACGCCTATAGATCCAAATTAACTAGTTATAGGATATCAATAGGCCCTAGGCCTAATTCCAAAAATAAAAGTTAGTAATTTACAAAAAGAATTAAATTATCAGTAGACCTAAATACAATAACAATTAATTATAAATCTCAAAAATAATTTAATACCACTGTGGTCTCGAGGTAGCGTGTCGCCTTGTCACGCAGCAGGCCCGGGTTCGATTTCCGGTCGGCACAGGCTCCTGGGTGAGGTTTTTTCGGGGTTTTACTCACCTGTAAGACAAATGTCAGGAAGCTTAGGGCCCAGCGATCCCAGAAAATCATCCGGCCATCATCATCATCATCCTTCACTGGTGTGGAAAGCAACGGGAAGCTACCTCATCTATAATTCCCTAGTAAAGCTGCAAAGCAAAGGATGAAAATGCTATGATTGCAGTGAAAGACCTGCTCTCGGACAGTATTATTATGGATGTAATAATAATAATCATCATCATCCGGTATCATGGCAGCTGCCGTCGTCTTCTGGAAACCAAACGCCATTCCTCTCTGTCTAATAATAATAATAATAATAATAATAATAATAATAATAATAATAATAATGATAATAATAATAATGATAA